>CM046040.1:35693163-36087319 GCA_025215565.1 Flaveria ramosissima | reverse complement strand
GGTTGTCCATATCACACCTCCTTGTTTCAGGGGGAATGGACCTGATCATATTTTTTATTTAAAGTTGTTTTCCAAACTATTCTAACCTTCTTGTGTGATGTTTTTAGACTGACCGGTACTCATAGTGATTCTGATGATGACCAACGTTTTGAGTTAACCCAGACCTCCTCCAAGTTCTCCAAGAGTTGCTAAAATCAAGCTCCCACTATTGGCAGATCTGATAGCATGTCTATCTCAATAACCAGTGGAGCTTCAAGAAGTTGTCAACTAAGTGAGCCTCAAAACTCATCTGGTGACAATGCACCAAAACCAAGCTGATGATAGTAGCATTTCAAAGGAACATGCAACTATTAATGCTACTATTCACAACCAAATGATATTGATGTTTTCTCTCTCTCCTTCACTCAATTAGTCCTCATTGAATGAATGTGAGACATCAGGTGGGCGAATGTTCAAAACTGAGCAAAACTTTTTCAAATTTGATATAATCCATGCAACTAGATTGTGATCCTTGGGGCTCAGGATTCACACACCTCACCCCATTTAGATATCATTGGAGATGTCTCTAAAGGTATGAGAACAAGGGGACAACCCACAATGGAAATATCAGCTTTACTCATGCTTCCTATATCATATGGAGCCAAAGAAGGTGAAGAAGCCTTTAAAAAGTATTAGTTGGGTTGAATCAATGCAAGATGAATTGATTCAATTCATATACAAAAGATTTGGAAACATATGTCCACTATCATCCGGTCAGGTACCCATTGGCATCAAGTGGGTATTCAGAAACAAGAGAGATGATAAAGGCTTGGTCATCAAGAACAAGGCAAGGCTGGTAGTTCAAGATACACACAGGATTATGGAATTGATTACGGTGATGTCTTGCACTATTGCAAGACTTGAGGCAGTAAGGATCTTTCTTGCTTATGCAACATCTAAGAACTTACAGTCTAACCAGCTTGATGCTCAAGTGTGCTTTTCTATACGAGGATATAGATAGGGAAGTCTATTTGGCCAGACTCTAGGATTTGAAGACCCACAACACCCCAACTATGTTTGCAAGCTGGATAAAGATCTCTATGGGCTCACCAGCACCTAGGCGGTGGTTTTTGAGACTTTGTCTCAGTTTCTCGTGAAGATTGGTTACACCAGAGGTACCATTAACAGACCTTATTCATAAGAAAGTCTGGGAAGGCATTTGCTCGTACAAGTCTATGTTGATGACATCATATCTGCTCCTCAAATGACCAAATGTGTAAAGACTTTGAGAGCATTATAAAGAAGAAGTTTGAAATCAGATCCATGGAAAAATGGACTTTTTCCTTGGAATTCAGGTAAAGCAGATGAAAGAAGTGTTCTTTATCAATCAATCTAAGTATGTTAAAGACATTTTAAAAAGATTTGATATGAAAGATTGCAAGCCAACAAAGACTCCTATACCCAGAAATCACACATCTTTGTCCTGACTTTAAGGGGGAGGATACTGATCAACTTCAATATATGGCAATTATGGATCTCTGATGTATCTCACATCAAGTAGACCTGATATCATGTTTGGCAACTTGCATCTGAGCAAGATATCAGGCTGCTCCAACGGTGTCTCACCTAGTTGCTGCTAAGAGAATCCTTATATACCTCAAAGGAGCACCTAACTGGGTCTCTGGTATCCAAGGACAAAAATTTCACTCTCTATGGCTACACTTAAAACGACTATGGTGGCTGCAACATCAACAAGAAATCAACATCAAGAGGAGTCAATTTTTTGGTGGAAGGATCATCTCATAGCAATGAAAGAAGCAATCATGTGTCTCAAAATCAACTACTAAGTTGAATACATTGCTGCTGCTAGTTTTCTATGCTTAGCTCTATAGATTCAAAATCAGATGCTAGACTATGTATTCAACTTCATGAGGCACATATCCACATTGTCAACATCCCGTTTCTATTACCGAAATCCGATCAAGCACTCTAAGGTAAAGCACATTGACATCAGGTATTATTTCATTAGAGATATTCATTAGATAAACTTGATTAAACTGGTCAAAGTTGACTTAATGAACAATATGCTGATTTGTTCACCCAAGCATTTGATGAATAAAGATTTAAGTATCTTATTACAGCTATTAAGATGATCAACATTGATTAGTTTATCTCCTTTGAAAACCTTTTCAAATGTGTCTTGTCTTTGTCAATACAATCTCTAGCCCTATTACAAAGGTTTTTTCTTCTCTTCAAAAGTTGTTAAGTATGAGTTTTTCCGAAGAGTTAACCCTCAGAAGATGTCTTATTTATCTTCCAAAGGAAAATTCCTCCCAAGTTAATTTCATCTTCCGAAGAGTTTTTAGCCTTGGAAGAGTATTTGATGTTATATCAAATCTACTTCCGAAGCTTAAAACTTTTTCACTCGGAAGACCTTCTTACTCTCGAAAGTAAATTTCTCTTAGGATAAATTTACCTTTGGAAGAAGATTACTCTCGGAAGAGCTTTTACTACTCTCGGAAGAAAGCTTCACTCTGTAACAGAATATTTTGGGGCCCACTCAGTAAAAAGGTAAAATTTATTAATGATGTCCAATATTTAAATGGTTTTAACATTACCGACCCTGCCCTAGTCACATCATACCCCAAACCGTCACTGTTCACCTTATCCATCTTCTATTTCACCCATTTAAATACTTCACCTACTTTTTAATATTTGTACCAATTTCACAGCTCTAAGTTTCCTTCATCTTCAGTTTTACTCCCAGTTCAACTTCATTTCCTCCTCTGTTACTTTCTCAACAATGGCACTAAACCCTCAGCACAACTAAGCCGCACTCCTTGACTCCTCCAGGATGTTGACTTCTTTGAATCATCCAGTTCCTCAACTAGTCCACTTATTATACTGCCCTTATCGTAACCCCGCCATGTACTCAAACCACATGGCAGAGTTATGGGGAAATACTCAGATTGATACCCTGAATGGAGTAGAGTCATTAGGTCAAGGGTTTGCGACCAAGAATTGGTCATATCCGAACAACCCATCAAGGAGCATCTAGAGCTGTGATGAGAGGTTCTCCTACTAAATTTCCCAAATAGTCTTTGACAACACATATACCCAGATGGGATATGGTGGAGATGTGAGCAAATTAACCGTATACAAGTTCAATTTCTCTTACAATTGGAATTTCTTCTGCTTCACATTGTCCTTCATTGTTTGTCCAACAAGTCCGAGGGATGGGATCAAGTTCCCTATCATTTAGGATGCCTTGTTCACGGGTTGGTAAAGGGTCTCAGATTTAACTACTCAAGATTTGTGCTGAACAATCTCAGGGGAAACCTTCAAAGGGAAACATTCTACATGTATCCCAGGTTTATTCAGCACATAATCAAATATGAGCTGGATCAGAGTAAGCTTTGTCTGTAAAGTTGCTCTTCTATCCCTCACATGAAGCCGGCAATCTTCAAAGTGCTGGAGAGAGTGTCCACCAACTTCTTTGGAAGACATACTACTCTCCTTCCATGTATGATTGAGCCAATGGCTCCTGATAACATCCCTATTAACCACACAGGTAATGAACCACATCAGCCATAACCATCTCAATGCCAAATCTTCCTTCCCACCCCATCAAAATTACATATCAAAGATGCTCAAATGAACCCTTGTTCAATCTCCATCTCCTCTAATTGAACAAGTTCCCCGTGTTCAATCCAAAAAGGCTAGAGTGGGTACAAAGGCTCCCATTCAATCTGAGGTCCCACCATCCTTCATAATAAACCTCGATTTGGGTATTGAGTCTCCTTAGTCTCAATCCCATGAGCCCCAAACCCAAGATGTAAGCCATCAAGGTGAGTTTCTATACTTTCCTGAGCAGCCAAAAAGGGACAGCCCAATGATAGGCTCAATGTCTTTAGACATTGATCAAGGTCCCGGGTCACTAGGCATAACTTCCATATCTTTCACTGACCTTTTAATTGGAACTGATGAAGAAATCATGTCTCTTCAAGGCCATGATGTTGATCCACAACACCTATCTAAGAATCAACTGAGCCTAGAGAGATCACTGATTTCTAGACCCTATCAGTAAACCCAAATTAAGGTGAGTCCCACTGGCATGGAGGAGACTCATGTAGATTCAACTGCCACTACTGAAGGTGCCTCAATGAGCCCTCAGGATAGTGGTAACATATTTGAGACTGAATCTAAAGTAACCTTTCCTTTTGATGACTCTGAAAGAGACATCATTAAACAAGGGAAACCAGGGTGCCAATAAACCACAACTGGTGGTGAGGATGAACATACTAGAATGAACATACTAAGTATGCAACTCACCATAAGAGACTTACTTTCTAAAGTCTCAAACCTTGAATCCAGGTTTAAGACTTTAGAGGGTAGGTCTGCCACTCAGCAACTTGAGATTGAAAATCTCAAGGCTCAACTAGCTGAGAAACAGACTGAGAGATCTGTTAGGCATGTACCAATTTCTTCCTCCAGCTCATCAAGCTCTCAAGATGATGCTACCAAAAAGGGGGAGAATGTTCAAAGAGAAACACATATGGAGTAGCAAAGCTTAGCCTTTTCTACAATATCTTCAAGATATCCTGCTCAGCAATCAAATGCTTTCTCCAAGCCTCCTCCTATCATCCTTTAAGTGGACCCAAGGATGCTCATCGATCTGAATGGGTTCCTAACTAGGTTCCTGATTGGCTCCTCTCTTGAACAACCGAGTCCAGATGTTGTTGTGGCATACTTGGAGCTGAAGAGTTTCAGAGATTGAATGCACCATCTACCACTGCCAAAGGAGTTGGTCAAGCTAAGAAGAAGTCAAAGCTACGGAAGAGTTTCTGAGGTTGAATTCGAAGGGGATATGTGGACTTATGGCCCAACAACTGAAACGGTTGGGACAGATAGTGCAATCCCACAAACTTCCGAAGCAGAAGTCAAAGCTACAGAAGAAGTATTCCAAACTTCCAAAGCAGAGATACAAGCTACGAAAGGGCTATATTCTCTGTCTGATGATCTAATTATCACAGATGCAATCCTCAAACTGGCATCTGAGGTAAATAGTGAAGACTTTCTCAGATTCTCTCTCACTCAAACACCACAATCTCAAATCACCACCTACCAACCTGAAACCTCTACACAAGAACCTTCAAAGTCTCAACCTTCTGAAAACATTAAAGGGAAAAGGAAGTTGACTGCAGAAGAAATTTTAGAGGTAGAAAGCTTGGAGAAGCTTAGGAGAAAAGGTAGACTCCCTATTGGGAAGCTATTAGCTGCAAGTAGCAAAGCAGCTGTAGTCAACCAGGAGGTTGTCAACAACCAAAGGAGGGTGGAGATTATTGGCAGGCTTGTCAATCTGGGTGCAGCAAGTGAATATGTTCTCCTCCTACAACTTGAGGAGTTGGTGGAGTTAGAAAAGGCAACCTTACTGAGGAAAGAACAAAAAGAAGCATCAAGGTTGGCCTTAGAGAAGGAAGAACATAGAAAGAAAGAGGAAGCTAAGCAACAACTAAGGAATGAGAGGATAGCTTTTCTAAGCTCTAGGGGATTCTCTCTTGAAGAACTAGCTCCTCATGAAAGTGATATGATTTTGTAGCTTTTCAACAAAGAACAAGATCAAATGAACAAAGAGAGAAAGAGAACTTCCGGGGAAAAGCTGAAGGAAAAGAAGAGGAAAGAGGCTGAAGCTCAACTTGCAGCTGTCAAAAAGATAGGAGACAAAGCCTGGATGAAGGATTATCTTAGGGCCCATGGCTTCTCTGGCAAGCAAGTTGACCCCATGTCTGAGAAGACCCTGCAGCGACATGTCAGTGACATCAAGGCTGATATTCGCTCAGGAAGAAAGAAGGAGATGTATAGAAGAATACAGGGGATGACTTCAAAACCAACACCACAACCATAACCTCAATCTGAACCAATCCTTTTACTTTTCCCCATCAAAACATGCCAACCACTGAGCCATACACTCCTGATCCCACACCATTAGCCTTACCCTCTTCCTCGCCCATTTCATCACAACAAACCACCACTGCCTATTCTTAAACCCAAAGACTCCCAGAACCCAATCATCATCCACCCATTAATAGCCTAAGTCATCTTCTCAATCATCCAAACCTCTTTCCTTAGACGAACTCAAGGAGATCAAGAGGTGATAGGATCGGATCAATTAGATTTGAATTTCGCAGCGGAATATAACAAAATAAGATCGAATTCAAGCAAGAAAATGATGTATATGCAAACACTCAATGACAATTATAGAGAGAGAATATTTCTGTTAAAGGAATGTTTTCATTCACGCGTAATGCTTCGGTTGGAATACAACTAGGTCAACATCCCTTATATAGAGGAATGTGACGTCTGCTGATGTCACTTGATAGTGACATCTAACAAATTATACAAACAACTGAAATAATGCAAACTACTGAAATGTTCTCAACAACTGATCATATCTCAGAGAATGCTAAGTACAAAAACAAAAAACTACTGACCTATAACTACTGAAAGGAAAATTACAAGTACTGAAAAGGAAAAACCATCAGAACTACTGAAGTTAACAACTTCAGCTATTGTGACAACTACTGATCACTCTGGTCTTCAATCTTTGTCTTCAGTACTTCACTTTCAGACTTTGTCTTCAGTTCTTCACTTTCAGACTTTGTCTGCAGACCTTTGTAATCAGCTGATGTCTTCAGCTGTTGTGATCTTCTTCAGTAGTTATAATGTCTGTGGGAGTTAGAGGTTTTTCTGATCAGGCTCATTGGTTTTTTGGTCCAACAAACTCCCCCCGAACCAATGCAGCCAAAACCTCTAACTTTATTGTTGATCCCACTTATTCTTTGGCAGAAATACTCCCTTGATCAGCTTCAGAGGTAATCAAATAAGCATAGGCCGGAAAAAGGTTTCTAATCTTTTGATTGGCTAAGTATGGAAGGAACTCTGTCTTGGGGAAACTGGACACAGAGTCTTGTCCCAACCATGAAACCTATTTCCCATTGATGAGTCTGTAAGACTTCCTTGCATAGGCCTCAAGGAGAACAACTTGTTCCTCCTTGGTGAGCTCTTCTGCTTCTCCCTCAAAGAAGAATTCAGGCCCATAGTATTCAGACAGATACCTTACTGTCTTCCTATTCTTCAACTCAACAGTTGTGATCTCTCTGTATGCAAATTCATCTGGATGAGAGCCTTCAAGCAGCAACTGGAGTTCACTCTTTTGAAGATCTTCAAGTCTTTTGTATAACAACCCCTTCTTGATCATTTTGTTCTCAAGTATGGATAGAGGGGTTGATTTTGAGGTGTGTGCTCTCTTGAATTCTTCAATAATTTCCCAGGGTGAGACTACCATGGCCAACATAATTGTAGCATTCAAAGTCTTTCTCACTTGGCCATGATATCTACTTGGTAGGTTCTTCTTGTGTATTCTGGAACTTACCCTGGGGTCTGGCCAAATCCTCACTCTTTCTCTTTGATGTTGGAATGTATGTCTAAGAGTGTACAGCCTCTGAGCTTGTTTCTTCATGCTTGAATGGATGAGGACTGAGGGAAGTCCTTGTCAACCATTTTAAGAAATTGCTCATCATGCTGCTTCTGCTGTTCTTCTTCTTCAATCTTAACTTTAACCATTTGCCTTTGAGTTTCAGGAGTTATTGTTTGTGATTGACTCCTAGGCTTAAGTTTCTTCATTTTCATAATAGCAGATATTGGCAGTTTATCCTCTTCATCCTCTTCTTCTTCTTCTTCCATCCTCAGCAGCCATCTTTTTCTTTTAGGTGCATCACTGGTGGTAGATTGAATGGGTTTCTTAGGTAAAAGGGTTGGTTTAGAGGGTTGTGAGGTTGGTTGTTTTGAGGATTGTGAGGGTAATTGTTTTGGAGGTTGTGTGGTTGATTTTGAAGGTTGTTTTGGTAAGGGAGATTTGAAAGGCTGCTCTATCATTTTGTTTGTGAGGGTGGCTATGGATAACTTAGCCATGTCAGATCTCTTCCCAGCACCAGCTTCATCCAGAGCTTCTATGATTAGACCTTTGTTGAAGCTTTCAGAGGAGCATATTTTGGTGGTTATCTCCAAAATGCTATCTCTGGACCATGACTTGATCTCAATGATAGGTCTTCCCAAGTGTTTGGATAGGAATCTGATCATAGCCTCCAATCTTTCCCTTTCTTCTTCATTGCAGCCTGCCCATCGATTCTCAATCTCCTAATCTCAAGTCTTCTAATCTCTGAATCAAGTTTGGCAGTATCAAATCCTTGCCTGAAGAGCTGATCAATAATCGTGTCCATGGATCTGCTGTGTTGCTCATCAGCTTCTTTGATCATCTCATCCAACCTCTTCTCATCCTCTGTTTGTTCACCAACACTCTTCTTTCTCTTGTAAGTATGATCTCTTTGCCTTTATTTTCCTCCTTGGCTTCTTCCTCTTCAACTCTTTTCCTTTTATCATCTTTCACTGACTTAGACTCCCCTTTTTGGTTGCATTGGGTTCAGGGGTTTGAATGTCAGAAAGTTTCTTTGACACAGCATCATCCACAAGGGTTTGAAGATCTGAGGAAATCCTCTCATCAATGGTTTGATGGACAATTGTAGTGATGATGGGAGTGATGAGAGGTAAGGAGGATTTGAAAGCAGCAGCCATTTGCTCAGAGGGGTTCTCTCCCTGAGAAATGGTGCCTGAAACAGAGGTTGGTGGCTTGGTTGATTTGAGTGGCTCAGTGTTTGGGAAAGCTTCAACAGAAGCTGCCATTTGTGGGTGAATTGGGGCAGATGGACTTGATTCCTGAGACATTTTGGCAAGCAGTTCTTTTAATCTGCAAACCTCAGTCTCAAGAATGGTGTTTTGGGCTAAGACTTCAAAGAAAAAGCCCAGGTCATCATCAGTATAAGCTGAATCAACTGACCTCCTGAGTGAATCAGGATGAACATGTGCTGAGTGTAGATCAGTAATCACATGTGCCCCTTTGTCTTGGAACTGGGGACTTCCTGCCTCAGGAGCAAGTCCTTCATTGGCAGTTGCCTCTGGTGAGGTCTTAGAGATGATACCTGCTTCATCCTGTTCATGTGTTGAAACAGGGGAAGAGGTAGCCTCACCAGATGTTCTAGTCTCCACATCTACACTAGGAGATTGAACTTTATAATCCCTATGCTGTGGGTTGTCAACTACATTAGGATCCTCTCCCTCAGCTGTTGAGGTTTTCCCAGTGTTAACAGGTTTCTGGGGAGGGGTAGAGGAATGTAGTTGAGTCAGCACTTGTGCAATGACTGCAGTTGGGCTTGTAGGGGTGGTATCAGTGGGAGATAGGTGAAAAGGATTGCACCTGGGGAGAGTGGTGCTCTTCAATGGCAATCTTCTCAAGTGAGATAGATTCCAGTAATGTGGTTTCCCCAATGTTGGTTGCATCAGGATCCTGTTGAGAGGATACCTGAGCGGTTTCAGCTGGTGGAGTCATTGAAACTCAAGGGGATTAAGACTTGTAGTTTCATCCTGCGTTTGTGCTGCAGGGGCATCATCAGGGGACTCAACTCCCTGAGTAGCCTTTTTGGTTTTCTTGGTTTTGGTTTGGAGGGGACTTTAGATTTGGAGGTGGAGGCTGTGGGTTCCCTCTGCTTGGGTTTTAGCAGTTTGGCAGCCTCTTTGAGTTGTGGGTTTGAGTTGTGCCTGGAGTATACCTCTGGCAAAACTACCAGAGCAGGGACTCCAAGGCCAACAAGGCCATCAGATTTTAATTGATTTAGAATTATAGCCATAAGAAACCTTGGATATAATATCCATCTATTTGCCACAGGTTTCATTGCCAAATCTTTTAATTCCAAAAAGATAATTTCAGAAAAATTTAGGCTTTGATGTTCAAGGATAGAGTATAATACCTGTTGCCATCTGGAGGACATTTGATCCCATGAGGATGTTTTGGGGGCAAGACAGACATTGATCATGTGGAAATGAGTCGCTCAGCATCATGAAAGTGCTTCTTCAGAATGGTAGTAGCACTTAGGTCACCCTCATAACCATGATTAGAAAAAGATAGATCAATGGTGCCTTTGGGGTATTTGGTGGTATAGGTGGCATCATTCAGGTCTAGGGTTTGACGAATGATCTCAGGAGTGATGACCACCCGTTTTGGTTGACAAACGACTGGAGAGTGATGGTGTCATCATTCTCAGCAGTATGAACAGTGACGTTTGTCCGAATTGGCAAAGGGTATCAGGGTAGATGGTAGGATTCAAGAGAAAGCTGTGCGGTATTGGGAATCAACCATCAAGTCAATAGCAGCATCAAACTTTTCCAGAAGGGTGATTTGGTAAGGTGAGCGACACAGTTGTGTCGAGGTTTGATTTGCATGGTCGCCATTAATGGAAGATGAACGTTTGGAGAGTGGGTTATGAAAAGTTTGAAGTTAGGGTTAGGTATATATAGGTTATGAAACGGCTGAAAGAAAACAACTGAAAGTTTTGGTGTGAGTCATCAGGTGTTAGAAAACAACTGAAGACATGGTTTTAACTTTCAGATGTTGTAAACAACTGAAGACTTGGTGTTGGTCATCAGTAGTTGTAAACTACTGAAGACTTGGTTTTGGCTTCAGTTGTTTTGAAATGAAACAGTAGTTGTCGTCAATTCACAAAGTTCAGCTGTTTCAATGACCTTAACACTTACTCATCAGATCATCTGATTTTCAGATGTTTCATTGGTCATCAGTACTTATTTATTATAAAAGACTTCAGTAGTTGGAACTACATCAGTACTTTCCAACAAATGAAGTACTTCAGTACTTTTAAGTAATTTAGTCTTCAGTAGTTATAAAAACTGCTGAAGATAAAATGACTTATCAGCACTTATTTTTGACAAAAGTATACTAATGCTCATCAGTATTTATTGACTAAGAGCATCAGTAGTTGTCAAATTATTCTAGTTGCAGCATACCAAGCCTGAGTACAAGATTATGAAAAGTTGCACTATCCAAAGGCTTAGTAAATATATCTGCAAGCTCATCAGCACTAGGCACAAACTTTGGATCAATCAGACCTTTTTCATAACAATCCTGATAAAATGATGTCTGATCTAATATGTTTGGTCCTAGAATGCTGGACAGGATTCTTAACAATACAAAGAGCTGAAGCACTATCCATTAATAAAGGAGTCTTAGTCTCTGTAATGTCATAATCCAATAATTGATTTTGAAGCCAGAGTACCTGAGATGTACAGCTTGCAGCTGCAATATACTCTGCTTCAGCTGTGGATGTAGCAACTGAAGTTTGTTTCTTACTTTGCCAAGAAACCAAACAGTTGCCTAGAAATTGGCATCCACCAGAAGTTGATTTTCTGGTTAACTTACACCCTGCATAGTCACTATCAGAGAAAGCAACCAATTTGCAAGAGTGCCCAGTGGAATACCAAAGTCCTAGAGATTGAGTTCCTTGCAAATATCTAAAGATCCTCTTGACTGCAATCATATGGGAATCCTTAGGAGCAGCTGAAATCTAGCACAGACACAAGTTGCAAACATAATATTTGGTCTAGAAGCTGTTAGGTACATCAAGGAACCAATCATACATCTGTAAAGAGTTTCATCAACTGCTTTACCTTTTTGATCAGCATCCAGTTGTGTGTTGCTGCACATGGGAGTAGAACAGGGTTTACAGTTTTGTAAATCAAACTTGGTTAACAAATCTTTTGTGTATTTTGACTGATGAATGAAAGTTCCATCAGTCAGTTGTTTGATTTGCAAACCCAGAAAGAACTGTAATTCTCCCATTGCACTCATTTCAAACTTTTGTTGCATCAATTTAGTAAATGCATCACACAACTGTGGATCAGATGATGCAAAAATAATGTCATCAACATAAATTTGAACAAGGAGCTTATGCATGCCTTCTTTCTTTATGAACAAAGTTTTATCTATGGAGCCTCTAGTGAAATTATTTTGAAGAAGAAAGTTAGATAATGTTTCATACCAGGCTCTGGGTGCTTGTTTCAACCCATAAAGAGCCTTATCAAGCTTATACACCCAATCAGGATGTTTATGATCTTCAAAACCTGGTGGTTGACACACATAAACTTCTTCTTTTATTTTACCATATAAAAATGCACTTTTGACATCCATTTGAAAAACTTTAAGGTTATGAAAAGCAGCATAAGCTAAAAAAATCTAATTGCTCCAGTCTGGCTACAGGGGCAAAGGTTTCATCATAATCAATACCTTCTTCTTGTGAAAACCCCTGTACAACCAGTCTGGCCTTGTTCTTGACAATTTGGCCTTTTTCATCAGTTTTATTCCTAAACACCCATTTAGTGCCTATTGCACACTTACCTTGGGGTAGAGGAACCAGTTCCCACACTTGCTGTTTTTGAAATTGAAGAAGCTCAAGCTGCATGGCTTCAACCCATCCATTGTCCCTTAATGCCACATGATAATTCTTTGGCTCTTGCAACTGATGAAGAGAGCATAGAGACAGAAATTGGACAATTGACTTCTTGTTGAAACACCAGCATTAATGTCACCAATGATCTGGGACATGGGATGATTCTTCAATTCTTGATATGCAATAATATCTGTGCAAGTGTTTGTAGGAGATTCAGCAGCAACAGATGTTGATTCAGACTCTTGAAACCTAGACTGAGATGGCAGTTCAAATGAAGTAGAGGATTCAGAGATTTCATCAGCATTTGTTGTGGATGGAGCTGCTGAGGCTACAGGAACATCAAGTGTAGTAGAAACAGGCAGATGATCACTACAACTTGCATTTGTATCATCAGATGGAGAGGATGGAACTTCAGAAACAACAACAGGTGGAGACTGATATGGAACATATTGCAGTATGTCCAAGTCAAACATCTCAACAGGGTTTTGAGGAATCTTGTCTTTTGGAGATTCATTAAACTTGACATGCAAAGTTTCTTCAACAATCTTTGTTCTGCAATTGAAAACTCTGTATGCCTTGCAAGTAGATGAATACCCAACAAAATACCCTGCATCCACCTTAGATTCAAACTTCTGAAGTATATTCTTTGTGTTAAGAATATAACATGGACACCCAAATGCTCTAAAGAATGAAATCAAAGGGGCCAAATGATGTAAGAGCTCATAAGGAGTCTTCATCAACCTCTGATTCACTAATACCCTATTCTGAACATAGCAAGCTGTGTTGACAGCTTCAACCCAAAAGGTTAGTGGCAAACCTGAGTCAGCCAACATTGTCCTTGCGGCTTCAATAAGTCTTTCTCTCCACCACTCCATTTTGCTCTTGAGTTCTTTGAATACTATATTGTCTTTTGATTCCCTTAGACAAATAGAATTCATCAAGAGTGTGATTCCTAAACTCTGTCTCATTATCACTTCTCACACATTTGACTGGAAGTGAATGCTGCTTTTCCACATGCAACACAAAATAAATGATACTTTGAGCAGCCTCATCCTTGGAATGCAAGAAGAAAGTCCATACATATCTGGAATAATCATCCACAATTACCAGACATACTTTTTCTTTGCCATGCTCATTACTCTCACAGGACCAAAGAGATCCATATGCAGTAATTGCAAGCAGGTAGTGGACTTAGGTTCTTCTATAGGAGGGAATGAAGCTTTGTGTTGCTTTCCTTTTAAGCAAGCTGGACAGTTATCATCACACTTGAACTCCTTCAATGGCAAACCTCTCACTAAACCATGATGAATGAGCTGATTCATGTTCTTAAGATTCACATGACCAAGTCTTTTATGCCATAGTTCAGATTCTTGAGGAGAGGCTTTGGAGAACAGACATGGATGGCCTTTAAGATCATTTTTCTTTGATAGATCTAAAGCATATACTCTTCCAATCCTGTTGGCCTTCAGGAGAGTATATTCATCCAATATCTTGTCAATCTTGTGCAAAACTTTGGAAGACAGAATCCTACAGTTTTTACTTGTGAAAAGTGCAACATGCCCTTTATCACATATTTGACTGACACTCAAAAGATTGTATTTGAGGTTCTCCACATGGTTAACATCATCAAATCTTATCTCCCCATTTGAGACAAAACCTTTACCAATGATGTAACCCTTGGCATCATTTCCAAAAGAAACAAATCCCTTCTTCCTTTGAGAATAATCATGAAGAAGAGAGCTGCTCCCTGTCATATGCATGGATCCTCCACTGTCTACATACCAGATGCTTCTTTGGCATGCTGAAGAGCCCTGCATTTTTCACAAACATTAGTTAGCCTTTGAGACCCAAACCTTTTTGGTTTTGGGTCTGTTTTCATCAACAGATGATAAACTAACAGATTGTGCATGATTAACAGCCTTTGAAGATGTAGATGGTGCTGAAAAGGATTCTTTGGATTTTGGCTTAGGTGTCCTTTTCAGTGGTTTAATCACAGAAACATCTAATTGGTTAACTCTCCCTAATAGATGCTGAACCATCATCACAACTTGTGTCTGATTGGTTGTCAGAGTTTTCAACTCAGTTGACACATCAGTACTTGTAGATGATTTGTTTTTGTGATTCACTACATTCTTCTTTTGAAAAGACACAGACTTAGTCTGAGTTTTTAATATTCCCTGAGGAATATTTGCAGCTGTTGTTTGACAAACCCCTTCCTGGTTTGTGATTTTTTGAGAAAGCTTAGGTTTATCAGAATTAGATGATTGTGGTACAAACTTGGTTTGAAATTCATTTTTCATTTTATGCATTTCCTTCTTGATGATTTTCTTTTTGTTTAATTTTAAACCCTTGTTATACCAGCATTCATCAGTAAGATGATTAAACAAACCACATATTTCACATGGCTTTCTTTTCATCTTTTCTTGATCAACTGCTAAGTTGATGAAACTACAGAAGATTTGTTCTTCAGTACTTTCTTCCTTTCAGTACTTTTGGGAAGTACTGAAGGATTTTCAACAACTGAAGATTTCTTCTTCAGAAGTTTTCTATCAGTACTTTGTAGAATCCTGATAGATTTTTCAGCAGTTGTCAAGGAATGCTTGTTTTCCTCTGATTTGAAATGCTCTTCAAGTGTTGTGTTTTGTCCTTCAGTACTTTGAGTACCTTGTGGAACAACACCTGAATTTCTCAGTCTCTTCTTGATCAAGTGTTTCGAAGCAGTGGGACCATCAGTAATTTGATTAGCTGAGGTACTCACACTATCTTCATCCTCAGATTTTGAATTATCATTTGAGGATGAAACAGCTGATGATGTGGTTTGGGAATGACAATCATCCTCAGATTTTACTTCTAATTTGGGAGTAAAATCTGTGCGAGGTATGGTATGATTATACCCAATCCCAAAGCTTCACATTAGAAGCAGTTTGCTTACTGAGAAGCATTTCAAATCCCTTGCATGAGGTTACCCATCGTTCACAATCAACTTGGGTAGCTGCAAGTGTTTCTTTGAGATTCTTGTGACTTCCCAGAATACCTCTACCTTTGCTTTTTCATCAGTGATTTGACACTTAAGTTTATAAATCTCCTCATCCTTCTCTTTTAAAACAGACTCAAACTCAGCTTTTCTTTTGGAAATTGCTTTTTCTAGGTCAAGGTTTTGATTAATTAAAGCTACATTTGCTTCCTTAATAGAAACAAAAGCAGCTATGCATGATTCAGAACATAACTTGGCCTTCGCCTCAAAAGATACCTGTGGTACCTGTGATGATGAAGGATTTTCATCTATAGACTCCAGGGCCATTAGAGCAAGATTTCCAAAAGGGTTTTCACCACCATGTTGACCAGCACCAGCAAATTGTTTAGTATAATCAGAGACATCATCTGGTAAGCTCTGATGAGATTGAGATTGAGATTGTTGATTTGTTTGAGATGGTTGAGGATCAGGTAGAGCATGTGGTTGTTGAGCCATGGGTACAGAAACTTGACCAGACTGAGGCATGTAAAAACATGGATAAGGATATGGCATTGGGCTTTGAGGGACAAAGTATGCAGGAGATGATTGATGTTGTGAATGATGATCAGAACTGGTAGAATGTTGCCCTTTGGATTGTGAGCTATTGCTTGGAAAAGTCACAAAGGGTGCAGATGAGTTAGATCCAGATGATCTACACTCTCTAGCAAAATGTCCAAGTCTATGGCACTTGTGACATCTCAACTTACTCTTGTCAAAACCAACCTTGGTTTTGCCAGAGAGACCAGGGAATTTTCTACCTGTTCTTTTGTAAAACTTTTGAGATCTGATATTTATCAATGCCATTTGGCTCAGAATATCCATCTCTTCCAGATCATCGTCAGCAATTCTTTTCAAATCATCCATCATAAAACACAAATTATCAACTTTAAACCTGAGTTTCCCTAACTCCAACAAAAGCATGATTTCCATTGTTTGAAGAGAAATCAATATGCTCATCATATGAACTTTCAGATGCAGCATATTCAGACTCATGACCAACCAGAGGAGTGTTACCTGGTACAAAGTCATCAGTGAGCTTTCCAGATGAAGATAGTTTCCTTTTTGTTCTATCTCTCTCTCAAAAGTTAAGAGTTTCCCATGAAGTTGGGTGAGAGATAGAGTATCTAGATTTGCACTAGAGCGTAGGACAATGGTATAAGTGTCCCATCTCTCAGGCAGGGATCTGAGGAATCTGTTATTCATCTGGCTGTTTGTGTATTCATGTTGAACCATTTTTAGCTCAGAGATCAAACATAAAAAACGCTCAAACTGTTGAGTCAATGTCTCACCCTTCCTATGAGAGAATGTCTCATATTGCTGGGCAAGGATTTCTCTGTTGTTTGCTAAGACCTCATCAGTTCCTCCAAATTGTTCCTTCAGAGCAACCCAGAGATCATAAGCAGTTTCATGATGCATAAGCCCATAGTAGATTTCATTAGGCAGTGCCATGGCCAGAATTCCATGGGCTTTTGCATCAATCTCAAACAGCTTTAAGTCCTCATCAGAAAATTGTTCCTTCTTTTTAGGAACCATCTCATTGGTTTCAGGATTACTCACCATAGGCTTGTATGGTCCATGAACCACAGACTTCCAACAACCTGAACTGTTAACAGACAGGTGATGGAGCATTCGGCGTTGCCATATGTTATACTCACCCCTAACAAGCATCGGAGGCTTAGTTGAGGAGCCAATATTGTGAGGATCATTGATTGAAGTAGTCATTTTCACTAATTCAATCGAATTCAATGAGATTAAAATCAGTCTAGTTTGAAAACTCAACAACACAATTTGAAAACACAATTAGAATCTCAATTAATTAACCGGAAGCGACAGAAAAACAATCTCTATAATCAATTCTTGCAAATATGCTAATTCGATCAACCTTAGCTATCAAAAGAGCAGTTTCAATGATCAATTGTTAGATCGATCAATGATTAACCTGCTCTGATACCATTTGATAGGATCGGATCAATTAGATTTGAGTTTTGCAGTGGAATATAACAAAATAAGATGAAATTCAAGCAAGAAAATGATGTATATACAAACACTCAATGACAATTATAGAGAGAGAATATTTCTGTTAAAGGAATGTTTTCATTCACGCGTAATGCTTCGGTTGGAATACAACTAGGTCAACATCCCTTATATAGAGGAATGTGACGTCTGCTGATGTCACTTGATAGTGACATCTAACAAAATTATACAAACAACTGAAATAATGCAAACTACTGAAATGTTCTCAACAACTGATCATATCTCAGAGAATGGTAAGTACAAAAACATAAAACTACTGACCTATAACTACTGAAACAATAAACTACTGAAAGGAAAAATTACAAGTACTGAAAAAGAAAAACCATCACAACTATTGAAGTTAACAACTTCAGCTGTTGTGACAACTACTGATCATTCTGGTCTTCAGTCTTTGTCTTCAGTACTTCACTTTCAGACTTTGTCTTCAGTTCTTTACTTTCAGACTTTGTCTTCAGACCTTTGTAAACAGCTGATGTCTTCAGTTGTTGTGATCTTCTTCAGTAGTTATAATGTCTGTGGGACTTAGAGGTTTTTCTGATCAGGCTCATTGGTTCTTTTGGTCCAACGAGAGGAAACTCATCAAATGCACTACTTTGAGCGATATCTCTTGTGAGAAGGGGTTCATCAAACTGTCCTTCATTGATGGCTCCTCATGTTCCATCACAAGTGAACAATTCCGTGATATGCCTAGAGGAACATTAGACCAGGCTCTCAAACTTTTGGAAACTAATTCTAATTCCCTTGAGGAAGAACAGAATAAGTTGAGAAGAAAGCTGGTGACTTTACTGCACACTAGGAAGGAAGACAAGTTACCATCTCAGCCCCTTGCTCCTAGAAAGAAAATAGTCTAATGGAGGTTCGAAAACTGTTGGTCCATGTGATCGAAATACAGTGCAAATGATATGAAGAATCGTTCAATATCCAACAATATGCTAAACAACAATAATGGAGAGGATTGAACACAATGCTAACTCATTCATAATAACACTATGATCAATGACAATCAATAACAAAAAGCAAGAGGATAATTCTGTATATTAACTGCTTTGAAATGGTGACTTGCAACAAAGATAATCGATTAGGGTTTTGCATGCTTTCCTAAAAATGAAAATTAACATGAGTATATATAGCAGTCTTAGTTTCGCAGACAGTTTTGCTGTCAGTGAAACTGTCCTGCCGAAACTATAGTTTCGCCCGGCAAAACATTAAATTCGCAAGGTAAACAAAACAGCAAACTGTGAGCGAACTTATAGTTTCGCTCACAAGTTCCGCTAGACTGCTAAAATACATATATCTAAATACATACAAAAGGAAACTAACAAAAGACCTATTACAAGTAAAGTAAACAATCTAAACTAAGGTGAGTCCAACCTAAGCATGATCTTCAATACTCCTCCTAGGTTGGATCTCACCGTCTTCAATCATCTTGATTTATCCTATTAGCTCCAGTTTCCTCTACTGCATTTAATTTGTCTTTGTTACCTCCTGCAAGAACTTCCTCAGAAGCTTCAGCACATGATTCTCCATGGTCTCTTCCTGCTTCACTAGCTCCTTCGGGATGACCACTAGCCCTCTCAAATTGCTTGGTCAAATCTTGAACATCCATGTTAAGGTCATCTTGAGCCCTTACCCTTTCAGCTAACTTCTTCACCTCTAACCTCACTCCTCTAATCTTGTTGGCAACATTCATAAACAGACTAGCTTCTTTCCAAGTCTTTTCTCCAGCCCCAACCTTTATGTGATTCTCACATAACACCAATAGATCTTCATCACAGAAAGTAAACAGCTCCATAGGATCAAAGACATTAAACTCTTTGCCATTCTTTACCCTAATCATAACTTCTCCAATGTTGTTATCATAAAACCATTTCTCGAAATCCTGTAATTATCGGGGAAGGGGATCAGCCAATCTCACTATGTTCACTGTCTTTGGTGGTTTAACCCTCAAAACAATTATTCCCTTTCCCGTTTCCCAATCTTTATCTTTCTTTGACCTCCTCCTTTCCGCCTTCATGTACCCAAACCACTCAAAGTTGTCATTAAGCCCGTTTTTTATCTCTTTTTCCAGAAAAGTGACACTTTCACTCAGATGTGCATTCAGAAGTGGTAGAGCTGCCAACCGCCTTAGATCCCATTTGGGCAAGGTCTTAAAAGCCTTCCTCTTAAGCATGTAACTAATACTACCTCCCCTTCTCTTTATCATGAACATCTTTAGGCCGGAGTTATAGCACCAGCTTATAATCTTCTTGTCGGCCTCCTTCCTACTCAACCCCTCCATATGTTGGAAAAGATGAGTGATTTCTTCTAGCTCCTTCTCTTTTACAAACCAATCAGCTTTATCCATCTTAAACACATCTGCAACATCATCTCCCTTCTTTGCTACATAGATCAATGGTCGCTCATCAACTTCATAGAACACAGGTTCTGAATCATAGTCTACAAGTTGTTCATCATCCTCTTCCTCATCAACTAATCCCTTTCCTTTCTCAGAAGCTTCTTTAGCATTTTTCGTTATTATCACTTCTTCACCAACTAAATCCTTTTCAAAGTCAAATTGCATATTAACAAACCCAGCCTCTATAATCTCCTCCTCATTTTCACTTCCAACATTCTCCACTCCAGCTTCACAATCTCCAACCTCAGTGGTTGCTGCACCAGATGTGCCCTCTCCTGCCTTGGATGATGTGCCCACATTCAGAAATGGGTACTTTGAGGTGTCAGTCAGATCATCTAACTCAGATTGAGTTAGTTGATCAGGCAGGCCGACGGCAGCTTTCAGAAGGGTAATCTCTTCAAATAACATTTTTAGTAATCGGTTTTGATCAACAAGCATCTTTTGCATACCTTCTATCACTTCATCCTTTTGCTTTTCTCTGATTTCTTGGTTTGTAAGTTTGGTCTTGATCATACTCAGTTCATTTGCCAAGGAAGTATTCAGATTTCGAATCATGTCTTCATCAAGGTTTCTTCTTTCCTCTCTTCTTTCGTTGAATCCTTCATGTCTCTGTTTGGATCGTCTCTCAGGTTCAGCATTATCGGCTTTCTTCTTCGACCTTCTTTCTTTTTCTACTCTTATTTCTTCAGCTTGTTCAGCAATGTCTTCCTCAAAGTCATAATCTTTCTCCTTGGCATATCTTTTTCTTTTCTTTGTGGCTTTAGTTTGCTGTACCCTAGTTTCTTCAGCCCTTTTGTTTTCTGATTCATCCACCCGTTTAATATAGCTCCATCGCTCTGGAGGGTACATATTTTCCCAAAGATGGGTGATCTTTCCATTGAAATCGTGGCGAATGGCACAACAATCAACAAAAATGCGAGGATTCATTTGTACCAGCCTCTTTACCTCTCCATGTTTTGGTACATTAGGTATAAGATCGTCAAATATCATCTGAAGAAAACGAGGATATAGAAGCCATTTGTCTTTCTTCAAGGCCATCACGTTCTCAGCCATGCAAGCAAAAATTAGTTTGGCAATGTTGGCCTTCTCTCCTTTACAACATAACACTATTGCCTTCGCCCAATCAATCTTTAGACCGTCTGATCCACCTTTACGGTGATCAAGACACATGATAAAGACATGAGCAATATACCTCCACTCCCTAGACAAAAATGACTTCTTGATCTCCTTACGAGAACCAAAGGCTGGTCCCTCATATCCCATGCTTCTGAAGGCCTAGAACACCTCGGAATCTATCATGGTGACTTCATCTCCAAAATCCTCGTCTAGTCTCAATATCCTCGAGACAGTCTCAGCAATGATGATCACTTCTTGAACAATGACTTTAGCAGTAATCCTTTGTGAATTTCCTCATGTGTCATACTCTGCAGATCGCCAGAAGTCTCTGATCTGAAGATCATAAATGGTAGTCGTAGGAGATATGGCATGGGCTATGGGTGATCTTTGTAGCCATCTAATAGAATCTCTGAATCCAGCAGCCTTTGGATGTGTATCATCCAGAATAACAGTAATATTGTTCCGCTCATCGAACTTAAGGTTAGCCATGAGATCTTGAAGAGGAGATCACATAAGTTGAATAAGAAATTAAGGAATTAAGAAAAGAATAAAAGAAAAATAAATAAAAAATAGATTCGCTGACAGATTCGGCAGGCGAAAAACTAGTTTCGCTAACTAAAACATATCAATTCGCTGACCAAGAAAGATAGTTTCGACCAGGCAAAACTGTACAAACTTAAGTTCAAATCTAGCGAACTGAAACTAGGTCGGCGAAACTGTTAGGTTCGCATGGATGGTGTAACCTCACAGTTTCACTGAAAAGTGAAGAACTTTCGTTCAGTTTCGCATGATAATCAGTAGTTTCGCTGGATGAACAGCGAAGCCACCGAAGAGTAACAATTATATCGCCTTACAAATGAGTTGATATTAACATGATTAAAAGACAGTCCAGAGATTGAAACTCACAGGCAAACAGAGAGCAAACGAAACATCTAATCAACACTCAAAAAACGTGAATCCACGAAAATGTTTCGAAAAAACCTAAAAAGCCGTAAAGAACGAAAGAGCGAAAGAATGAAGAGATAATTTCGCAAAATGGCTTAAATAGCCTATAGTTTCGTTGATAGCAAAACTATAGATTCACTAGACGAATTTACAATTTCGCCAACAAAAATTGCAATTTCGCCAAGAGATATACAGAACCAAAAATAATGACAGAGCCGAGCGAAATTGCAACTTCTTCTAGCGAAACAAGGAGCGAAAGTATAGTTTTGCCTTTTTTTTTAATTAACTTCAAACACTAAGATCTAAATCAATTAGAGATCACATCCTCGAGATATACATTAACACAAAGATGATTTTAATCATCAACCGGCAATGAAATCATACTTATAGCTAGATCTGATCACAATCTGCAAAGGAACTGTTGAAATTCATGAACAAATCAAATAACTATTGCTGATATATTTATCCACTTAAACCCATGCCTTATCCTTTTTGAACAAACAGGTTATGATTTGTTAAGGTTCAATTAGATGCTTTAGAATGTTAGGACCCCATAATCATTTGGCAAAAACCCTCACCCAACCTCAGGATTTCTTGAATTTTGTAACGAACTTTACTGAGCAAGGCTTGTGCATTAGTGTGCAAGAGATTATCGACAGAATATTGCATTCTGTGATGAATTCATCGTTTAGATGATTTGACACAACTTAGACCAAAATGGTGAGAGCTCCAGGTCTATACTCACGTATAACAAAGGAGATTACCATTTAATCATGTGCTGATGAGAGCTCTAGGTCAGTACTATCGTACAGCAGAGGAGATCATCACTCCAGGTCAGTACTTCCATACAGCAGAGGATATTAGCACAAACACAAGACACAGAAATACACCAGACATGGCCCAAAGATAAGGCTTATATGATTTGTATCATGGTGGGTGAAAGATCAATTCTCAATCCAATTTTTGTCGGGACTCAGTTTTTGTGCAGGCCAAAACGATTGTGTAAATCCAGACGTCCTTAAGCATGATGTTTTAATTTAAATCATATTGCTGCTATATACTTTATTCTTCATGCTGAGCCTACCAGACATATCGTTAAAGAATCTGTTTGATTCTCTTGACTGTAAAATTTTTTTTTAAAAGAATAAGATGTGAAATAGAGACCAGCATCAGTTACTATCATTTCTCATTTTAGCACCAGTCATGCATAAAGGAACATATCCGGAAGATATAACATCATTTCTCGTTATTTAAAATTCAGAACTCAGGTTATTTAGTTACTCCCCTAAAATGTTATTTTCAAAGGATATAAAATTGTAAATATATATATATATATATATATATATATATATATATATATATATATATATATATATATATATATATATATATTATTTTTAAAGAACGTTTAAAAGGATATTAACCCGAGCATAGAGATCAATTCGTAAAAACAGGGTTTATCAAAAGTTTTTGTCAAAAGATTAGCCTTTTGATGTTTTGTGTCAATGGGTATAATATCGATGAAACATTTTTCTTGAGCATCACGAATTGCATGAATCCGTGTTTCGATATGCTTGGTTCGGGAATGATGAATAGGATTTTTTGCAATCCCAATGGTTGCTTCGTTGTCGCAAAATAATGGCGTGTGAAGAAAGTTAATCCCGTAGTCAATCATTTGGTGTTGTATCCAAAAAACTTGAGAACAACAGCTAGAGGCAGCAATGTATTCTGCTTCTCCTGTAGAAAGAGACAGTGGTCTGTTTCTTGCTCTGCCAGGACACCAAACAATTTCCCAGGTATTGACACCCTCCGGACACCGATTTTCTATTTAACCTGCAACCATTAGAATCACTATCAGAATAAGCATGTAAATCAAAATTTCCTCCATATGGATACCATACACCTAAACGGTATGAGCCTTTGAGATAACGAAATATTCTCTTGACAGCTTTCTCATGGGATTCTTTTGGGGCCGACTGATATCGAGCATAGTATCCAACAGCAAAAGTGATATCAGGACAACTTGTTGTAAGATACATGAGGGAACCGATCATGGATCTATAGAGATGAGGATCAACTGGTTTCCCGTTCTCGTCAGGAGTGAGACAACTCTGAGCAGTAAAGGAAGTCATCTCAGGAGATGTCACACCCCCGCTAACAGCGGAAACACGGGGATGTAACGAGATCGGGATCGTCATAACACATGGTAAGCGATAGAGATGCAATATAAATAAATGATGACAAGCGTGTCATGACGACACCCGACAACAAGGGGACTTGTGTCGTGTTTAGTCAATGTTCACGACAACATAGCCATAAGCATAAACATGATAAACAATTCACATAATCACAAAAAGATGAAATTGTAATATGAATTCCCACAACCCGGGAACAAGTATCAAAAGGTTGTAATTGTTTACACAGATCAACGTTGTTCAAAATAATTGTTTGTCAAAAACATGTATAGTCCCAAAAATGCATCCTAGGGTCTCCACTAAGGCAGCACACCTAGATCCCTGAACTTGCATGATAACCTGAAAAGATATGCTCAAAACGGTCAACATAATTGTTGGTGAGCTCGCAGGTTTAAATAAATAATAAGTAAGTGATGCTGTATAAAGTAAATGATGTGGAATACCGTGAATACAGTTATATACACAAGTAAAATCACATGACAATGAGCTTTGCAACCAAACCTAGCGACGTACACAAAGATATTGTCGGCATATATTCACCCAAGGGCCCGTTCTACTGATGGTACCAACTAGTATACCATCAAACAAGAGTGGGGGTGTCAACCCAGTAGTACTACCAATACCTAACCGTCGGTTCCCACACTGGAATTAAATAGTTGCAAAGATAGAACCACACAGCAGACCCAAGCATGTATCAGATAAGTACTTGTAACACAGTATCATGTTGATTCCTTGTATGTAAAATGTAAGTAAGTTGTACGGCATTGAAAATGGGTGAGCATACTTTTCCCCCAAGTTGCAAATGATTGAAATATTGTATAAGCGTAAAAAGGGGCCACGAAACTCACTTATTAAGTGGTAAGTATGTAAGATCAATGTATCCAAATGTTGTATGCAAATGAACGGTCAAACACCTATTGACAGTTATTGTTAAGCATTAATGATATGAATTAAGCGCATAATAATGATCGGTCGGTTCGGGTTGTATCGGCTGGGTCGCGTGTAACTCACAGAAACAAACACACGTACTAGACCTTATGTAGATCCAAGTACTAGACATTGTTGTAGGATTCTATATGCCCAAGACACTTAGAATATTGATGTGGTTAGTACGTTATGATCCAAGTCGGGTTATACCCAATAACAAGCTTAGCAAACACCAATTAATATTTATTTGATGATGTGATCATGCAATTAAATAATAACACCAAATTTAGAAAATGGGTTTTCTAAATAAGTTGCATATGAGATTAAACAATTTATATGGATATTTTGTTTATTGATGTTGTTTGTAATGTTATTTAAGTTGTTTAAATAACATCAAACAATGAGTGAGTGTGTAAGTGTTATTCTAATAAAAGGTTTATTGAATGAACACCCTTTAATATGACTTGTTAATGTGTCATATTATTATTTGGTTTTGGGGGGAAAAACCCCAATTTATTCAAACCATTCGGCCGCCCCTAGGGGCCTTTGGTTTTGCTTCTATTTTGTCTTGGAAAGACTAATCTTTACACACTCATTCACTCCATCTCCTCTCTCTCTCTCACATGCAATAGAACACACAAGAAAAAAGGTTTTCTTGCTCTTGTTGAAGAAGAACTCGGCTGGAAATTTTTCAGAAGTGTCTCCCTTCGTTTTTGGTGTTCAATCCTAGCAACTAAGGTGTTTTGTGATAGTGCTTGGGGTATACTAACTTGAGGGGTCCTTCCTTGGAGCCTTGGCCGAGTGTTTGCATCTCATTCTCCTCTTTTGGTCGACTTTGCAGCTGAATAAAGGTAGTTAATCACAGCTCTATGTAGCTGTGATTTTATGTAGTTTTATAGATGTTCATAGCTTTTTCATTCACATATTAAAGATCCCTTTGATTATGGGTTTGTTTTACTCTTGTATGGTCACTTAAAGAACATATATCCGCTGCGTTTTCTGAAAGTTTAAATGGTTAAACTTGGTTTTATGTTCATAACAAACCCTTCAATTGTCGCCATTGTTGATGATATTTGAATAAAAGTTTCATTGTTATTGTTGGACCAAAAGAACCAATGAGCCGGATCAGAAAAACCTTTAAGTCCCACAGACGTCACAACAACTACTGAAGTCCACAACAGCTGAAGACAACAACTGATTACAAAGTCTGAAGACAAGTGCTGAAGACAAATTCTGAAGACACAAGTACTGAAGACAAAGTCTGAAGACAAGTGCTGAAGACAAAGTCTGAAGACACATGTACTGAAGACAAAGTCTGAAGACAAGTGCTGAAGACAAAGTATCAAACGTTGTCATAACAGCTGAAGAGGACTTCTTCAGTAGTTGTGACGGTTTGCTTTCAGTAGTTTTATATCTTCTCTTTTCAGTAGTGTTGTAAAACGACTGAAGAGTTTGTTCTTCAGTCGTTGTAGTATCAGTAGTTTCTTTTCAGTTGTTTTATGTTTTATACTTAGCACTCTGACATGTTCTCAGTAGTTGTGAACATTTCAGTAGTTTGTTAAGTATTAGTTATTTTTGTACTAGATCTGCTAGTAATCACCATCCCGTGATTGTAGCAGTGATTGCACTCTATATAAGGAGTGCCAACCTTATTGTAACAGTGAATGATTTAGCAATAATATTGGGCATTATTGAAACATTCCAAATCACAGAAAAATATTCTCTCACATTTGTTTACAAGTAACAAACTCTTGCTATAATTTGACTAATTCTTCTCTTCATTCCGCTGCATTACACTCTAATACTTCAAACTTGTGATCGTTGATCCTGACAAATGGTATCAGAGCAGGTTAATCATTGATCGATCTAATAATTGATCATTGAAACTGCTCTTCAAGATCCAACTTTGAGTTAATTAGCATTCTTTTGCAAGAAACTGTTATAGAGATTGAATTTTCTGTGCTTTTAATCATTCATCCTGAGACTTATTCTCGGTTTTCATTGAGTTTGTTGTGGTGTGTCTAAATTTTTACTTGAATAAAATTGTTTTTGGTTCTAAAATGACTACTCCTTCCAATGATCCTCACAATACTGGTTCCTCAACCAAGCCTCCAATGCTGGTTAGGAATGAGTATAACATATGGCAACGTCGTATGCTCCATCACCTGTCTGTTAACAGCTCAGGTTGTTGGACATCAGTGGTACATGGTCCACACAAGCCTATGGTGAATAACCCGGAAACCAATCAAATGGTTCCGAAGAGGAAGGATCAATACTCAGATGAGGATAAGAAATTGTTTGAGATAGATGCAAAAGCTCATGGAATTCTAGCCATGGCACTACCCAATGAAATTTATTCTGGGTTAATGCATTATGAATCTGCCCATGACCTCTGGAATGCCTTGAAAGAACAATTTGGAGGAACAGATGAGGTCTTGGCAAATAATAGAGAGATCCTTGCCCAACAATATGAGACATTCTCTCATAGGAAGGGTGAGACACTGACTCAACAGTTTGAGCGGTTCTCTTGTTTGATCTCTGAATTGAAAATGGTCAAACATGAGTATACTAATATTCAGATGAATAACAGATTTCTCAGATCACTGCCTGAGAGATGGGATACATATACCATTGTCTTACGCTCCAGTGCAAATTTGGACAAACTATCTCTCACCCAACTTCATGGGAAATTGCTCACATTTGAGAGAGAGATAGAACAAAAGAGAAAACTGTCTTCATCTGGTAAGCTCACTGAGGATTTTGTACCAGGCAACACTGCTCTGGTTAGTCATGAGTCAGAATATGCTTCATCTGAATGCCAGTATGATGAGCATATTGATTTCTCTTCAAACATTTCTGATTCAGCATTTGTGAGTGTTGATAGTCAATTTTCTGGGTGTAATAATGACAATCTATGCTTCATCATGGATGATCTCAAGGGGATTGCTGATGATGACTTAGAAGAGATGGATATTTTGAGCCAAATGGCCTTGATAAATATCAGATCTCAGAAGTTCTACAAAAGAACTGGAAGAAAGTTCCCAGGACTCTCTGGCAAAACCAAAGTTGGTTTTGACAAGAGCAAGTTGAGGTGTCACAGATGCCAAAGGCTTGGACACTTTGCTAGAGAATGTAGATCATCTGGATCAAATTCCTCTGCACCTTTTGTGACTTTTCCTAGCAATAGTCAACAAAACAAAGGGCAACATCCTGTCAGTTCTAGTCATCAGTCTCAACTACAATCTCCTGCATATTTTGTTCCTCAGGGTCAAATGCCTTACCCTTACCCATGTTATTACATGCCACAAACCAGTCAAGTTCAAGTCCTATGGTACCACAACCTCATGCACTTCCAGAACCTCAACCATCTCATCAACCCCCTCAACCTCAACAACATAGCTTCTTCACCCCAGAAGTTGTTGATTGGAGCAGCTTGCCAGATGACATGTCTGGTCATGAACAACTGTTCACAAGTGCTGATCAACATGGTGGTGATAGTCCTTTTGGAAATCTGGCACTTATGGCTCTGGAATCAACTGAGGGTTCCTGCTCAACTGCATCATCTTCACAGGTAACTCAGGTATCTTCAGAGGCTAAAGCCAAGTTATGTTCTGAATCTTGCATTGCTGCCTTTGCCTCTATTAGAGAGGCAAATGTAGCATTAATAAATGAAAAACTTGAGTTTGAGAAAACAATTTCCAAAAGACAAGCTGAGTATGAGTCTGCTCTTAATAGTAAAAATGATGAGATTTATAAGCTTAAATGCCAATTAAATGATGAAAAGGCTAAGCTAGAGGTTATTCTGGAAGACCAGAAAAGTCTTAAAGAAACCCTTGCAGTCACCCAAGTAGAGTGTGATCGATGGGTGCAATCATGCAAAGGTTTTGAGATGCTTCTTAGTAAGCAATCAGCTTCCAATGTGAAGTTTGGCATTGGTTATAATCACACTGCTCCTCCTATAGATTTTGCTCCAAGAGTAGAGGTGAAATCTGATGGAGAAAGCAATAACCAATCCACCTCATCATGTGATTCACTTTCTGATAAAGCATCATCAAAAGTTGAAGTCAGCACTAAGCCCTCTCAGAACCTATCAGCTAATGTTGATGGTTCAATTGCTGACACTCACATGATCAAAGAGTTGGTCAACTCAGGAGTTATTTCTGAAAGTCCTGAAAGGACTGGAGAGCAAGATTTAACTCCTGAAGTTCAAGCTCCAACTACTGACAGCACTGAAAAGAAGAAAACTGTCAGTAGAAAGAGTTTGAAGACTACTAAAGAGGAAGTCAAGAAAGCAAATAGTGCTTCCAAAGTACTGAAGAGCAAGTCTTCAGTAGTTTCATCCTCTTTAGTTGATGATCAACATAAGATGAAAAAGAAACCATGTGAAGTATGTGGTTTGTTTAATCATCTCACTGATGATTGTTGGTACAAAAGAGGATCCAAACTCAAACATAAAGATGAAATTAAAGAGAAAATGGTTAAAATGAAAAATGAGTTTAAAGCCACATTTGTACCAGCAACATCAAATCCTGTAATCCTTAAATCCAAAAAGAAATCCAAAAAGGAAGGGGTTAAACAGGTAACAGCTGAGGTTGCTCAAAAGAAGAAGGTGCAACATATGAACTTATCAAACTCCAGTGCTAATGTGTCTGAAGAGCTGAAAGCTTTATCACAAAATCAGACACAGCTGGTTATGATGGTTCAACATCTATTGGGAAGAGTCAACCAAT
Source organism: Flaveria ramosissima (assembly GCA_025215565.1). NCBI lineage: Eukaryota > Viridiplantae > Streptophyta > Magnoliopsida > Asterales > Asteraceae > Flaveria > Flaveria ramosissima. The sequence goes on along the minus strand of CM046040.1, from coordinate 36,057,635 downwards.
TAGATGTTCCTATGTTGAATCCACAGAAAAGGAGGTCCAAGCCAAAGGATTCTTCTCTTCCACCATCTTCTTCTTCTCAAGCTGTTATTCCTAGCAAACTTGTTAGTCCACCATCTGTTGATGTGAATAGGCCCAAAACCAAAAAGGTTTGGGTCTCAAAATCTAACTAATTTGCTTTGTTCTGCAGGGTTCTTCAACATGCCACAGAGGCATCTGGTATGTAGACAGTGGAGGATCCATGCATATGACAGGAAACAGATCACTTCTTAATGACTACTCTCAAGGAAGGAAGGGATTTGTATCTTTTGGCAATGATGCAAAGGGTTACATCATCGGCAAAGGCTTTGTTTCCAATGGGGAAATAAAGTTTGATGATGTTAACCATGTGGAAAATCTCAAGTACAACCTCTTGAGTGTCAGTCAATGTGTGACAAAGGCCATGTTGCTCTTTTCACAAGTCAGAACTGCCGGATTCTGTCATCCAAAGTTCTGAGTTTGATTGACAAGGTGTTGGATAAACACACTCTCCTTAAGGCCAACAGGACAGGAAGAGTGTATGCCTTAGATCTTTCTAAGAAAATAGATCTCAAAGGCCATCCTTGCCTATTTTCCAAGGCTTCCTCTCAAGAATCTACACTATGGCATAGAAGGCTGGGTCATGTTAATCTCAAAAACATAAATCAGCTGATTAACCATGGTTTAGTAAGGGGATTGCCTATGAAGGAGTTTAAATGTGAGGATGACTGCACTGCTTGTCTAAAAGGAAAACAACACAAAGTTTCATTTCCTTCCATAGAAGAACCTAAGTCCACAGCCTGCTTACAGCTTCTTCACATGGATCTCTTTGGTCCTGTGAGAGTGATGAGTATGGCTAAGAAGAAATACTGTCTAGTAATTGTGGATGATTACTCCAGATTTGTATGGACTTTCTTTTTGCATTCAAAGGATGAAGTACCTCAGAAGATTATCAACTTTGTGTTGTATGTTGAGAAGCAGTATTCCCTCTCAGTCAAGTGTATTAGAAGTGATAATGGAACTGAATTTAGAAACAATACACTTGATGAGTTCTACCTCTCAAAGGGAATCAAGAGGCATTTTAGCATTCCAAGAACTCCTGAACAAAATGGAGTAGTGGAGAGAAAGAACAGGACCCTTATTGAAGCTGCAAGGTCCATGTTGGCTGACTCTGGATTGCCAATGACTTTTTGGGCTGAAGCTATCAATACTGCTTGTTATGTACAAAATAGAGCTCTAGTGAATAAGAGGTTGATGAAAACTCCATATGAAGTTCTTCATCATTTGGCCCCTCTAATTTCATTCTTTAGAGCTTTTGGATGTCCTTGTTTCATTCTCAACACAAGGGATCAACTCCAGAAATTTGATTCTAAGGTGGATGCAGGATATTTTGTTGGTTATTCATCAACTTGCAAAGCATACAGAGTCTTCAACTGTAGAACAAAGATGGTTGAAGAGACTCTACATGTTAAGTTTAATGAATCTCCAAAGGACAAGATTCCACAAAATCCTGTGGAGATATTTGATTTGGACATACTACAATATGCTCCTCATCAAACTCCTACTGTTGCTCCTGTCAACAGTTCTCCACCTGGTGGTACTGCTGGTGCTGATGATGATGATAGTAGTACTCACCTCTTCAGATTTACTGATCAACTGCCTGATTCAGCTAGACCTGATGTTCCTGCTGCTCCAGCAGCACAATCCACAACAAATGCTGATGAGATTTCTACAACTTCAACTTCCTTTGAACTACCATCAACTGATTGGTTTCAAGGAAATTCTTCACCATCACCATCTGTTGCTGCTGAACCTGCTACAAACACTTGCACTGATCTCATTGTGTACCAAGATCTGAAGAATCACCCTATGTCTCAAATCATTGGTGATATCACTGCTGGAGTATCAACAAGAAGTCAATTGTCAAATTTCTGCTTCTATGCTCTCTTCATTAGTCAGCAAGAGCCAAAGAATTATCACATTGCCTTAAAGGACAATGGATGGGTTGATGCCATGCAGCTTGAGCTTCTTCAGTTCAAGAAACAACAAGTGTGGGAACTGGTTCCTCTACCTCCAGGTAAGTGTGCAATAGGCACTAAATGGGTGTTTAGGAATAAGACTGATGAAAATGGGCTTATTGTTAAGAACAAGGCCAGACTGGTGGTTCAGGGGTTTGCACAAGAAGAAGGTATTGATTATGATGAAACCTTTGCTCCTGTAGCCAGACTGGAAGCAATTCGATTGTTTTTAGCTTATGCTGCTTATCAAAATCTTAAAGTTTTTCAAATGGATGTCAAAAGTGCTTTTCTGTATGGGAAAATTAAAGAAGAGGTTTATGTATGTCAACACCAGGTTTTGAGGACAACAAACATCCTAATTGGGTGTATAAGCTTGATAAGGCTCTTTATGGGTTGAAACAAGCTCCTAGGGCCTGGTATGAGACATTATCAAACTTTCTTCTTGAAAATAATTTTACTAGAGGCACCATAGATAAAACTTTATTCATTAAGAAAGCAGGGCAGCATAATTTACTTGTTCAAATTTATGTAGATGATATTATTTTTGCATCTTCTGATCCACAGTTGTGTGATGACTTTACAAAGCTGATGCAACAAAAGTTTGAAATGAGTGCAATGGGGGAATTACAATTCTTTCTGGGTTTGCAAATCAAACAAAAGGCTGATGGAATTTTCATTCATCAGTCCAAATATACAAAAAATCTTTTGGAAAAATTTGATTTACAAAATTGTAAACCCTGTTCTACTCCCATGTGCAACACCACACAACTGGATACAGATCAGAAAGGTAAAGTGGTTGATGAAACACTTTACAGATGTATGATTGGGTCCTTGATGTACCTAACAGCTTCTAGACCAGATATTATGTTTGCTACATGTGTTTGTGCTAGATTTCAGGCTGCACCTAAGGAGTCTCATTTGATTGCAGTCAAGAGGATCTTTAGATATTTGCAAGGCACTCCATCTCTAGGTTTATGGTATTCTACTAGACATTCTGGTAAATTAGTTGCTTTTTCTGACAGTGACTATGCAGGGTGTAAGTTGACCAGGAAATCAACTTCTGGTGGATGCCAATTCCTAGGCAACTGTTTGATTTCTTGGCAGAGTAAGAAACAAACCTCAGTTGCTACATCAACTGCTGAAGCCGAGTACATTGCTGCTGCAAGTTGTACATCTCAGGTATTATGGCTTCAAAACCAATTATTGGATTATGGCATAACTGAGACTAAGACTCCATTGTTAATGGACAGTTCTTCAGCTCTTTGTATTGTCAAGAATCCTGTCCAGCACTCTAGGACTAAACATATTGAAATCAGACATCATTTTATTAGAGATTGTTTTGAAAAAGGTCTGATTGATCCAAAATTTGTTCCTAGTGCTGATGAGCTTGCAGACATTTTTACTAAGCCTTTGGATAGTTCAACCTTCCACAACCTGGTGTTAAGGCTTGGTATGCTGCAGCTAGAATAAGTGACAACTACCGATAATCTCAGTAATAAATACTGATGATCATTGGTAACCATGTCATATATAAGTACTTCATTTGTTAAAACAGCTGATGTAGTTATAACAGCTGATGAAATCACAACAGCTGATGTAACTACAACTGCAAATGTCAGAAATGCAGATAAACTGATGACCAATGAAACATCAAAATGTGGAGGTCAGACTGAAACAGCTGAAAAGCTAAGAATTGACGACAACAGCTGATGAGTAATTTCTCTTCAGTTGTTTTTACAACTGCTGTTTCTAAACAACTGAAGCCACAGCTATGTCTTCAGTAGTTTACAACTACTGCAGACTACCACTAAACTACTGAAGACAACCACTAAGTCTTCAGCTGTTTACACCAACTGATGACAAAACCACTGTCTTCAGTAGTTACATAACTACTGATGACAAACACCATGTCCTCAGTTGTTTCACCACCTGAAGTCGGAATTGTCCTCAGTAGTTTTATAACTACTGAAGACTAAATCAAAGACTTCAGCTGTTTCGATGTCTGACGGTTAAAACCAAGTCTTCAGTTGTTTTATAACAACTGATGATCACACCAATACGGTCAGTCATTTCAAACCTCTGAAAGTTAATGCCACGTCATCACCAGTTTCACCAAATGATGACTCACCAAAACCTTCAGTCGGTTCATAACCCTACCCTATAAATCCCTTATCTCACCAGAGTTTTTCTCACCTTTCCTCTCAAACCTAACGTTCAAAAACTCTGTACCCTCTCTTCATCCATGGCGACCATGCAACTAAAACCACGTCACAACTGTGTCGCTCACCTTACTAAATCACCATTCTGGACCAAGTTTCACAACGCCATTGATTTAATGGTCCAGTCACCTTACCAAACAGCTTTTCTGATAAACCCCACCATATATGCCGAATCCCTTAGCCAATTCTGGACAAACGTCACTCTTGTCTCTGAGGAGAATGACACAGAGTCACTTCATTCGTTTGTCCATAGCCAAAAGGTGGTCATCAATCCAGAGATTCTTCGCCAAACCCTCAATCTGGATGATGCCACTTTCCCGACTAGCTATCCAAAGGGCACCACTGATCTATCATTTGCCCACCATGGATACGAAGGCAACCTGAGTGCCTCTACCATATTGAAGAAACATTTCCAGGATGCTGAACGGCTTATCTTTCATATGGTCAATGTCTGCCTGGCTCCAAAGACTTCATCATGGGATCAAATGTCCACAAGGTGGCAACAGGTATTGTACTCTATCCTTGAGCAACAACCTTTAAATTTTTCTGAAATATTATTCTTAGAGCTCAAGGATATGGCCCAAAAACAACTTTCTAACCGTTGGATATTATATCCTCGGTTTATAATGGCCATAATTGAAAACCAGCTTCAAGCTGAGGGACTTGTTGGCCTGGGAGTCCCTGCTATGGCTGTATTGCCTGAAGTATACTCCCGGCACAACTCTGACCAATCACTCAAAATGGCTGCCAAGCTGCGCAAACCCACGCAGCTGGAACCCACAGCCACCACCACAAAATCCAAAGTCCCCACCAAACCAAAAACAAAACGAACCAAAACAGCTATTCAGGAAGATGAGTCCCCTGAAGATGCTCCTGTACCACCAAGACAGGATATACTTACTGGTGTAAACCCCCCAGTAGTATCAGAGACTCACCCAGCCACAGCCGCTCAGGATTCCTCTCAAAAGGAACCTGAAGCAACCAAAGAAGGGGTACCCACAAATCTGGAATCTTCCTCATTTGAGGAGATTGCCATTGAAACACACCATTCTCCCCAGGTGCATAACACCCTATCTCCTCATGAAAATGCCCCCCAAAGTCCAACACTTATAATTGCAAATGTGCTGACTCAGCTGCATGCCTCTCCTCCTCCCCAACAACCACCTAAAGGGAAAACCACAGATATTGAGGTAGAGGATCAACATGCTTCTGACAACCCACAGCACAGGGGTTTAAATGTTCAGTCTCCTAGTGTAGATACGGAGACAAGAATATCTGGTGAGGCTGCCACCTCTTCTGCATCAGCACATGATCAGACTGAGGCTGGTAACATGGCTAAGACCTCATCAGAGGCAACAGCTGATGAAGGACATCGTCCTGAGGCTGGAAGTCCCCAGTTCCAAGAAAAAGGGGCACATGCTACATCTGGTCTACACCCAGGGCATGTACATCTTGCTACTAGCAGGAGGTCAGGTGATTCAGCATCTGCTGATGATGACCTGGGCTTCTTTTATGATGTTCTAGCCCAGAACACAATTCTTGAGGAAGAAGTCAGTAGACTACAAAGACTACTTGACCAATTCTCTCAAGAAGCAAGTCCATCTGATACCACCATACACCCACAGATGGCACCTTCACCTGAAGGTCTCCTAAACACTCAGCCACTAAAAACATTCAATCCACCAGCCTCTACTTCTGGCACTGCTTCTCAGGGACAGAACCCCTCTGAGCAAACAGCTGCTATATTCCACAAATCCCTACCTCTCATCACCCCAATGATCACGACATTGTGATCAAAACCTTGGATGACAAACTTCCCTCAATCATACAGCCACTGGTGGAGGAGATTGTGAGCACAAGGTTTCTACTACTCAAACCCTTGCAACCAATGCAACCAAAAAGGGGGAGAGTCAGTTAGTGAAAGGGAAGAGCATATTGATAGAGAGAGAACAGGAGGAAGAAGAGGTTGTGAAAGAGACTGAGAAGGAGGAAGAGTATGTGAAGGGAGCTGACACTGATCAAGTGAGTGAAAGTCACAAAGACTTTCACATCACATATAAGAAGAGGAAGATGGAAAGAAAAGAAAAAGAACTCCAACTTGATGAGATGGTCAAAATGGCGGATGCTACACATAGTAAATCTATGGACTCCATTATTGATCAACTATACAGACAAGGGTTCGATACTGCACAGCTTGACTCAGAGATTAGAAGACTTGAAGTTGAAGAAATTAACTCAAGATGGGCAAGTTATGATGTGCTAGAAAGAGAAAGACTGGAGATCATGATCAGATTCATTGCAAAGTATCTTGGAAGATCATTGATAGAGATTAAGTCATGGACCAGGGACAGTATCTTGGCAATAACCACCAAGATCTGTACGTCTGAAGCATACACAAAGGGATTAGTGATTGAAGCACTAAATGAAGCAGGTGCTGGAAACAGAAACGAACTAGCAAAATACTCCAAAGCCTCACTCATTACAAGAATGCTAGAACAACCTGCAAAACCTACCACTTCAAAATCACCACTACCACAACCCATTAAACCAACTCCTTTACCCTCAAAACCAACAGCCGATGATGCATCCAAGAAGAAGAAGAGAAGGATGTTGAGGCTAGAAGAAGAAGAAGAAGAGGATGATGAGGAAGAAGATAGGTTGCCTCTTTCTGCAGTCCTAACTTTGCCTAAAGCCAAATCTATGCCCATCACTCCCACCTCACAGATGGAAACTGTGAGAGTAAAGATCGAAGAAGAGCAACTGCAAAGGCTTCATGATGAGGAGATGCTAAAGAGTATAGATAAAACTTATGCTGCTTCTTCATCAATAATAAGTATGAAGAAAGAAGCTCTGAGACTGTACACCCTTGCCAACACATTTCAATATCAAAAGGAAAAGGTGAGGATATGGCCTGATCCTAGGGTGGCTCACAGAATTGTGAAGAAGGACATTCCTGCAAGATACAAGGGCCAGATAAAAGGATCGTAGATGAAGAGATCACAGTGGTCCTTGTAGTATCACCCTGGGAGATTGTAGAAGACTTCAAGAAGGCTTATGAGACTAAACAGCCTCCCCAAAAGATGTTAGAAAACAGAGTAATCAAGAAGGGGTTAGTCTACAAGAAGCTTGAGAACTTCAAACAAAATGAGCTCAGTCTGTTACTTGAAGGTAATCACCCAGATGAGTTTGCCTACAGACAGATCACAACAGTTGAGCTCAAAAATGGCAAACAGGCCAAATACATCTCAGAGCTGTATGGGCGTGAAGGATTGTTCGATGGTGAACCAGAGAATCTTACTATGGAAGAACAAATCATGTTTCTCAGAGCATACACCAGAGAATCCTACAGGCTTATACATGGGAAGTGAGTTTCATGGATGGGGAGGGGGAACAGCTCAGTGTCCAATTCCCCAATACAGAGCTCCCATCCATACTTTGCCAACCAAATCATCAGAGACTTACTTCCAGGCCGGTGCTTATATGGGTCATCTTCTCAACTGATCAAGAAGGAAAAAGACCAATCATTTTGCCAACAATAAGTGGGACCTCAATAAAGTTAAAGGTTTTGGCTGCATTGGTTCAGGGGGAGTTTGTTGGACCAAAAGAACCAATGAGCCGGATCAGAAAAACCTTTAAGTCCCACAGACGTCACAACAACTACTGAAGTCCACAACAGCTGAAGACAAAAACTGATTACAAAGTCTGAAGACGTGCTGAAGACAAAGTCTGAAGACACAAGTGCTGAAGACAAAGTCTGAAGACAAGTGCTGAAGACAAAGTCTGAAGACACAAGTGCTGAAGACAAAGTCTGAAGACAAGTGCTGAAGACAAAGTATCAGACGTTGTCACAACAGCTGAAGAGGACTTCTTCAGTAGTTGTGACGGTTTGCTTTCAGTAGTTTTATATTTTCTCTTTTCAGTAGTTTTGTAAAACGACTGAAGAGTTTGTTCTTCAGTCGTTGTAGTATCAGTAGTTTCTTTTCAGTTGTTTTATGTTTTATACTTAGCACTCTGACATGTTCTCAGTAGTTGGAACATTTCAGTAGTTTTAAGTATTAGTTATTTTGTACTAGATCTGCTAGTAATCACCATCCCGTGATTACAGCAGTGATTGCACTCTATATAAGGAGTGCCAACCTTATTGTAACTGTGAATGATTTAGCAATAATATTGGGCATTATTGAAACATTCCAAATCACAGAAAATATTCTCTCGCATTTGTTTACAAGTAACAAACTCTTGCTATAATTTGACTAATTCTTCTCTTCATTCCGCCGCATTACACTCTAATACTTCAAACTTGTGATCGCTGATCCTGTCAGGGTTCATGGTGGAGTTGGGGTTTGAGTTTTGGTTTGTCTAGCCCCTTCACGGCGTCCTCTAGTAGCTCCTCGTCTTCCAATGTGGGTTCCTCTCCTAGTCGGCATTCTGATACCATCACAGATAAATTTTTGTTTAGCATCTCATAATTGGTTTTGAGTAGCCATGCATCATTTACCCTAACTATCGCGTCCTAGAAAGAGGGAGTGTATCATACAAACCACTAAATAACTCTAACAAGAAAATGTTTCATTAATGTAGCTTAAGACAATTCATCCATAACGGACACGAGTCAATATTTCCAACACATAACATGACACATTGCAATTCAATATAAATAGCTCAGCAAGATTTTAGCATCAATTAAGATAGTTTCACAGAGAGATAGAGTTAATAGTATCAGCAAACATAATTGTCTCATAGTTACACTCTTACAAGTTGGAAGGTACCATCACCCCCATAATAATAATAATAATAATAATAATAATAATAATAATAATAATAATAATAATAATAATAATAATAATAATAATAATAATAATAATAATAATAATAATAGTGTCAGATAATAATTGAAATAGTTTCCTTCAACTGTCTGTAAGACAGATAATCCCACATCCTCTCCAAGCCCTCACATCCACTTCTTCTTCAACCACCCTAGCCATCCCGAGTTCTTCTTCCTCCGTTCTTGCTTCAACCGCTAGACCCCATGCGAAGCCATCATGGCCTGAAACTTGGCAGACTGAGAGGTCCAAGTAGCGTGCCGGAGGGTTAGCTCGTGGCGACGAACGGTCTTCAGAATCTCATCCAGTGCAGCATCGGAGGGACCTACGTCGCTTGCCCGACGGCAAGACTAGGAGTACCTGTCACTAGCTAGCACACTAAGGCCATCATACATGCTGCGCCTCAGTGGCATCCAATGCTCGTCATGTGGGTGGTGGTGGAGTGGGTCAAATGATGGTGGTGCAGGTGTCGGAATCCTAACAGGTGGTGGAGGAGGAGGTGGCATCCTAAAGGAGACTAAGGGACCTGGCCTTGCACTCTTGCGTGGGCGGGTGATCACACGTGCACTCCTATCCCCGATAGGTAGGATAGGTGAGTGGGCAGGAGCTGCGACATGAGGTGAATGGGAGCGCCTCCGGCTCCTGAGGGGGATGTCGAGGAAGAGTCTTCTGACGGTTCAGTGTCGTCGGATGTGACGGATATCCATCCCGAATGTCTGCATCTCCTCATATACTCCTCGTACTCCATTCGCGGTGTTGCCTTCCTGAGGCTCCTAGATGGTGCAGTCTCGTCAGTGGGGTATGCCGGTGCCTTACCCTTATTAGCCACAGTCGAGGAAGAGTTTTCTGACGGTTCAGTGTCGTCGGATGTGACGGATATCCATCCCGAATGTCTGCATCTCCTCATATACTCCTCGTACTCCGTTCGCGGTGTCGCCTTCACGAGGGTCCTAGATGGTGCAGTCTCGTCAGTGGGGTATACCGGTGCCTTACCCTTATCAACCACAGTCCTTGATGTCCTGCAAGAAATATCATGAGTAATTTGGTTTCTCATATAATAGTACTTATGGTAATGATGGCAATAATACCAGATATTCCAATAGTATCAATAACCTGAGGTATCAGTAAGTAATAGTTTCAGATATAACTAGCTTCTTCATATAACAACAAGTGGAGTAGTTTGTATTTAAGAAAACCTTTAGACCACTTCAAAAGAAATTTTAGAAATCATAAGCTTCAAACAAATAAAAACCCAATCATTACCTAAAGGTTCATGCTGGAACTTACACATCTGGTAAATACATGATTACGTTGATCAAGTGTAATCATCAATTTACCTAACCCGATCATCCCAACACTTTCCCACAAGGACGGTCCTAAGGTATCAGGGTTATAGCCTAGGGTCTTACTATGGTATTCTTGACTTCTCTACAACCTTTGGCTCTGATACCAATCTGTCACACCCCGGGCCCAGGTAGAGTGGGATGTCACAAAGTAGCAACACATATGGTAGCGGAAACAAACCATCATAAGAGCATAAAAGGAGAGAACATCACATGGCATTTTAAGTTTAAAAGAAACCACTGCTAGTAACAGGTCTAGCCCCCAAATAAATTTTACATCCAACAATAAGACAAAGTGTATTCATCAACAATAATTATAAATTGTTCAAAATGTTTTTAAAATCAAACAAGCCAATGCCATGGTCACGGTGCTAGGTCTAGGTCTTCAACAACCGCTATAGTCTCTTCATGGATTACTTGAAACATGCTCAAAAAGAATTTGTGTCAACTAAAAAGTTAGTAAATTCAAGTGCTTAAAGTTTACAAACAAAAGGATTTAATAGAATCCACATTTTATTTAAAAGAATCATAGATTCACTATTGTGGGGGATCACAATCAACCCTGCACTCTGTCCCGGCTAGCCTCTTCAAAAGTTATGTTTTATCGGTTAACCCCGAAGGAAGAATTGAGCCTCAAACAGTGAACCATACCTGTCGGATGGTTCACCTAGTATTTTATAAAAACTTGTCACATGCCACAAATGACCCCGCAGGATCTCAGTGTGGTACCCTTCCCATTCATCACAGAAGGCATTGTGTGTGGGAGATTACCCAAGTAGATCTACCCATATAAAACAAGCGGTTCACACAAGAATTAATGATCGTGATACAAATAAACACAGGTTCTAACATTAACCCTACACTCAAGCATCATACAATAACTCATAAAAGGTTTCGATTCAAGTATAGCATGTTTCATCCCAAAAACAGTAGTAAAACGGGAACACTAGAACGCAACTTAAAATTCAAGCAAAAGGGTTCTTCGTGTGCCGGGAAAGAGTCTCAAGTCTAGCACCCTACCATCAAGATTTAAGTGTTAGCCACTAATTCTAGGGTTATGGAGATGCACTAGGTGTGTCATGAGGTTAATGTCTTACTAGCTTTTGATTTGCTAAGTCTTTATATAAAAAGTTTCCTTTTATAGAAAGTTAGGGTTTCTTAGGAAATAATACATGATTTACCATGTTAGAATATAATACATGATTTACAATTTAGTAAATGGTTATTTGACCCACTCAGACTAACTTGTATAGCTGATCCAACATGGTAAATCATGTATTCTTTCCTAAGAAACCCTAAATTTCTATAAAAGAAAACTTTTTATATAAAGACTTAGCAAATCAAACGCTAGTAAGACATTAACCTCATGACACACCTAATGCATCTCCATAACCCTAGAATTAGTGGCTTAAGACTTAAATCTTGATGTTAGGGTGCTAGACTTGAGACTCTTTCCCGGTACATGAAGAATCCTTTGCTTGAATCTTAAGGTGACTTCTAGTGTTCCCTTTTACTACTGTTTTTGGGATGAAACATGTTGTACTTGAATTGAAACCTTCTATGAGTTATTGAGGGAAGTGTGATCCTGCGGGGTCATTTGTGGCATGTGACAAGTTTTTATAAGATACTAGTGAACCATCCGGCAGGTATGGTTCACTGTTTTGAGGCTCAGTTCTTCCTTCGGGATTAACCGGTAAAACATAACTTTTGAAGAGCCTAGCCGGGACTGAGTGTAGGGTTGATTGTAATCCCCCACAATAGTGAATCTTTGATTCTTTTAAATCAAATGTGGATTCTATTGAATCCTTTTGTTTTTAAACTTTAAGCACTTGAATTCCCTAACTTTTTAGTTGACACAATTTCTTTTTGAGCATGTTTCAGGTAATCCATGAAGGGACTCTAGCTATTGTTGATGACCTTGACCTAGTACTGTGACCATGGCATTGGCTTATTTGATTTTAAAAACAATTTGAACAATTTATAATTATTGTTGATCATCACACTTTGTCTTTATGTTGGATGTACAATTCATTTGGGGGCTAGATCTGTTTCTAGACCTGGTTTTCTTTAAATATTAAATATGATGTGATGTTCCCTCCTTTTGTGCTCTTATGATGGTTTGTTTCCGCTGCCATATGTGTTGCTAGTCTATGACGTCCCACCCTACCTGGGCTCGGGGTGTGACAGATTGGTATCAGAGCCAAGGGTTGTACAGAAGTCGGGGATACCATAGTTAGACCCTAGGCTACAACCCTGATACCTTAGGACCGTCGTTGTGGGAAAGTGTTGGGATGATCGGGTTGGGTAAATTGATAATTACACTTGATCAAGGTAATCATGAATTTACCAAACGCGTAAGTTCCAGCATGGACCTTTAGGTAATGAGTGGACTTTTTCTGTTTGACACATATGATTTCTGAAATTTCTTTTGAAGTGGTCTAAAAGTTTTTTTCCTAAATGTTAACCACTCTACCTGTTGCTATTTGAAGAAGCTACTGATATCTGATACTACTACTTACTGATACCTCTGGTTATTGATACTATTGGGATATATGATACTATTGCCATCACTACCATAAGTACTTTTATTATTACAATCATGAGCTATGAGAAACCAAATTACTCATGATATTCCTTGCAGGACATCAAGGACTATGGCTGACAAGGGTAAGGCACCGGCATACTTCACTGACGGGACTGCACCATCTGGGAGCCTCAAGAAGGCAACACCGCGAACGGAGTACGAGGAGTATATGAGGAGATTCGGACATCCGGGATGGATATCCGTCACATCCGACGACACCGAGCCATCAGAAGACTCTTCCTTGACATCCCCCTCTAGGAGTCGGATGCGCTCCCGTTCACCTCATGTAGCAGCTCCTACCCACTCACCTATCCCACCTATCAGGGATAGGGGTGCACGTGTAATCACCCGCCCACGCAAGAGTGCAAGGCCAGGTCCCTCAGTCTCCTTTAGGATGCCACCTCCTCCTCCACCACCTGTTAGGATTCCGAACCCTACACCTCCGTCATTTGACCCACTCCACCACCACCACATGATGATCACTGGATGTCACCGAGGCGCAGTATGTATGATGGCCCTAGTGTGTTAGCTGGTGACAGGTACTCCCAGTCTAGCCATTGGGCAAGCGACGTAGGTCCCTCCGATGCTGTTTTGGATGAGATTCTGAAGACCGTTCGTCGTCATGAGCTGACCCTCCAGCATGCTACTCTAACCTCTCAGCCTGCCCAGTTTCAGGCCATGATGGCTTTGCACGGGGTCCAGCGGTTGAGCAAGAGCAGAGGAAGAAGAACTCGGGATGGCTAGAGTGGTTGAAAAAGAAGTGGATGTGAAGGCTTGGAGAGGATGTGGGATTATCTGTCTTGTAGACAGTTGAAGGAAATTATTTCTATTATTATCTGGTACTATTATTATTATTATTATGGGGGTGATGGTACCTTCCAACTTGTAAGAGTGTAACCCTGAGACAATTATGCTTGTTGATACTATTAACTCTATCTCTCTGTGAAACTATCTTAATTAATGCTAAAAACTTGCTGAGCTATTTATATTGATCTACAATGTGTCATGTTATGCGTTGGAAATTTTGACCTGTGTCTATTATGGAGGAATTGTATTAAGCTAATTTAATCAAGCATTTTCTGTTAGAGGTATTTAGTGATGTGTATGATACACTCCCTCTTTTAGGACGCGATAGTTTAGGGTAAATGATGCATGGGCTACTCGAAACCAATTATGAGATGCTAAACAAAGATTTATCTGTGATGCTATCAGAACGCCGACTAGGAGAAGAACCCACATTGGAAGACGAGGAGCTACTAGAGGCCGCCGTGAAGGGGCTAGACAAACCAGAAATCAAACCCCTACTCCACCAGGAACTCCTCGTGGAGAGAATGCAAACCAGGGGAATGATGAAAGGATTACCAACTTTGTTGCACAACAGATTGCAAACGCTATTCCTACCATTATAGCCCAGATCAACGCAGATCGGAGTAATCCTGGTGGTGATGATGTATTCGGAAACAACGAGGGCAATAACGAGGAAGTTGAAGCACTAAAGAATGGATGCTCCTACAAAACTTTCATGGCATGCAAGCCAAAAGACTTCTATGGCACTGAGGGTGCGATAGAGACGTACCGATGGATCGATGAAATGGAAGCTGTCTTGGACATCAGTGAGTGTAAAATGGGCCATGGTGAGGTTCGCATCCTAGTCACTGAAGGGATCGGCTCTGGAATAGTGGAAGACGGTTATTCAGCCTCGGGGAAGGAACACTGCTAACCGAATGAGCTGGACCGAGTTCAGGGAACTGATAACCAGCAAATACTGCCCCATCAATCAACTGGAAAACTAGAGTCTGAGTTCTTGAGCCTGAAGATGAAGGGTCCTAATTACACTGAGTACATCAACCGCTTCTTAGCCCTGTCTTGATTGGTGCCACACCTGGTGATACCGAAATCTAAGGGTGTAGCGCGTTTCATTTAGGGGCTACATCCTAGAGTCAGGGGAATGGTTCGATCTTCCAGGCCATTAACATTACAAGCTGCGGTTGACTTCACCAGCAGTTTGATAGATGATTTGGTTAGGGCAGGATGGACTGAGCAAACCATAACTGAAGAGAAGAGGAAGTCGATGGGTGAGAAAAGGAAGTGGTTCGATGTGAAGAGAGCAATTGGCAGTAGCAGCGGGTCAAGTAAGAAGAGCTTTGAAGATGTGAGGCGCGATGACCAAGGTGGGAGGACAAGGAAGCTATAGTTGGGTACGAGCCCGTTCTGCAACAAATGCAAACTGCATCATCAAGGGGATTGCAACCCGATGCCGTGCTTCTGATGCAAACGACCAGGTCATTTAATTAAGGATTATACGTACGCGCCGGGTAAACAATGCTATGAATGTGGAGATCCAGGGCATATGAGGAACAAGTGTCCTTAACTGGGAAGAGATAAGGAGGCCAGACCCAACAAGCCTAAGGGACGACCATTCGTGATGGAGCCACCCGATGCTCGCAAGGAACCTGATGTGGTTAATGGTACGTTCCTTATAAACAACCATCCTACTAACGTTCTGTTTAATACTGGAGCAACTGCTAGTTTTGTCTCTAGTGCTTTTAGGCCTTAGATTGACTTGAGTGCGTTTATCCTGACTGATCCGTTTACCGTGGAATTAGCCGACGGTAACATTATAGAAACTAATAAAGTCACCATAAACTGTTTAATGAATCTAGAAGGTAGCATATTTAAGATAAACCTGATGCCTATTAAGTTAGGAGGATTTGATATGGTTGTTGGTATGGATTGGCTTGCTAAGCATAGAATCGAGATCGTATGTGATGAACTCCTGCTTAGAATATCGTTGAGTGACGGGAAAGTGCTAGTGGTTCGTGGCGAAGGAAGTGACACGCTATGTCCCATGATATCTCATCTGAAAGCTACCGAGAGCCTTAAGAAGGGATTGCCAGCTTTCATAGTCTATGTAATGAAGGCTAAAGGGGAGAATAAGATTAAGGATATTCCAGTGGTTTCTGAATATCAAGAAGTGTTTCCCGAGGATCTACCAGGACTCCCTCTGAACCGACAAGTCGAGTTCCAAATAGATCTACTGCCTGGTGCTGCACCAGTACCCAAGGCACCATATCGACTCGCCCCTCGCGAGATGAAGGAACTAATGCTACAAATCCAGGAACTACTCGACAAGTGATTTATTCGGCCGAGTGTTTCTCCATGGGGTGCACCGGTATTATTTGTGAAGAAGAAGGATGGAACCCTACGGATGTGCATTGATTATCGGGAGCTGAACTAGCTGACTGTAAAGAATCGTTACCCTCTCCCGAGGATCGACGACCTATTCGATCAACTGCAGGGAGCAAGTTATTTTTCCAAAATAGATTTAAGATCGGGATATCACTAGTTGAAGATAATAGAAGAAGACATACCCAAATGGCCTTCAGGACGAGATACGAACATTATGAGTATCTAGTCATGCCTTTTGGACTGACTAACGCACCCGCGGCATTTATGGATATCATGAACCGTGTATGTCGCCCGTATTTTGAGAAGCTCGTGATCGTGTTTATCGACGACATCTTGATCTACTCATGTAGTAAAGAAGAGCATGAGAAACACCTTAGATTGATTCTTGAGTTGCTCAAGAATGAGCAACTATATGCCAAATTCTCCAAATGTGAATTTTTGATGCGAGAGATCCAATTTCTAGGGCATGTGGCAAATGAGAATGGGATTCAAGTTGACCCTTCTAAGATTAAGGCTATTAAGAACTAGAAAATTCTTGAAACTCCTACCGAGATAAGGTAATTCCTTAGATTGGCTGGATAATACAAAAGGTTTATCAAGGACTTCTCGCACATTGTGTAACCATTGACTACTCTAACGAAGAAGAATACAATCTTTGTGTGGGAACGAGAGCAGAATGAAGTGTTCGAAACGCTTAAGGAGAAACTGTGTAGTGCACCTATCCTCGCTAAGAAAGAATTGAGGATTTCGTGGTCTATTGTGACGCCTCGCATCAACGACTAGGATGCGTGCTAATGCAGCGCAACAAAGTAATTGCATATGCATCAAGACTACTAAACGATCATGAGAAGAACTACACAACACATGATCTAGAATTGGGTGTCGTGGTGTTTGCACTCAAAATGTGGAGGCATTATCTCTATGGCACGAAGTGCATTATTTACACCGACCATAGGAGTTTACAGCACATTCTGGATCAGAAAATGTTAAACATGCACTAGAGAAGATGGGTTGAGTTGCTAAATGATCACGAATGTGAAATACGCTACCATCCAGGAAAGGCCAATGTAGTGGCGGATGCCTTGAGCCGGAAAGAAAGAGAAAAACCTCTACGCGTCCGCGCCTTAAGGATGAGTGTATACACCGACCTTATCGTGAAACTAAAGAAAGCACAAGATAGAGCGCTAAAGGAAGATAAGCTGGCGGGGGAATTGTTAAAACGAATGGAGAAGAGATTAGAGCTGAGCAGTGATGGTGCATATAAATATGAAGGGAGAACGTGGGTACCAAAGCACGGGGGAATTATAGAGGTAATCCTCGACGAAGCCCACAAAACTAGGTACTCGGTTCACCCTGGAAGTGACAAGATGTACCAGGATCTAAAGGCCTTTTTATGGTGGCCTGGGATCAAGAAATCCATCGCCGTTTATGTTAGCAAGTGTCTGACGTGCGCCATGGTGAAGGCTGAAAATCAAAAACCTTCAGGGACGTTGTAGCAGCCCGAAATTCCAGAGTGGAAGTGGGATAACGTCATAATGGATTTCATCACAAAGCTATCCAGAACTTTTAGAGGTCATGATGCTATTTGGGTAATAATGGACATGTTAACTAAACTAGCTCACTTCTTGCCGATTAGAGAAGACTACGACCTGACAAAACTGGCTTAACTGTATATTGATGAAATAGTGACCAGGCATGGTGTGCCTCTGTCAATCATCTCCAACCGTGATAGCCGCTTCACTTCACGTTTCTGGAGATCACTCCAGAAAGCCTTGGGAACCCGTTTAGATCAAGCATTGCATACCACCCACAAACTGATGGTCAGAGTGAAAGGACTATTCAAATCCTGGAAGATATGCTTAGAGCTTGCGTGATTGTCTTTGGTGGGAACTGGGACAATCATCTTCTTTTGGTAGAGTTCTCCTATAACAATAGTTTCCATGCAAGTATAAAAGCAACTCTGTATGTGACCCTATATGGTAGGAAATGCCGATCACCAATTAGTCTGAATGAGATCAGGGACAACCAAGTAATGGAACCCGACATCATGTTGGAGATCACCGACAAGATATTTAAAATCAAGGAGCGTTTGAGAGCAGTCAGGGACCGTCAAAAGAAATACGCTGACAGAAGACAAAAACCATTGGAGTTTCAAGTGGGTGATAGGGTAATGCTAAAAGTGGAACCATGGAAAAGTACCGCGAGGTTTAGAAAGAGAGGAAAGCTAAGCCCGAGATACATTAGACCATTTGAGATACTAGCAAAAATTGGTCTGGTGGCATATAAATTAAAGCTACCTCAGGAATTAAGCTACATACATGACACCTTCCATGGGTCAATCCTAAAGAAGTGTCTGGTAGACAAGACCTTAGAGATACCATTGAACGAAGCTAGGATAACCGATAAGTTAAACTTCATGGAAGAGCCCATAGAGATCATTGACCGTTTGGTCATCAAACTCAGACGAAGTCGCATACCCAAGGACAAGGTAAGATGGAATTCTAGGCGAGGACCCGAGTTCACTTGGGAGCGAGAAGATGAAATGAGAAAGAGTTATCCGAACCTCTTCAAACCCACCCGTTCCGAATCTTATTGAAGCTAAAATTTCGGAACAAATTTCCTAAACGGTGGGAGAATGTGACAACTAACCTCTAGGTCATAATTCTAACCCTCATCAACCTGCATCATTACCCATTCAATTAATATTATTGTTAATATCATTTTTATTTTCCCTCTTCCAAGTTAATTAACTTCTGTTTTATTGACACAGATGATCCCTTTTTGACTTGCTTTAGTTTACAATCTAATAAGTGAATTGAGAAAATGCAAAAGGCTAACCTGACATTTATGCATGCCCATGGAAAATACTTCACAACTAACTAAATTATACCATCTAATATACTACCCTATACTACAAATAATACTACACTACATAATATTATTACCATAAAAATTAAATAAAAAATCCTTCACTAGACTCTAAATTTCGGCCGCCCACTCCCCTGCACTCTCCTCTCTTCTACACCACCTCTCCATCCACCACTCTCCTTACATGCAACACCACCAACACTCTCATTTCTCCCACTCCCTTCTCTCATTTTCAAATTCTATCTCTACCAGAAAACACACACACACACACACACATTGTTTCACTCTTCATTTCCAGCTTGTTTTCGAAGAAACACAGCAACATACCATCGGCCAAGCATCAAAACCGCAAGAAAGTGAAGGTTTGTGAGCTTTTGGTGCACGGTTCATACAAGTTTGAGGTTCTCCAGCATTGTTCGAGATTATCCAGCCTTTGTTTGAGGTTTTCCAGACCATTCTTGTCTCTCTACACTCTCCCAACCGTGATCTTACCCAAACTATGTACATCATCTGTTATTCTTTCATTTGTCCACCAAAAACCTTACTCTCTTTGTTCTAAAAAAAGTCTACTGCTATCACCTTTTTCTTGAGGAGCTTTCCACGTTCTTGAAGGTATCACACTTGTTATATAAGTCATTCTATAGGTGTAACCCGATTTACACCTAGAAAACCCTCTTTTTGGGTGTTATTAAACCATCCAACTTGCAGAACTTGTAATCTTCCAAACCTAAGCATGAAACCGTCAGGATTAGAACGGATAAAACGGTAACCGAATGAGCCCATTTCTTTTCCTTTGCTCTAAATCATTTTTCTAACCTTCTAATAACCTGCTTTTAAAGTTACAAAAGGTTTGGGTAAAGTTTAATCACAAGTTATAACGTTTTACACATGTGTAATGGGCGAAAATGGTGTAATCTCTAAGTTTTCATATTGTTCATAGGTTGTTTCTTGAACCCGTGAGTTAGACATTATATTTCAGTAGGTTTTAGATGATTTTGGGTGTATGATGAGATTTTAATGGCTGAAAATAATAATGTCATAGACTTGTAAGCAACTTGGACCCGAAAAGTGGTAAAACGACTTAAAAATAAGAGAACATGGATTTTAACCATATTTAAAATAATTCCAGGCTCAAAAGGGTTAACAAAGTGTTTGGACTGGATTTGTTGATTAAATGGTCAAAGGACAAGTAAAAATGATTTTTTAACTAAAAACGGGTAATAACCGAACAACGTTTTGAGGAAAATCCTAGAAATAATGATATAAAGATCAAAAACCATAAGTGCCATAAGATTTTTAAAGATGATAAAATGGGTCAAAAAAGTTTGTAAACGGTCAATTACGGTTAAAAAAGCGTTTTAACGGGGTAAACTTAAAATTTAGACTTTCAACTAAAAGGAGCTTGAAATACATTTTTAACAGATTAAAAACTTATAAAAAGTCCTTAAAATAATATTTAATGGATGTAAGACTAAAAATATGAAAATCGACACTTAACCGATAAAAAACTTCGGTTTTACCGTAACCGGTAACGTAAGACATAAAAAATATAAAAACCGGACCTAAATTCTGAAATCTTGGTATAAACTTACTTAAAATAAGTTACTTAACTCCTAGAACCTAATATTTTGCCATAAAACTCATTAATTTCAAGAAATTAAACTTTGGGGTAGAAAGTGTAAATTTGGAAACTTGGAGGACTAAATTGTAAATTTTTCTAAACTTCAATAAACCGACCCCTTGGGCTAATAACCATTTAGAAGACTCAAACTAACTTATATAGATGATCTAACATGGTAAATCATGTATTCTTTCCTAAGAAACCCTAACTTTCTATAAAAGGAAACTTTTTATATAAAGACTTAGCAAATCAAAAGCTAGTACGACATTAACCTCATGACACACCTAGTGCATCTCCATAACCCTAGAATTAGTTGCTTAACACTTAAATCTTGATGGTAGGGTACTAGACTTGAGACTATTTCCCGGCACACGAAGAACCCTTTTTTCTTAAATTTTAAGGTGAGTTCTAGTGTTCCCTTTTTACTACTGTTTTTGGGATGAAACATGCTATACTTAAATTGAAACATTTTATGAGCTATTGTATGATGCTTGAATGTTGGGGTTAATGTTAGAACCTGCGTTTACTTGTATCACGGTCATTAATTCTTGTGTGAACCGCTTGTTTTATATGGGTAGATCTACTTGGGGAATGCCCTACACACAGTGTCTTCCGTGATGAACGGGAAGGGTACCACACTGAGATCCTGTGGGGTCGTTTATGGCATGTGACAATTTTTATAAGATACTAGGTGAACCATCCGGCAGGTGAGCTGATTTTAGCTCTAGCAGATTAACCGGTAAAACATAACTTTTGAAGAGGCTAGCCGGGACTGAGTGCAGGGTTGATTGTGATTCCCCACAACAGTGAATCTTTGATTCTTTTAAATCAAATGTGGATTCTATTGAATCCTTTTGTTTTTAAACTTTAAGCACTTGAATTCACCAACTTTTTAGTTAACACGATTTCTTTTTGAGCATGTTTAAGGTAATCCATGAAGGGACTCTAGCTATTGTTAAAGACCTTGACCTAGCACCGTGACCACAACATTGGCTTATCTGATTTTAAAAACAATTTGAACAATTTATAATTATTGTTGATCATCACACTTTGTCTTTATGTTGGATGTACAATTCATTTGGGGGCTAGATCTGTTTCTAGCCCTGGTTTTCTTTAAATATTAAATGCCATGTGATGTTCTCTCCTTTTGTGCTCTTATGATGGTTTGTTTCCGCTGCCATATCTGTTGCTAGTCTGTGACGTCCCACCCTACCTGGGCCCGGGGTGTGACACCATCTCTACTTCAGACCTCTTGACGACCATTTTGAGTGTGGTGCAATGAGGAGTGAAAAACAGGTTGATTTGGATAGTAAGATCTCATAATCAAGAGCCTAAAAAGCTCTGATACCAATGCTGGATCGGGTTTTGTCACTTAAACACTTAGTTTTTCTCTCAATACTCACTTGTAACACACTCGGATTAGATGAAGTAGAATCTCTTCTAAGAGTTGATAATAATATATTAAGTAGCAAAGAACACCAAGCTTGTTTGACCAATTTTTAACATATTTTAAAAAAATCTTATAGCACTTATCCTACTAAAATAATATGGTTTTTATGGGTTTTAATTTTTATACCATTATTTCTAGGATTTTCCTCAAAACGTCACCCGGTTAATACCTGATTTTTGTTAGAAATTCCTTTTTAAGTTGTCTTTTCACCATTTAATAAACAAATGCAGTCCAAAAACTTTGTTAACTCTTTTAAAGCCTGGAATTCTATTTAATATGGTTAAAGTCCATGTTTTCTTATTTTTAAGTCATTTTACCACTTTTCGGGTCCCCAAATATGTCCAAATTGCTTATTAGTCTATAACTTTATTACATTCAGCCATTAACATCTCATCATACACCCAATATCATCCAAAACCTACTGAAATAACATGCCTAACTCACAGTTTCAACATTCAACTCAAGAACAACATGGAAACTTAGAGATTACACCATTTTCACCCATTACACATGTGTAAAACGTTATAACTTGTGATTAAATATTACCCAAACCCTTTGTAACTTTAAAAGAAGGTTATTAGAAGGTTATAAAACTGATTTTGAGCAGGTTACTAACTTTGCTTCGGGATATTACAAGATGTGCAAGTTAGATGGTGTAACAACACCCAAAAAGAGGGTTTTCTAGGTGTAATTCGGATTACACCTATAGAAGGACTTATATAACAAGTGAGATACCCTCAACAACGTTAAAATCTCCCCAACAACAATGTGATAACAGTAGGCTTCTGTTATAACTGTGAAGTCGCTGGATCATTAGACATCCGAGCATGTTCTTGACGGAAGGAAACAAAATCAAAACCAAGAGACAAACAATAAACACGATCTACAATAAAATGGTTTCATTGATAAAACCTAATGATTACAAGATCGTTACAACATAATATTCACGACTCTTGGCAACGGGAGATCGAGCATGATCTCCCCTCTCATCCGGCAGCCCTAGGCTCCGGGCAGACTCCCTCTCAAATCCTTTTCTCTCTACACATTGAAACTGGTATTATAGCCTGGCCCATATTAGATGCGATTGGGCCCATTCGTGCAAGTGGACCCATGCGTATGGTTCAATTGTACGACTGGACCATGCGTATGGTTCAATCGTACGACTAGACCATACTTATGGTTCAGTCTTACGAATGTCCCAATCGCATCTCTCAGTCGCACGACTGTTGATACATGTATGTCCCTAGATCATGATATGAAGTGTAATAGATCTTGTTTATCTGATTCTGATGTAATTTCAAATGATTAATGAAATGATATTGATTGTTTGTGTTGTGTAATGTCTAAATATTTCATTAATGAGTCAATGTTGAATTGGTTAATTGGGTTTATGGTTGTTTGAATGATTACACATCATGTTATATTAATTAATACATTCAAACTTAACTTAATGAAGTTCTCATGCGAATGGCCCATGCGAATGGACCACACGCATGAATAACTTCATACGATTGACTCAGTCGCACGACTGAACCAGGAGACTGGATCAGTCGTATGACTAAGACATAAGATTGGCTCAGTCGCACGACTGAACACTCAGTCGTGCGGATGAATCAACCGCATGGTTCAATCGCACGACTGAACCATACTTATGGTCCAGTCGCCCGAATGAACAATACTAACCTATAAATACAACCCAATTCGTGGAAAAACGTAAGCATTCATTCTATTTCGACTCCAGACGTACCCTAGCCGTCCAGAAGCCTCCCAATTCGTTCTCCAAGTTCACAGAACACATTAGATCGATTCCAATCGATTTCTAACGTTAGATTCAATTCTTGATTGATTCTTCGTGTGTTCTCACTGATTGGATCGCCAATCAAATAGGATTCCGCACTATTTGATCTGGTTTACACGCTAATCACTAGGTATTTCGTTCAAATACCAGGTCCTAACAAGTGGTATCAGAGCTTTGGCTCTTGATTACGTGTGATTCAATCAAGATTGATAAAAAGTTTGTGTTTTGCACTAAAACGCAATCTTTGGTGTCAAAAGTGATCTTGGACGTTCCCTGCTCATCAAAGTTTGGTTTCTACGGACTTAGGCGATTAGACCTTGCGAAATTTCGAATTTTTACGGCTAAAACACGTTTAACCTAGAAATTTTCGCAAAACAGCAGCTTCAGTCGCACGAGTGAGCCATTCGCGACGATGGACTCCATTCGCATTGCCCATACGCACGATTGGACCTAGTCGCATCTTCATTCGTACGATTGAACCATTCGTTCGCAGTGTTCATACGCACCAGCTTCATTCGCACGACTGAACCAATCGCTTAGTTCAGCCGCACGATTGAACCAGTCGCATAGTTCATACGCACGTTTAGACCAATCGCATCCTTCAGTCGCACCAGTTGACAGTTTGTTTTAGTAGACTTAAAGTTATTCGACATGGAAGATCAAATGTCAGCCTTTACTGCTGGGAAGGACTCTAGGATCCAGAACCTGCTGTTGCTTGAGAGTGAGGTGGGTAATCATAATAAACCACCAAAGCTCTTAACGTTAGATGAGTTTCCCCACTGGAAACAACGTTTTGAGATCTACCTCAATGGAGTGGATCCGAATCTGTGGGAAGCTATCGAGATTGGGTATAGTACACCGGTGGGAGCTGATGGAGTTAAGCTAACGTTAGGAGGGATGACTGACGCGCAGAAAGTAAAGTACAATGCAGAGAAGAGAGTTTATGCATTGATTACACAGTCTATCCCTAAAGACATTTTCCACCAGTACTCAGAGAATAAGCAGTCCAAGAAACTATGGGATGAGCTGGAAAAGAGGTACGACGGGAATGCTTCGTTGAAGGCAATCAAGGCCAAGGAGTTAAAGAAGGAATTCGATAACTTCTCATCGATGGGGAACGAGAGTTTGGACGATGTTATAGATAGATTCTACCATCTGATGAGCGAACTGCATACACATGGGGTGGCTACTACCATGGAAGAAAAAGTTACTAACTTTGCAGACGGATTGCCTGAAAAGTGGGCTTCATTCGTGTCTAACCTGAGACAGAATGGAATGCTGGCAAAGCTGGATATTAATGACTTCATTCTAAAGTTGCGAGAAGAAGCACTTAGGATGAAGTACAGAGCTCAGAAGTCTTCGTACACTCAAAATCCAGCTTTGTACAATGCCACGCCTCAAGCTAAGACATCTGGAGCACCTCTCCAGACTGCATTTGTGTCTAGCTCATCGGGTCCTTCATGCTGCTTCTCCTTCAGGATCAGACACGTCGGGGTCTTCTTGTACCCACTATATTGGATCTGAAGCAAATGCTACTAGACTGAAGACCGAGAACCTCGGTAATGTGACTGTGGAAGTAGCTCGAGAGCATATGGATCTTTTGGCTGCAGTGGTTCATTCTTATGATGGACTTGTTGCCGGGAAGATTGGAAACTGCCATCTGGCAGACGAGGACTACGAGCAGGTGGACGAAATGGAGCTTGAGAGGATGGACATAATGTGGGCCTTAGCTAGTGCTGTCCGGAGGGCGAAGAAGTTTTGTGAAAAAGACCGGACAGAACTTGGTAGCTACTAAGGATACCACATTTGGCTTTGACAAGAGCAAAGTGACCTGCTTCAACTGTGGAGAGAAGGGGCACTTCAAGAGAGAATGTGTCAAGCCAAAGAAGACGGGTAACGGGAACCCATTCTCGTCCTTCACTCGCCCAAGACAAGCAAGCTACCAGTTCTACTTCATCAAGCAAGGATCCAAAAGCCTTGACTGCTCATGATGATGAAGGACAGGATTGGAGCTTTAGGTTTGTCTCTCCAGGGGAATCAAACATTGCAAGTGTAGAAGACATTGACGATGATTCCACGAGTGAAGGAGATCTAGCAGTTAGATGGATGTGCAGTGAATAGAGAGATCTAGCAGTTGAGATGGCAATGTCAAATATTGAAGAGACACTGCAACTGAGGTCAGTTACAAGCCTAAAGAGGAGACTCCACAAAAAGACAGAAAAGACAGAATCACCAGAACCAGAGACATCTGATGCTGCGTTGATGGCTAACTCTTCTGAACCAACTCAGGTAAGTACCACTGACCAAATGTTTAATAATCATGCTTGTTCTGATTGTGATACTTTTAGAAATAGCATAGATGAAAAATTTGCTAGGTTATTAGATCATAATGATAACTTAGTAAAAGATTTGCAACTGTGCACTGAGGCTAATAGAGTATTAAAACAAATGAGCATAGTTACAAAGAAAAGATAGACCTTTTGACTAAACAGCTTAGGGAAACCGAAGTAGTTGCATTTAACCAAGCTAATGACATTAGGTACTATCTAAACTCCCTAGAAGACACTAAGAAGCAAAAGGCAGTTCTAGAAGTAGAAGTAAACTCATTAAAACAGAAACTGCACAGTTGACAAGTTCATCACACATAGTCCAACACTTAGTGAGAGAAAGAAACAACGGGGAGGGATTGGGTTATAAAGTGGTTCCACCACCACCTGAGACCTTGATGAACACTAAGACTAGACCATTAATAATAACCCCATCAAGGATCACGTGGTGTCTACTCCTCTTGTTAGTGATCCAGATTCCTCATGTTCATCTATTGAATCTGGAAACAAACAAAAGGAGGCCACTTCAAAGGCAAAGGGTAAAATGCCTTGTGTTAATCTGGAAAGGAATTTGAAAGGTTAACTTAAAGTCAGGGTCAAACAGAGTCAAATCAGAACCTAAAAGACTTCTAATGTTAATCTTTCACAAGTTTCAAGTCAAAAACCAGTTAACCAAAAAGAAAAAGATGTTAAACATGTTAAAACAGTTAACTTTGTTAAACCAGAGAAAACATCAAAAGAACCAGAGTCAAAACCTAAATTGAGTGATGTTACTAGAGTGTCACACACATCTCCACAAAGAAAGTTTAATCATAAAGTTGATAGCAGGTCGTGCTACAACTGTGGAGAATGTGGACACATTGCTTCCTATTGTCCTTACTATCAGACACCTAGGAAGAAGATTGAACTTCAGGACTCAAAACCTAGGTCTTCTAAGAGGAGTTCTTTAACTCCACCTAGAAGAACTAGTGAACCTAAAGTTCAACCTGTTAGCCAGTCTGTTTATCAAACAGGCATCCTGCATGTCTGATAATGATGAAAGAAGGAAGTGATCCTCTGTGTCTGATAATGACAAAAAGAACCTGAGCTACCCTCACCCTCTAAGGGTCAATGGGTTGAATTCATGATGTGTGATGCCTCTGGGAAACCCAAGCCAGTAAAGGCTTGGGTTCCTAACCTAAACTAATCCTTTACATTGTATGTGCAGGGTGTTCGCTACAGTGCTGAGACTAACACGTGGATTGTAGACAGCGGAGCATCCAGGCACATGACAGGAAACAGGGCTCTTTTATCAAACGTCAAGCAAATAAAAGGAGGGCATGTTTCTTTGCTGGAAACAAGGGAGGCTATATCACAGCTCAGGGAGAAGTGGGAAATCAGAAAGTTAAGTTTGATAAGGTGAACTACGTTCAACAACTTCAAAATAACTTACTTTCTGTTTCCCAAATCTGTGATAAGGGATTTAAAGTCATCTTCGACAACAAGAAGTGTTACGTGCTCAAGAAAGACTACGTGATCCCAGAGGACCAAGTTCTGATGACTGCTTCAAGATATAAAGACCTTTATGTTTTGGATCTGTCAACAGCTTCTACAACGGATCATGAGGTTCAGTGCTTTCTATCTAAAGCTACTGAGAAGGATTCCATCTCCTGGCATAGGAGAATGGGACACATTAGTCAAAGAATGAATCACTTGATTCAGAAGGATCTTGTGAGAGGAGTTAATGTCAAGAACTTTCAGCTTCCTGACTTTTGTGTAGCTTGCAAGAAAGGCAAACAGACGAAGAAGTCTCATAAGGAAAAGAAAGTTCATTCAATAGAACTTCCTCTTGAACTTCTTCACATGGATCTGTTTGGTCCAGTCAGTACAAAGAGCATTGCAGGCGACTTGTACTGTTTTGTGGTTACTGATGACTACTCAAGGTTCTCTTGGGTAATGTTTCTGAAATCCAAATCAGAAACATTTGAGTCATTCAAGGAGTTAGTAACCACACTGGAATCTCTCTACAAGCTGAAGGTTAGACAAGTACGCTCAGACAACGGGACGGAATTCAAGAACCAGTGGATGGAGGCTTACTGCAAGGAAAAGGGAATTGTGCATCAATTCACTTCTGCCTACACGCCTCAGATGAATGGCGTTGCTGAGAGAAAGAACAGAAGCTTGATAGAGACAGCACGGACTATGCTGGCAGACTCGAAACTGCCTATCCAATTCTGGAATGAGGCAGTGGCGAATGCATGTTATACACTGAATCGAGTCTGATAGTCAAGCGCCACGGAAAGACATGTTACGAGCTACTACAAAGACGCAAACCGAATTTGGAGTATCTTGAACCATTTGGCGCGCCGTGCACACTTCTGAAGAAGACACAAGAAGGTAATTCAGCGAGAAGGCGGATGAAGGAATCTTTCTAGGATACAACATACCGAACAAGAAGGTTTACAACAACTCAACGGGTCTAGTAGAAGTGTGGTGTAATGTTGACGTTCAGAGATATACCACACCACCTACTGGCAAAGGACCCGCCTACTTTTTCGACTATGATGGATTCTTCAAGTCCTTCAACATCCCTCTCTCTCCTCGGATGACGAGTTAGCTACTAGGATGATGTATGATATCTTGAATACACCATCTAGCTCACAGGGAGAATCATCTACTCAGTCAGGGGGAGTAGTCGACGACAGTGACTCCTCCTCTGAAGATGAAGCTGAAGAAGATGACCAGAACAGTCAGGAGGAACAGGTTCCAGTTCCTGAAAGTCCACAAGCATCTACCAGTGATGCACCTTCGACTTCGGAACCTCAAACTCCAACTACCTCAGATGCAGAACCAAATGTTCATAATCTTGGCTCTGAGGTAGCTGTTCCTACTACTCCTCCAGGATCACGACTAAACGTCTATCATCCCCTAGACAATGTCATTGGGGATGTCAGATCAGGAGTACAAACCCGAAATCAGCTATACTCAGCTGATTACGCCTCGGTTATGGAGAAGGGTTATATTCATGATGGTGCTTATCGGTGTTTTGTCTCGCAGTTTGAGCCAAAATACGTCAGTGATGCACTAAATGATGAGGCGTGGGTGAGTGCCATGCAAGAAGAACTTCTTCAGTTCAAGAAGTTAGGTGTATGGACTCTGGTTGATAGACCTAAAGGTGCTAAGGTCATTGGCACCAAATGGGTCTTGAAATGCAAGAAGGATGACCAAGGGGTCATTATCAGGAACAAAGCTCGATTGGTGGTTCAGGGATTTCGCCAAGTCGAGGGATTGACTACAATGAAGTGTTTGCACCCGTGGCAAGGATGGAAGCCATTCGTATCTTCCTTGCCTATGCATCGTACATGAAGATTAAAGTCTACCAATTAGATGTGAAGAGTGCATTCCTTCATGGGGAAATCAGAGAAACAGTCTATGTCAGTCAACCCGAGGGATTTGAAGATCCTTATCATCGGGATAGAGTTTACAAACTCGACAAGGCTTTATACGGGCTTCATCAAGCTCCAAGAGCCTGGTATGAGAAACTCTCGACTCATCTTGTGAAACACGGCTTTCGCAGGGGAGTCATTGACTGCACGCTGTTTCATTAAAGAAAAAGATGGCGACCTACTGCTCGTACAGATCTATGTCGATGACATAATCTTCGGTTCAAAGAACGAAGAGTTATGCAAAGAGTTTGAAGCAGTTATGAAGAAAGAGTTTGAGATGAGTGCTATGGGGGAGATGAAGTTCTTTCTCGGGTTACAGGTGGATCAGACACCAAATGGGATCTTTCTACATCAGACCAAGTATGTAGGAGACATTCTCAGTCGCTTTGACATGGAGAATGCTTCTGCTGCTGGGACTCCACTTGCTACGAATCATGATATAGCACACCTGATGAAAATGGAGATCTTGTAGATGCCACGATGTACCGAGGAATGATTGGATCCCTCATGTATCTCACTGCCTCAAGACCTGATATCATGTATGCTACATGTTTATGTTCTAGATATCAGGCTAAGCCTAAGGTCAACCATCTGATCGGGGTCAAGAGGATTTTTCGTTATCTGAAGGGTACACCCACACTTGGGTTGTGGTATCCTCATGATGATGACTTTGAGCTCACGGCGTATAGTGACTCGGATTACGGGGGCTGCAAGATGAACTACAAGTCTACATCAGCAGGGTGTCAATTCTTTGGAGAAGATTAGTTACCTGGCAGTGTAAGAAGCAGACATCGGTTGCATTGTCAACCTGTGAAGCCAATATGTTGCTGCTGGCAAGTTGCTGTTCACAAATCATCTGGATTCAACAGCAAATGCGGATTACGGTTTAAAGTTCTCTTCTACTCCTATTTTTGTTGATAACTCTGCTGCAATTGCAGTAACTAAAAATCCGGTCCAACATCCAAAGACCAAACATATCGGTATTAAATACCATTTCATAAGAGACTGTTTTGAAAAAAACTTAATTGATGTGGTAAAATTAATACTGATTTTCAACGCGCTGACCTCTATACTAAAGCTTTGATAAACCACGTTTTCAATATTTGCTAGAGGTCAACGGCGTTAAAAAGAAAAGTGAGGTTATTCCTGATGATGATCATGTGTAGTCCGATGTTGTTTAGTTAATTTTCCTTTTTATTTTATTTAATTTGTTTATTTTAGTCTGTTTAAATTAAACTCATGTTATTTTGCTGTTTATTAAATCCTAAATAATTAAACCAGTTATGATTTTAGTATTTTAGGGGAGAATAAGTCAGCAAGTAACATTAAAAAAAACAAAAAATGAGGGAGAAGGAGTGAATAGCTGATATAAGGTAGATCGTATCTGTGATACCGATTCAAACCCTTTGGAAAATATAGTACACACAGGAACAAATCAAGAGGGACTTAAAAAATTTAATTTAGAAAAGATGCAAAATTCAAAGTATAAGTCTGGGGTTTAGTCTAAGCAATATAAAAAGGAAGATGATAGAAAAACTGGTAACTACTAAGGAAACACAACGAGAGTAGACCTAGAGGTTGCTAGACCACATATGATATGTCGGTAGATTCAACACAATAGATGATTAGACCTGACTGGTGATCTCAAGATCAAACTAAGTTGTTCAGCTGACTGTGGGATTCCATCTTATCACTGGTTAACACAATCAACAATATTCCAATAAGGGGTAATGAGCATGTAAACACCACAAATGTGTGCGGATGACCATAAATAGAGCAAAGCAAGAAAAAAAATGAAAGATAAATGCTATAAAGCTAATGACTTATGTTGTTGGTGCATTTTGTGCAAAATAAAAATAAGTTGCTCTAACAAGGAGATAGGTTGTGTGCCTCTCTGCTGTGCGATGGCACTGACCTGAGGATAAGCATAACCTAGATATTCTAGAATTCATTGTTGTTTGCCGCCTCTCTGTTGTGCGATGGGACTGACCTGAGGACTGGCTTCTCTTTGAAAGCTCTAAGAATAGTATCTCTTCTTGTAATATACCGTAGACCGCTCAAAAGCTCCTGAGGAATGTTGATTACCATATAAGTGTGGGATCCACAAATGTTAGTTGAAATAATTAAACCTAAAACTGTCACCAGTTTGTGTCAAAAGTCTGTGTATAGATTTAAAAGGACAAATATATTGACAATCATTGTGGCTGCAATTCTTGAAAGTTCAAATCAATGTGGTAATCTAAGAGTTCCTGTATGATTTCCTAAAGTTGCTAAAGACTCTGGATGAAAACCAAGAACTGAGCATCAAAAGATTTTGATAACAAGTCCCAAATGATTTGACTTGCCTGTATGATTCCAAAATTGAATTGGTCCAGGTGTGGTCAATCTAAATTGAAGCTGCCTATTCCGGAACCAAGTCCCGTAGATTTCCATCTTAGGATTTACCTCTCGCAAAAAGCCAACAACAAGTTTAATTTTTTGTACTTCAGTTTAGTTTTTTAATTTACTTAGTCTTTTAGTTCTGTTTTGTTTGTCGGACTACATCATGAAAATCAGTAAGTGATCAACTCACTAAAAGGGTCATGTCTGAGATGACCACATGGGTTTTCAAAGTTTAAAACAGTCACGTCTGAGGTGACTAAATGGTTTAGAAGGATCACGTCTAGGTGATCAAAAAGTTTCAAGTTAAAATGATCATGTCTGAGATGATCAAATGCTCATAATGTTAATTTCAAATGTTAAAAGGGTTATAAAAGTAAATTGTTCAAAATGGCAGAAAATTTACTAAGTGTGACCCATTCGCACGATTGGACCATGAGTATGGACCAACCATGCGAATGGCTCCCATTCGCACGACTGGACATGAGATTGAGTCATTCACCCGAATGGCTTATCAGAATGACTCATTCGACCGAATGGAAGGGGGCGAATGAATCAGTCGACCGACTGAGACTGAGTCGGTTAACTGAAGGTGCGAATGAAAGGGCACGATTGAGTCAGTCGACCGACTGAACCTCAGTCGGCCAACTACATGCGACTGGCTGGGCCAATCGCACGATTGAGCCTCAGTCACCCGAATGAACTGAGCGAATGAGGCCAGTCGGCCGATTGAACTCAGACTCAGTATTTAAAGGGCACAGTCGATCGCATTTTACTCATCACTCCCAATCGCTCCCAAATCGCACTTCTTCCCGTTACCCTGCCAAAATTTCATTAGACCTTGTTTTCACTTTGTTGTTGATCTTCTGACGTTCATTGACTTATATACAGGTGGATGGCATTGATATTGCACCGAAAACAGAAGGATTGGAACCCTAATTTGGTGTTATTCGAATGAAAACAAGAAACGGACTATAAATGACCTAATAACCTACCTAAACTATGCAAAATGTTAAAATTAAGTGCATTGCTTCGAGGAGGGGTGGGTTCGATGACTTATCAGACCAGATTCAAAATGCCTACGTGGCACTGGTGCTGAACCACCCTTTCAGCTTTTCGAGTATGATCTTTACTTATTTGGTGGAGAACCTGGAGGCAAAGGAAGGAAGGAAGGATTTTGTATGTACCCCAGGTTTCTACAGCTGATCTTCAACGAGAAGCTGCCACATCTTCCCAAGGAGAGTCATGATGCAGTTGCTTTGGAGATCATGGATGACACGACTTTAGGTCGGATGAGAGTGTATAGGGGCAAGCAGGTGAAGCCCCAGGTGAAGAGGTTGATTGGCCACTTGGCCAACGAGAGATATGTGGCGCCGGGGAGACGCAAATGGCGTCATGATGACAGTGATTCTGATGATGAGAGGCTACTGCTCCCAGAGCATGATTCTGACGATGACGACAGTGGGGACGCTGGGGATGATATGCCTACTCCACCGAGAGGCACAGTTTCCGATGTTATACCTCCAGTGTCCGCCCCAGCTGGAGACGTAGCCGAGTCTGCTGGATTCCATTAGGACTTTGTTCCTGATGCGGAGGAAGAGGAGTCTGACGAGGAGCCCCTAACACGAACTGTGGGAAGCAAGGTTGTTCCCACAGAATATGGGCTAAGGGCGGTTGGAGAATGCCCAAGAGACTCAGGAGAGACAGCTACTGATCCGAGTTATGCACCGGAGTCAGCGAGCAGGGTTGTAGGGGGAGCATCCACCTCAACGGGGATGAGGAGGAAGAGGATGGCTCAGCCCCATGGTCAGAAGAAGAAGGAGCGACGTTTGACCTTCGTTACCACCACAGCCTCTACTGCTACCACCACCACTACCACTTCCACAGCCACACCATCCACCACCACAGCCACCACAGCTACCACAGCCACCACCACACCTCCCACCATAGTACAGATTCCATCTAACACCATATCCTTCACTCCCACATCACCTCCACCATTTCACAGCCCCATCTTCACTACAGCCACCACCACCACCACTACCCACCAAGCTGGACCCTCAGCCCATCCCTCTCATACTTATGGATCACCTCTACCTCCAATCGGGGTAGAGGAACAGCTGTCTGCGCTTAACCTGATGGTGATGCGCCTTTTGGCTGCAGATGAGGAGAAGGCGGCTCAGATCCGCCAGTTTGCTGACCTTACTGCTTCACAGTCTCACCAGATAGTAGAGCAGGCTCGAGTGATAGAGGAGCAGGCCCAACAGATGGCTGCTTAGAGCCATGAGATAGCCCAACTCCAAGCACATAGTGTCACATCTACCAAAAGGATAGAGGAGTTGGAGGAGGCGAAGAAGACGATCATGTTAAAGTTAAATGGATCTAAGGAGGAGCCCTTGAAGATTAAGGAAGGGGACAGAGATGATGGTGATGATGATGATGAAGATGATGATGAGGATGATGAGGATGAGACGGAGGAGGATGAGGGAACTGAAGAAGAAAGGACAGAGGAGAAAGATGATGATGATGATGCAGAAGGAGGGGATGCAGCTGCATCGGCCTCTGCTTTAGGTCAAGAGAGGAGGTCAAAGAACAGACAAGACCAACCAGCTTCTACCTCTGCTCCACCAAGTGACGAGACGATGATTCAGGACAAAACTAAAGATTAGATGTTTATGTATTTATTTACTTTTGTATTTGAATCATGTATTGAAAACTATGTATTTAATGTTTATATTAGGTTAATGCATTTCTGTTTGATTAATTACTAATGGTTGATATGTTGAATGTGTAAATCGAACAGATCCAAGTTACCAAAGGGATGAGTTTGATGTTGCTCCCCTTCAGCAGGTCAAGACTCAGCTAACAATGATTCTTGATCTGCAAGGGATCGTAAGGAGGTCAGTGAGTTATACCCCTAAAGAAGGGGAAATAATTCACAACCTATCAAACAAGCAACTAGCAGAGATCTTCAAGCTCAATCCAGATGAGATAGTGAAAGATGCTCCGACATGCGATTCGACCAGTGACGAAGAGCTCAACGATGTTGATGAAGTCGAGATTGAAGATGTCACTGCCGAGCACAACCTTCAGTATGCTGACAATGAGGGAAATGTGGTCCCCATTCTGGGTGAATTCCTCGTCAGCGATACTTTTGAGGTGCTAGACAAGATGGAGCAAGAAACAGAGAAAGCAGAAGGAACGGCCCAAGCCTCAAATGATGATGTCGATATCCGAAAGGCTGAGTGGGCTGCATGTTTTGAAGAAGTTAGAGCCCAACGCGCTGCACCGAGACAGGATGCCTACACCAAACTCTACCGAGTCAAGAAACATCATAAGGTGTCTGGCAGGATCATAGCGTGGGCGTATTTTGAGGATCTTAACGTATATGCAGTTAAGAGGGAAAAGGGCATAGAGTACTTCAGATTCCCACATGATCTGAAGACTCTACCAGGTTTTGAGCTCAACCAGCTGGCAAAGCTAAAGCTTTTGTATGCTTACCCGAGGAAGATGTCAGGCTGGTTCGAGGCTGCCCTTAAGAAGGAGTACCACACCAGATGGGTTAACTTCAGATCCCAACAGCCTACTAGGTATATCAGAAGGTCTGAGGTTGATGCCATTACTGGCAAGCCCAAGATAGTGTTGAAGTGGAGTCCTCCGCGCACAATGTCAAGAATCCCACTCAGGGAAATGCCACAGGACTTCACTCCACATTTTAAGTGGTGGTACTACGATTGGAGAACAGCTGAAGCGGTCATAGTCCTAAGCAAAGAGGGCCAAATGGATACGATCAGGGTATTCGACCCGATGTGGCTTACAAACTTGTCAGCAAATGATGTCTACACGCTATACAAGTGGCCACTGTTCTATGATACGTAGGATATTGTACAAGCCCTCCAGTTCTAGAACGTTATACGACTTTGCTTCGCGTTTGAGATTCACGCGGGAGTCACAAAAGAGGAGAAGTACAAGAAATATGAGGAGGTTATGCAGAAAACAAGACATTAGAGAGATCTAGGTCCAAGGGGGAGTTTGTTGATACATGTATGTCCCTAGATCATGATATGAAGTGTAATAGATCTTGTTTATCTGATTCTGATGTAATTTGAAATGATTAATGAAATGATATTGATTGTTTGTGTTGTGTAATGTCTAAATATTTCATTAATGACTCGATGTTAAATTGGTTAAATTGGTATTTTTATGGTTGTTTGAATGATTACACATCATGTTATTAATTAATACATTCAAACTTAACTTAATGAAGTTCTCATGCGAATGCCCCATGCGAATGGACCACACGCATGAATAACTTCATACGATTGACTCAGTCGCACGACTGAACCAGGAGACTGGATCAGTCGTATGACTAAGACATAAGATTGGCTCAGTCGCACGACTGAACACTCAGTCGTGCGGATGAATCAACCGCATGGTTCAATCGCACGACTAAACCATACTTATGGTCCAGTCGCCCGAACAAACAATACTACCTATAAATAAACCCAATTCATGGAAAAACGTAAGCATTCATTCTATTTCGACTCCAGACGTACCCTAGCCGTCCAGAAGCCTCCCAATTCGTTCGTTCTCCAAGTTCACAGAACACATTAGATCGATTTCCAATCGATTTCTAACGTTAGTTTCAATTCTTGATTGATTCTTCGTGGGTTCTCACTGATTGGATCGCCAATCAAATAGGATTCCGCACTATTTGATCTGGTTTACACGCTAATCACTAGGTATTTCGTTAAAATACCAGGTCCTAACAATAACTGGTCCATTAGAATGGCTCAGTCGTACGACTGAGTCTCATTCACATATGCTCCTGCGAATGACCCAGTTTCATGTGTTTACAACATATCAGGTGTATTACATTAAGCCTAGACTATTCATCAAGCGACGACACACTATATATGACAATATATGCTCTAAAAAATTCCCCCTTGGACGTTGCTTGCGAATAGTAGATAACACCTCTTACAATCTTCAGTCAATCTTTGCTCTGGTTTCCAATATAATCAAACGAAAAACCGT
Source organism: Flaveria ramosissima (assembly GCA_025215565.1). Lineage (NCBI taxonomy): Eukaryota > Viridiplantae > Streptophyta > Magnoliopsida > Asterales > Asteraceae > Flaveria > Flaveria ramosissima. The sequence goes on along the minus strand of CM046040.1, from coordinate 36,020,539 downwards.
ATTAGCCAACGTTGCCAATCCGTCAGGTTGCTACAATATTCCTGAAAATGAATTTAGGCACAATAGCTTTCGTTTACTTTGCAGAACACCATCATAGCTGCAAGATTCCCCATATGACTGATTTTTCCAGATAATGACATGAACAGTTTTCCATTACTTCAATCTTCAGACAGGCTAATCTGATTAACATAAACACCTGCAGAAATTCCCCCTCAAATTAAACATATCCCATTGTGCTCTCCTGGCGTCTTCATACGGTGTATTGGGCAAAAGGTAGAAGGTTCCAATCCACAGCTGCCAATCTCAAACAAATCAGCATGCACTCAGATTCATCATCAGAAACCAACTCACATCATCACTTTTTGATTGCGTCTTCAATTTCTATATACATGGATTCCCCCTAAGAATGAGAATCCTCTCTGTGCAAATAGATATAACTTGATTGACCGATAAATAGTCAGATGCTCCTAACTACCCCACAAAATCAGCACCAACTGCTGACATCTTCTCTTCTCTCTTTCATGTTCCAATTACATTCACCTATTCTGGAAGTCCGACGAATAATGGGGTATACATCTAACTTATTTGAAAAAAGAACCTCAGGGTGATTATGCTTTGCTCATCCTCAAATCTATGCAAGAAGCAGTTCCAGACTCTTTTTTTCTTTTTTTTGTTCTGGAACAAATGCGGATGAGTCAATGCGGATGGCTCATTCGTGCGATTGAACATACGACTGGTCCAGTCGCACGATTGAACATACGACTGGTCCAGTCGCACGAATGGTCCATCAGCATGGTCCAGTCGTACGAATGGTCCATTAGCATGGTCCAGTCGTACGAATGGACCATTCGCATGGTCCAGTCGCATGAGAAGATCTGCACGTAGATTTTCAGATCTGCAGCTGCCAGGGCTGCCCAAAACCCTAATCTGATGAATTTTACATGAACCGAAACAAAATAGACATCATCAGATTTGAAAGGGTGATCAGAACGTGGTTTCGAGTTTGATTTTAACATAGAAACAACACACGTAACAAGATCTGAGCAAAACACGAAGAACACGAAGTGGGTTTAACGTCAAAGAACCTGAAATAGATCCAGAAATCAAGAGCTCGGGTTGCTAGAATGATTGTTAGATCATTCAAGCAGTAACCGGCTCTGATACCAATTGTGAAGTCGCTGGATCGGTAGACATCCTAGCATGTTCTTGACGGAAGGAAAGAAAATCAAAACCAAGAGACAAACAATAAACACGATCTATAATAAAATGGTTTCATTGATAAAACCTAATGATTACAAGATCGTTACAACATAATATTCACGACTTTTGGTAAGGGGAGATCGAGCATGATCTCCCCTCTCATCCGGTAGCCCTAGGCTCCGGGCAGACTCCCTCTCAAATCCTTTTCTCTCTACACTTGGAACTGGTTATATAGGCGTCGACCCAATTGAGGACGGGGCCCCATTCGTGCATTGGACCATGCGTATGGTTCAAATCGTACGACTGGACCATGCGTATGTTTCAAAACGACGACTGGAACATACTTATGGTTCAGTCTTACGATGTCACAATCGCATCTCTTAGTCGCACGACTACTGGTCCATTAGCATGGCTCAGTCCTACGACTGAGTCTCATTCGCATATGCTCCTGCGAATGACCCAGTTTTATGTGTTTACAACATATCAGGTGTATTACATTAAGCCTAGACTAATCATCAAGCGACGGACACACTATATATGACAATATATGCTCCAACAAGAACAAAGAAAGTAAGGTTTTTGGTGGAGAAAAGAAAAATAACACATGACATAGCTTGTTTCGGGTAAGATGAAGCTTACTCTTTGTATGGTTCACAATTTGGAGAGTGTGGAGGGACAAAAGTGATCTGGAAAGCTTCGAGCAAGGTCTGGAGAAGTCGAGCTTGTTGAATCTGTGCACCACAAGCTCACAAGGCTTCTCCTTCTTGCGGTTTTGAGCTTGACTGATGATGGAATGGTGTTGTTCTTCGATTGTCAAGCTGAAATGGAGAAAATATGGTGGTTTGTGTGTGTGTTCCAGTTAGAGAAACCGAGAGAAGAGAGAAGAAGGAGAGAATGGGAGGAGTGTGTGTGTAGAAAGAAATGCATGTAAGGAGAGTGGAGAAGAGGAGGGTGTGTGGTGAATGGTGGAGAGGGGTGGTGATGGGGCTGCCGGTTCTTGGCATGTAGCGGAGATGATTTTGATTTAATTTTTAATGGTAAATTATATTTTGTAGTATTATTTTGTAGTGTAGGGTAGTATATTAGATGGTATAATTTAGTTAGTTAATATGTATTGTGTATGATCATGCATGCATTAACCGAAAATTATGTGTGTATGCACACATTTTAATTGTTTCCTTTATGATTTAATTTTTGCAAGGATGACTAACTAACTTTCCCGGAACACTAAATTTCCCTAAGGTAAAACTTGATCTAGCTAAATCATCACAAAAACACTTGAAATAACAAAGATGGTAACAACAATCAACAATAATAATAATGCTAATAGGAATTATAGGAAATGATATTATCATTAATATTAATTTAATGGGTATAGATGCAGGTTGATAAGGGTTAGAATTATGACCTAGAGGTTAGTTGTCACTGTCATGTTCCTCCTCTCAACAACACCATTTTGTTGAGGAGTTCTAGGAGCACTATATTGTCTGGCAATCTCTTTTGAGTTACAGAATGAGTCAAGAACTTGGTTCTTAAACTCAGTCCCTTGATCACTTCTAATTATTTTAACCTTGTGATCAAATTGATTTTCTATTTTAAGAATAAAAGATTTTAAAGTGTCAGCAGTTTCATCTTTAGTTCTTAAAAAGAATACCCATGTAAATCATGTAAAATCATCAACAATCACAAGGCAGTATGATTTCCTTCCAATGCGTATTATACTTGTGGGACCAAATAGATCCATGTGCAGTAAGTGTAATGTGGTGATAGAGGGTGGATTTATGAGATGCCCTGTGTTGCTTCCCTTTCAAGCATGCAACACAGTTATCTTTGCGAAAAATTCCTTTTTAGGCAAACCATGTACCAAGTTATTTTTAGCCAATTTATTCATTGTTTTAAAATTTAAATGACACAATCGTTTATGCCATAGTGTTGACTCATCACCATCAGCTTTGGAAAGAAAGCATGACACTACACCCATTGGGGAAGCATTGTTCATATCAAGCTTGTACATATCCCCTTTCTTGGGAGATCTAAGAAGCACCAATTCCTGAGGAATTGTCATCCCAGGTTTGAGGATAATGCACTCATGTTCTGTAAAGAGCATTTGATGCTTTTGATCACAAAACTGAGAAACACTTAACAGGTTGTGTTCAAGCTATTTGACAAAGTGAACTTTGTCAACTTTTAATTTTCCGTTGGATATACTTCCTCTGCAAGAAATATATCCTCCGGCCTCACCTCCAAACCGGACAGGACCTCCATCAAAATGTTGGAATTGTTGAAGGAGAGATATGTTCCCTGTCATGTGCTTGGAGCATCCACTATCCACGATCATACATTGTTATTCTTGTCATATGGATGTCCCTGCACATAAGATGATATTGTTAGTTTTGATTGGAAACCCAAGCCTTGTTGGTCTTGGGTTCTTCCAATGATAATGACATAATTGAACCAAATTTATGCATGGGGGTTCAATAGATGTCTTTGAAGAAGAGGTTTGGGCTGCAACATCTTCATTGATCTTCCATTCCACCCCTTGGTTGATCATAGAGGATGAGCTTGTTGAAGCTTGTGTAGCTTGGCATTCTTCCGAAGCTTCTTTCTTTTCGAAAAAACCTTCACCACCTTTTCTTCCGAAGTAGTCTTCTTCTGGGATGGTTTCAAGGGGACTCTTTTGTTCTTTTTAGTCTTGAGCCTTAAAAAAATATATTTTCGCCCTATGAACTTTAAGGTGTGTGAAGTTTCATATTTGATGTGACAACGGTATGATAATACGATATGATGACAATGCTTATAGCTTTAGCTTTCGAAGCCATTTTCCCTTCAGAAGAAGGTCTTTCTTCCGAAAGCAACCTTGCTTCGGAAACAAGCTTTACCTTTTTCATCACTTGAACCATTTGATAAGGTCCAAATGAGAAACCTTCCTTGACTCCTTCTCTTTTAACATTGTTTGCATAATGTATGCTAGCAGGATTGTAGTAACAGTCTTTGGCCATGTGGTTTTGCAGACCACACATTATGCATACAATGTTAATCTTCTGGGAACTTGAGGATTGCTTTTTCTTGTTCTTTTTCTCTTCATTAGCAACTTTTCCCGTTAACTTCTGATACTTTGGTAGGACGGGAGTGCTGGTACTACACCCCTTTATTGAATCAGAGTTACCTACCACTTGGAATCCAGCTGAGATGAATACACCCTTTTGCTTTGGGTCTATCTTCAGCTTTGACTCACTACTTTCTTGGCCGTTTTTCTAACTGCCTTAGCTCTGCTTCTTCTGGCTTTGGTGGTCAAGGGTTGATCATCACCAGTAGGAGTAGGTAAGATTACCTGGTTCTTCCTTGTGATGGTCTCCATGGTTGCATCACTTTTTGACTCATAAGAAGGTGGGTCAGCAGATGGAACCTCTTGGTCTTCAGTATCACACCTTGGTTGTCTTATAGACTCATAAGAATGTGGTGGTTCATTTTCATTGGTTCCCAACCCACCTTTGTTTTTGTAACAAAGTTTTGAGTGAGAGGATGATGCAAGAATGGCTTGGAAGTTTTGCTCAGAAATAGCATACTTCCTGGCTTGAGCCTCAGCCGTGACAAGCTGGGCTTGAGCCTCAAAAAATTTGGATATTAAATCCTTGATTTGAGTCTTATAGTTTATGTGTTCATGTTTTAATAAGGACACAATATTCTCTAACTCCTCAATTTTTCTTTGATTGTCAGATTCAGCCTTTTTAAAATCAGATATTAAAACATTTAAAGACTCCACATCGGATTTAATCTCCATATTGTAGTCCTGATATAACTTATTCTTAGCAATACAGGCAGGAGTACATAGATGTTATATATCTTATTGTCATCTGTTCTAGCAATGAGTGCTTGAGCAGGAGTCACATCCTGTACCATAAAGCTCCAGTCAACTTCTTGATCCATAGCAGCTGTCTCAGTTGACTTTTCAGTGGCCTTTGGTGTAGAGGAATGCGTGGAGGCATGTGGGGTTCACGGATTTGACTTGGGAGCCTTGCATTCCCTTGCAAAATGATCAAGTTGGTTACACTTGTAACATTTGGCCTTGGCTTTGTCAAACCCAAATTTGCTGTTGGTTGGGTTCTGGGGAAATTGCCTTCCAGTTCTCTTGAAGAACTTCTTTGCTCTATAGGTTAACAGAGCCATTTGTTGGACTATGTTTACATATTCCACATCATCTGGACTGAAACCTTCTAGATCATCAAAGCAGTACTGATAATCACTAGAGTGCCCATTTCCTGAGAGAAAGGCATAGCTGTCTTGAAAGGAACTTTGCTGAGCCTGTTGAGACCTTGGAGTCTCAGGGAATGTAATGTATGGCCCAGAAGAACAGGATGGCTGGTGGGTGTATGTCAGGTACTGTTGAGACTGGGTGGGTCCTGAGCATTCAGTAATCATTAAAGCATTGCTAGTAGAAGACTCAAGGGTCTGCTTGTCTGATAGCCTCTCTTGTTTTCCATCTCTAAACGGTATCCATCAAGGATGCCATAAAGTTTAGTCATGGTGAGGGTGTTCAGATTTTCTGTCCTCTTGATAGAGACACAGTAGAACGTCAACTCATTAGGGAGTGCACTCAGAAACTTTCTTGTGAGGTCTCTTAGTTCAAGGGCAATTCCCACAGACTAAAGGGAGGAAATAAGGTCCATGTACCTGAAGTATTGCTGGCTGAGGGTCTCTCAGGCAATGTAGGTGAAGTTCTTGAACTGCTGCTTCAGAGAGTCCTTCTTGGAGCCATTGGAGCTGGAGTACATATGACCAAGTGCATTAAACAGTTCTTTGGCTGACTTGCAATGCTCAAACCCCACCATGATATATTGCTGTTAATGTCCAGCTTCTTCCAGTCCTCATTAGAGTAGTCTTCAACGACTTTCTCTATCATGGCATCGTTTCCACCTAGTGCTGCCACCTTTGGTTTGTATGGACCATTGGCAATAAATTGCCACATCTTGCTGTCTTGATACCTAATGAAGCCTTCCATGCATCTGCTCCATGATCTGAAGTTTTCAGGGGTGATGATGGGTGCTTTAGTCATCGTCCTCATCTGTGACAACTGACCTCTAGGTCATAATTCTAACCCTCATCAACCTGCATCATTACCCATTCAATTAATATTATTGTTAATATCATTTTTATTTTCTCTCTTCCAAGTTAATTAACTTCTGTTTTATTGCCTTAGATGATCCCTTTTTGACTTGCTTTAGTTTAGAATCTAATAAGTGAATTGAGAAAATGCAAAAGGCTAACCTGACATTTATGTATATGTTCAACCGCATTTGTTAATGCGAATGAGGAAATCATCGTCCGCATTTCTTCCTGAGTCATCCGCATTTGGTAATACGGATGGGCAATCTTTCAGGCGAATTTCATCTTGTCATGACTCCTTTCGACTTGTGTTTTTAGTGATGATTTAGTTAGTTCAAGATTTAGCTTAGGGGGAAACTTAGTGTGAAGGTCAATTAGTCACCCATGCAATAATTAAATCATAATTTGAAACAATGAAGGTATGCATGAAACTCAAAAATTTCGGATAAATGCATGCATGCCCATGGAAGATACTTAAAAACTAACTAAATTATACCATCTAATATACTACCTTATACTACAAATAATACTACACTACATAATATTATTACCATAAAAATTAAATCAAAAATCCCACACTACACTCCAAATTTCGGCCGCCCACTCCCCTCCACTCTCCTCTCTTCTACACCACCTCTCCATCCACCACTCTCCTTACATGAAACACCACCAACACTCTCATTTCTCCTACTCCCTTCTCTCATATTCAAATTCTCCCTCTACCAGAAAAACACACACACACACATGGTTTCCCTCTCCATTTCCAGCTTGTTTTCGAAGAAACACAGCAACATACCATCGGCCAAGCATCAAAACCGCAAGAAAGTGAAGGTTTATGAGCTTTTGGTGCACGGTTCATACAAGTTCGAGGTTCTCCAGCATTGTTCGAGATTCTCCAGCCTTTGTTTGAGGTTTTCCAGGCCATTCTTGTCTCTCTACACTCTCCTAACCGTGAAACATACAAAGAGTAAGCTTCATCTTACCCGAACCATGTACATCATGTGTTATTCTTTCATTTATCCACCAAAAAACTTAATCTCTTTGTTCTAATAGAAGTCTACTGCTATCACCTTGTTCTTGAGGAGGTTTTCAAGTTCTTGAAGGTATCACACTTGTTATATAAGTCATTCTATAGGTGTAACCCGATTTACACCTAGAAAACCCTCTTTTGGGGTGTTATTACACCATCCAACTTGCACAACTTGTAATCTTCCGAAGCTAAGCATGTAACCTGCTCTAAATCCGTTTTATAACCTTCTAATAACCTGATTTTAAAGTTACAAAAGGTTTGGGTAAAGTTTAATCACAAGTTATAACGTTTTACACATGTGTAATGGGCGAAAATGGTGTAATCTCTAAGTTTCCATTTTGTTCATAGGTTGTTTGTTAAACCCGTTTATTAGACATGATATTTCAGTAGGTTTTGGATGATTTTGGGTGTATGATGAGATGTTAATGGCTGAAAATAATAATGTCATAGACTTGTTAGCAATTTGGACGTATTCGGGGACCCGAAAAGTGGTAAAACGACATAAAAATAAGAGAACATGGATATTAACCATATTAAAAAGAATTCCATGCTCAAAAATGGTTAAAAAGTGTTTGGACCTGATTTGTTGATTAAATCGTCAAAGGACAAGTAAAAAGGAATTTTTAACTAAAAACAGATAATAACCGAGCAACATTTTGAGAAAATTCCTAGAAATAATGATATAAAGATCAAAAACCATAGAAACCATAATATTTCAGTAATATAAGTGCTATAATATTTTTAAAGATGATAAAATTGGTCAAACAAGTTTGTAAACGGTCAATTACGGTTAAAAACACGTTTTAACGGGTAAACTTAAAATTTAGACTTTCAACTAAAAAGAGCTTGAAATAAATTTTTAACAGATTAAAAACTTATAAAAAGTCCTTAAAATAATATTTAATGGATCTAAGACAAAAAATATGAAAATCAACACTTAACCGATAAAAACCTTCGGTTTTACCGTAACCGGTAACGTAAGACATAAAAAATATAAAAACCGGACCTAAATTCTGAAATCTTGGTATAAACTTACTTAGAATAAGTTACTTAACTCCTAGAACCTAATATTTGGCCATAAAATTCATTAATTGCAAGAAATCAAACTTTGGGATAGATAGTGTAAATTTTGAAACTTGGAGGACTAAACTGTAAATTTTGCTAAACTTCAATAAACCGACCCCTTGGACTAATAACCATTTAGAAGACTAAAACTAACTTGGATAGATGATCTAACATGGTAAATCATGTATTCTTTCGTAAGAAACCCTAACTTTCTATAAAAGGAAACTTTTTATATAAAGACTTAGCAAATCAAAAGCTAGTAAGACATTAACCTCATGACACACCTAGTGCATCTCCATAACCCTAGAATTAGTTGCTTAACACTTAAATCTTGATGGTAGGGTACTAGACTTGAGACTCTTTCCCGGCACACGAAGAACCCTTTTGCTTAAATTTTAAGGTGAGTTCTAGTGTTCCCTTTTTACTACTTTTTTTAGGATGAAACATGCTATACTTGAATTGAAACCTTTTATGAGCTATTGTGTGATGCTTGAATGTTGGGTTTAATGTTAGAACCTGTGTTTATTTGTATCACGATCATTAATTCTTGTGTGAACCGCTTGTTTTATATGGGTAGATCTACTTGGGGAATCCCCTACACACAGTGCCTTCTGTAATGAACGGGAAGGGTACCACACTGAGATCCTACAGGGTCATTTGTGGCATGTGACAAGTTTTTATAAGATACTAGGTGAACCATCCGGCAGGTATGGTCCACTGTCTTGAGGCTCAGTTCTTCCTTCGGGATTAACCGGTAAAACATAACTGTTGAAGAGGCTAGCCGGGACTGAATGCAGGGTTGATTGTGATCCCCCACAACAGTTAGTCTTTGAATCTTTTAAATCAAATGTGGATTCTATTGAATCTTTTTGTTTTTAAACTTTAAGCACTTGAATTCACCAACTTTTTAGTTGACACAATTTTTTTGAGCATGTTTCAGGTAATCCATTAAGGGACTCAAGCTATTGTTGAAGACCTTGACCTAGCACCGTGACCATGGCATTGGCTTATCTGATTTTAGAAACAATTTGAACAATTTATAGTTATTGTTGATCATCACATTTTTTCTTTCTATTGGATTTACAATTCATGTGGGGGCTTGATATGTTTTTGCCATGGTTTTCTTTAAATATTAAATGCCATGTGATGTTCTCTCCTTTTGTGCTCTTATGATGCTTTGTTTCCGCTGCCATATGTGTTGCTAGTCTATGACATCCCACCCTAACTGGGCCCGGGGTGTGACACCATCTCTACTTCAGACTTGTTGACGGCCATTTTGAGTGTGGTGTAAGGAGGAGTGAAAACAGGTTGATTTGGATAGTAAGAACTCACAATCAAAAGCCTAAAAAGCTCTGATACCAATTACAGGATCGGGTTTTGCTACTTAAACACTTAGTTTTTCTCTCAATACTCACTTGTAACACACTCGGGTCAGATGAAGTAGAATCTCTTCTAAGAGTTGATAATAATATATTAAGTAGCAAATAACACAAAGAAATAATTTTCAAGGTACTTGTATATATTACTTCTCAACTCAAAGTATTGCAAGATTTTTACAAGCATATTACATGAGTTACAATGAGAAACTATATATACTAGATCCTACAGCTGGATATATACTTTGATACCAGCTGAAAACCTATGACTAAAGCATATACTACAATGCTAAAGTTAAGGTATTTTAGATAAAGTATTTTCTAAGATATGGTAGTCATGACATTTCTATGACTTACCTTTTGTCACCAACTAAAGTTAGCAACTGTACTAACTGATAAAGGTAAACCATGGAATAAAATATGGTCAACTACATGGCTTTTGAGAAAACACCATGCAGTATCTCAGAGGTCTGCAGCGGAGTGTCAGAGAGACCATACTTATGTCCACTGGTACATAGTAATGTCTTCTGAAGGTTAGTTGGCTTCGGAAGAACAAGTTCTTCCGAAGTCACTTATTCCATTTTGTTCGCCCTTCCCTGTCTCACTGCTCCAGTAAGAAGTTCGTGAGGTGCCGCTGCACTTCTGAAGTGGCTACTTCTTCCGAGGCTTGAGGACTTCTACATATCTTCATACTTTGGAAGTTGACTTCTTATCTTTTCTTCAAAGTCTTGAACTTCAGAAGTGAATACTTTGTCTTCGGAAGTTGGAGTTTTCCTTCGGAAGATAATCTTGCACTTTGTCTTCGGAAGAACTCTATTTCATCTGGAAGTTCCACATTTAGCTTCGAAAGTCCTTTATTAATTGCAGCCAAAAATAGTCTAAGTGATTTGGTTTTGGTTGCACCAGCCTTTCTAGATCCAACATCATCTATGATCACCAAACAATACTATTTCTTTCCAATACTCATAACATGAGTCGGTCCACAAAGATCCATATGAAGTAACTTCAATGGAGAATTATTTGTGTTCATCAGTTTTGGCTTGTGGGAAGACTAATGTTGTTTCCTTTTAAGACACGCTGAACAGTGATCAACAAAATGAAATTCTTTTTGGGGTAAACCAATCACATGATTTTGCTTAACCAATCTGTTCATGTTTTTGAAATTCATGTGTCCTAAACGTCTGTGCCAAAGTTGTGACTCATCAAAAGATGCTTTTTACAAAAGACACGTTTCTTCTTTTGGTATAGCAGAATTGGGGTTTAAGACATAGGTGTTATTCTTCCTCGGGGTCTTCACGACAACCCATTCTTCAGGATTTTTAAATCCTGATTTCAGAATGTAGCAATGAGTGTCAGTGAAGTGAGTTGAATATTTCTTGTTGTGACAACCGACCTCCAGGTTGTTACCCTAACCCTAGATTACTTGCATCATTATCCATGTTATGAGTGCTAATAATTGAAACTATTCAACCCTACTATGAAATTGGAAACAATTCTTACTACTTGATTCAAATTATGGTTTCATGTGATTTTTATTATTGACTTTTAGCTAATTTAGGTTTCTACTTTTTTAAAAATTAGTGTCCCGGGAATGTCAACTAGTCATCCTTACAAATTTAATTTCAAGAGAAGACAATTAAAATGTGAGCATACACACTCACACTTATAAAATTTTCGGCCATGCATGCATGGACATGCACTAGATACCTCAAATATACCATCCACTAAATAATACATTATACCCAATACTACAAAACTACACTACATAATAACAATTTACAATTAAATTTAATTCAAAAATCCCCCACTACACTCCAAGAATCGGCCGCCCACCCCTCTCCACTCCTCTCCTCTCTACACCACCACCACACTACCCACTAGCATTGCATGCAAACTCTCTCCCTCTCTCCCTCTCTCCCTCATATTCGAAACACTCAACTGACCAAACACACACACACACACCTCACAATTCTCTCAAAGCAATTCTCTCTAATTCTAGCACAAGAAATTCGAAGAACACAACCAAGCATCATTCGGCCAAGTGCAAACCGCAGGAGGTGGCCTAGTTCGCGAGTTTGGTCACCACACCCATACTTGTTCCACCTTTCCAGCCTTGGTTCGAGCTTCTACAGTCAAGGACAAGGAGTTTCTAGCCATCCACGACCATCAACACCTTCTAAACCGTGAGTTACATCAAGTGTAAGCTCATGTTGTCGGTTTTGGGACATTTCACTTGTTTTCTTCATTTTTCACCTAAAAACCTTGTGCAGGACCGATTAAGGGCTTAATACAATTACAACACAACAACACAATGAGGAGACTAACTAAACTTTAATCAAACAGTGAACTGGGTTAACCAAAGTGATACAAAGAACACAAGTAAAGCAAGAGACAGAACAAGAGAGTATGGGTTTCAAGGAGGCAGTATATTGCTTTCTCAAGTTCTTTTACAAGTGTTACAAAGCATAAAGAAAGATACAAGAACTTGAAATACTTATACTACAACCTACAGCCGGCTATACTTTGAAAGCCAGCTGGATACAATTGACTAGACACTAACAAAATCAATTGTAGGATCAAAAGGCATATCTGCCTTTTGACCTTGTGACTATGACATGCCATAGCTCACATCCTTATACATTACAAAAAGGATAAAGTACATAAAGTGGAAAGTTACAGACTCAAGACCTCAATGTACAGTTACCAAAAGCAAGGCCCTTTTCACCAACTCATGTAAGTTGGTGACTTTACAGAGATGCAGCGGAAAAGGTGCTTTATGGAACAGTACATCAGATAAAGCATGTGTACTAAAAGTCTTCGGAAGAAATCTGTCTTCATAGGTTGAAGCTTCGGAAGACTTTGTCTCTGAAGCTTCGGAAGACTTCATGTTTGGCTTCGGAAGATATTGGTCTTGGCTTCGGAAGATTTTACACTTAGAGTATTTTCTAATTCATTGTGTAAAACTTCCGAAGCATTCTTCACTTCAGTACTTAGTGCATGTTGCTGAGACACTTAGGATGTTTTGGGTTGCATCAGACTTAAGGAATCCTTACAAACTCCCCCTAGCCTGATGCTACCAAAACACTTAGAAGATCTTCAAATGTTGGTAGTCTTTAGTACAATCAGGACCATTCCTTTCTTCATTAGATGGTCATGATCATCAAGACTCTTATAGTATCTTCTCATCTCAAAAAGATCATGCAGAGGTAAGTTGATTATGTCTTGCCATGAGTAGACATTCTCAACACCTTGATCTCTGATAACATTCCATCTTTCTGGATTGGTAGAGTAAGTCCAGGGCAAGATGGGTGTCTCAGTAGTTAGAGGAGCCACTTGAATAGGAGTTGATTGGGCTGCCTCATCATGCACTTCCTCAGGTTGATCTGATTCAGCCTGAGGTGCAGAGGTAGATGACTTTGGCTTCTTCTTCTTAGTCTTTGGTTTAGAAGCCATCCTCTTCTTCCTCTTGGATGTCTTTAACTGAGAAGACTGGTGTGCAGCACCATGTTGATCATTAGTGTCTTTCCATATGGACATCCTGAACAGGTTCAGAAGTGTCCACCTCAGTAGTAGGTGACTGATGTGGGATAGACTGAGGAGAGTCAGAGGTACTCATCTCTCTTTGAGTAGGGGAGGAGAAGAGAGACTCATGGTACTCACTGAATCCTAAGTCTTCATCAGTATAAAAGGATAGGTTGGGAATTGGTTGGTTGAGATCCAAAGGCTGGGGATGGTAGCTGTCCCCTGAAGGTTGTTCACTTGAGTGTTGAGACTCAGAGTGAAGGCTTAAGGTTGTTGGGCTAGTGAGCTCATCAGGGTGAGCTTGAGGAACCTCAGCCCTGATAGGTGAAGTAATGGGAGTGGTTTGCTCCTCAGGAGAAGTGGGAGCTCTAGTGTCCACTTCTTTCTGTAAGGTTGAGTATTTGGGGGTCTGCACAGACTTAATAGCCTGAGCAGGGGTTCGTTTGGATTTTCTTTGGTAGGTGAGGGTGATTTCTGGTCTATTTAGGGTAAGGATAAAAGAGGTGTGGGTTCAACACTAGCTTGTGTTGCTAGGTTGTCACCTTAAGCAATGAGCTCTAACATTTTTGGGACTAGGGCTGTTTCTACCCCTGAGAAGCCTACAGTTGGCTTCTTCATTATTTTAAAGATGCCGGGCTTCATCTGTCCCAATTTGAGAATATTACTTGTTTCCCTCAACTATGAGCCCAGTTCACAGTTGAGAATGTGTTGAACATATCTAGGAAACATGTAATACTCTAAGGAGTCTAAGTTTGCAAGTAAATTAGTATAAACAAATTGTGAATACCTGAACTTGACCCCCTGAACCATTCCATGAACTATAAAGGAGAGATCCTCAGGAATCTAGTCCCATCCACCATGCTTGTTTGATAAGCTGTGGATAACCACATGGAGCAGGAATTTCCATTGGGATGAGACCTTCCCTTTCCTGAAGGTCTTTACAGAGAAATCTCCCTCATAGCCCATCTGCTCAAAAGAATGATTAACAGCTTCTTTTGGGAAGGACACCTCACCTTCTTCATCATCCAGCTACAAATGTTGGTTAATGATGGCTGGAGTGATGAAGATTGTCCTCCTTTGTACTGTGGCAGACAGTGCCTTCTCCCCATCCATAATGACCTCTTGGCAGGTCTTCCAGAATTCAAGCAAGTGATCCTCATATAGAGTAGGATCAATGGTCAGAGAGGTGAAATAGTTTGACAGAGTCAAGAATTGGAAAATCTCTGAGAAACTTGCATCTTTCTCAGAGCTTAACAGAGCAACTTGATTATGTTGCCTGTGAAGTTGCATAGAGAAATCTGGGTTGTTTCTGCGGTTAAGGTTGGCCATTTCAGAAGCTTAAGGGTGAAGAAAGGTAGAAAGCAAAGGCGGTTTAGAGAATTAGGTTAGAGAAATAGTAGAATTGAGGAAGATAGTGGGAAAGAGGGGGAACCGTTGGGTATTTATGTGAAAAGGGATTTGAACCAAAGTTAATGAAAGAGGATAAACTTTGAAATCCGGAAGTCGGTCCCACCTCTGAAAAGGTAGTTTACTTTTGCTCAAAAAGTAGTTTTCTTGGAATTCGAAAAGCTTCCGAAGTTTATTTGTCTTCGGAAGTTTTGATTGAAAAAGCTTCCGAAGCTAAAATGGCTTCGGAAGATTTTCCTGAGAGTCTTGAAGATTTATGCTTCGGAAGAGAAATAAACCCTTGGATGCTTTGTATAGACATAAACAAAGCTTCCGAAGGTTAATTTTGCTTCGGAAGGAAAAGGTTCTTAAAAATGAATAAGTGTTTGAGATAAGAATTTTAAGCTTCGGAAGATGAAATTTTGATTTCTTCCGAAGATAAAATCTCTTAGACAGTTATTTATTTTGAAGACATGTTTTTCTTCCGAAGATAAAATTTTATCTTCCGAAGTATCAAAAATTTTCAAGAATCTAAGAAAGTCTTCAAAAAGAATTTTACATCCAAAGAAAACATGAGCTTATGAAAGTGATGAACTAGACAACTTAGGACACACATATTTTAAGAAGAAATAATTAGAATTAGTTTTAAGAAAAAGTCTACTCAAAGTTAATCATCCCAATAGCTGATATCAGATACTTAAATCTCTGTTCATCAAAAGCTTTTGTGAACAGATCAGCATATTGTTCATCTGTATGAACTTTGACTAGTTTAATTAATCCCTTTTCATAGTTATCTCTTATTAAATGATACCTGATGTTGATGTGTTTGGTCCTTGAGTGCTGCACAGGGTTCTCAGTGATAGAGATAGCACTATTGTTGTCTATGTGGATAGGAGTCTCTTTGAAGTTAAATCCATAGTCCAGCATCTGATTTTGAATCCAAAGCACTTGAGCACAGCAGCTTGCAGCAGCAATGTATTCAGCCTCAGCAGTTGATGCAGACACACAGGATTGTTTCTTGCATTGCCATGAGACAACCCTTCCACCAAGGAATTGACATCCCCCAGATGTAGACTTTGCAGTCATGTTGCAACCACCATAATCACTATCTGTATAGGCATACAGATTGAAATTAGGATTCTTTGGATACCATAGACCAAGTGTTGAAGCACCTTTGAGGTATCTTAAAATCCTTTTCACAGTGATTAAGTGAGACATCTTAGGGTTGGCTTGATATCTTGCACAAATACATGTAGCAAACATGATATCAGGCCTGCTAGCTGTAAGATACATAAGAGACCCAATCATAGCCCTGTATAAATGTTCATCTACACACTCCCCCTCAAGATCTGGACCAAGGGAGTGGTTTCTGGCTATGGGTGTCTTAGCAATCTTACAATCAGTCATGTTGAACCTCTTGAGTATGTCTTGAACATACTTTGACTGACTTATGAAGATGCCATCTTCAACCTGCTTCACTTGAATTCCCAGAAAGAAGTTGAGTTCTCCCATTGAACTCATCTCAAATCTGTCTTTCATCAGCTTCTCAAAGTCTTTGCAGAGCTTTGGATTAGTTGAACCAAAGATGATGTCATCTACATATACTTGAACCAGCAATAAGTCATTTCCCTGTCCTTTGATGAAGAGAGTTCCATCTATAGTACCTCTCCTGTATCCATGTTTACAAAGATACTCAGATAGTGTCTCATACCACTTCCTGGGTGCCTGATGCAGCCCATAAAGAGCTTTGTCAAGCTTGCAGACATAATCAGGATGATCAGGGTCTACAAAACCAGGTGGCTGTTTGA
Organism: Flaveria ramosissima; assembly: GCA_025215565.1. NCBI lineage: Eukaryota > Viridiplantae > Streptophyta > Magnoliopsida > Asterales > Asteraceae > Flaveria > Flaveria ramosissima. Next base: position 36,004,049 of record CM046040.1, on the reverse strand, counting down.
CATAAACCTCCTCATCAATCACTCCATATAAGAAAGCACACTTTACATCAAGTTGGTAGACCTTGAAGTTCTTGGATGCAGCAAATGCCAGGAATATCCTAACAGCTTCTAGTCTTGCTACAGGAGCAAAGACATCAGTGTAGTCAATCCCTTCTTCTTGTGTGTATCCTTGAACAACTAGTCTTGCCTTGTTCTTGATGATGATTCCTCTATCATCCTTCTTATTCCTAAAAACCCATTTGGTTCCAATGGTAGTCTTCCCATGAGGAAGAGGACAAAGGTTCCAAACTTTCTGCCTTTTGAATTGAAGCAGCTCTTGTTGCATAGCTTCAACCCAACTTCCATCCTTTAGAGCTTCATCAACTTTCTTGGGCTCTATCTGAGATAAGAAACAAGAGTGAAGACAAACATTTGCTTCATGGGTTTGTCCTCTTGTTCTTACCCCTGTGACAACATCTCCAATGATGTTTGTGGTGGGGTGAGACTTGTGGATCCTTAGCTGAGGGATCACAGCAAGTTGTTGAGAAAGATCCAAATTTGAAAATTTAGATCTGGTCTTGAAGATTCACCCTCCACATTATCACACTTATCAAGATTAACTTGATCCAATGAGTGTGTGACATCATTGATGTTGTCATCTATGGTATGGTTATTAGCATCAAGAAATTCCTGATCACTATCACCATCACCATTGTTGTCTTCTACAAGTGAGGTATCTTTATCTGGTTGAGAGGCCTCTGAGCTGGAATTTGAAGGCATGCCAGATGTATCAGCTGAATTTGTCATTGTTGTGCTGATAGAAACCTCATTTGCTGAAGTAGTTCCAACTGGAGCTGAAGATGTATGAGTTGAAGGTCTTCCTAGCTCAAATCTTGGATCAGGATCACCTGTATTTAAATTTTCTGCAGATCCTGAAACATGCTCACAAGATTTGTTAAAACAGTTGGTAACTAAATCAAGATCAAACAGCCAATCCGGACCAGAACCAGCCACACAAGGTGTGTGCTCATTGAAAGTCACATTGGCTGACTCCTCAACAATTCTAGTTCTGAGATTGTATACTCTATAAGCTTTAGCTTGGGAAGAGTATCCAATGAAATGTCCATCATCTGATTTCTCAGCAAACTTGGCAATTTGATCTTTGGTATTCAAGATGGTGCAGGGACATCCAAATGACCTGAGAAAACCAATGAAAGGTTTCCTCTTGTGCCAAAGTTCATAAGGAGTCTTACCATGTGTCTTAACTACTAAAACTCTGTTTTGCACATAGCAAGCAGTATTAACTGCCTCTGCCCAGAAGGTGATAGGCAGTTTAGAGTCAGACAACATAGTTCTTGCAGCTTCAATAAGTGTCCTGTTTCTCCTCTCAGCAACTCCGTTTTGCTGAGGAGTCCTGGGAGCACTATATTGTCTTGTAATACCTTTTTCATCACAAAATGTATCAAGGATTTGGTTCTTGAATTCAGTTCCTTGATCACATCTTATGGTTTTGACCTTGTGATCACATTGATTCTCAACTTTTAAGATGAAATTCTTCAGAATCTCAGGGGTTTCATCCTTAGTTCTAAAAAAACCCAAGTGAATCTTGTAAAATCATCTGTGATCACCAGACAGTAAGAGGTCCTTCCTAAACTCATTACACTGGTGGGGCCAAAGAGATCCATATGTAACAAGTGTAGGGGAGTAGTGATGGAGTTCTTTTCCTTAGGCTTGTGAGATACCTTGTGTTGCTTCCCTTTCAGGCATGCAACACAATGATCATCACTTGTAAACTCTTTCTTTGGCATTCCAGTTACCAAATCATGTTTAATTAATTTATTCATGTTCTTAAAGTTTACATGGCACATTCTTTTATGCCATAGGAAAGACTCATCACTATTTGCTTTAGATAGAAAGCATGAAACTTCTCCAGAGGGAGATGTTTCTTGCAAATCCATCTTGTACATGTTCCCTTTCCTGGGGGCTCTGAGCAGGATATGCTCATGAGGAATGACCACTCCAGGCTTGAGAACAATGCACTCATGCTCAGTAAAGAGCATGTTATGACTCTGATCACAAAATTGGGATACACTCAGAAGATTGTACCCAAGCTCCTTAACAAAGTTTACCTTCTCAATGCTGAGCTTACCATTTGTGACCTTGCCCCTTCCAGAAATGTAACCACCTTCATCTCCTCCAAAAGCAACTGGTCCTCCATCAATTCTCTCAAAATTATGGAGTAGAGACCTATTGCCTGTCATGTGCCTGGAACAGCCACTGTCAATTATCCAGACATTCTTGTTTGTCTTGAGCTGTTCCTGCACAAAGAAAATGATTAGTTACATTTGGAAACCCAAGCCTTACTTGTCTTGGGCTCATTAAGTGTAATAGAAGGTAATGCAACAGTAATAGATCCTATGGTTGTACTATGGGGATCTTCAGCTGTTGTTGATGGAGAAACCTCAGTCATTTGGTCTTTCTTAGACTTCCACACCACCTTTGGAGTCTTGGACTTGACCTTCAAAACCTTAGAAGCTTTTGGAACTTCACAAGTTTTGATGACTGATCCTTCGGAAGAATCTACAGTCACTGCAGCAGACTTCAGTGCTTCGGAAGAACTCCTTTCTTCCGAGACCAACTTTGCTTCCGAAGGTAATTTTCCATTTACCTTCTTCTTTGATTTGGAGCTTCCGAAGGAAACAGACTTTCCTTCCGAAGCTTGAGACTTCTTGAGACTCTTTGAAGTCTTTGTATTGGTCATGTGGACAGTACTTTTAGGATTGTATGGGCAATCCTTAGCAATGTGAGAAGTACTTTCACACATGACACACAACATTTTCTTCTTCAAACAAGTCTCCTTTTGAGAGCAAGACTGGCTTTGGTCACATCCCTTCTCCACCTTCATCTTGGTAGATGCTGAGACAGTTCTTTTGGGCTGTGAACTGTTCTTGGAGTTTGATGGTCCAGGCTGTGCAGCAGTGGTACACAGCAGCTCAGTCTTCTTCTTTGCACTGAGATGATTTGAACAAGAACCATGACTCTTAGCTGAGGAGTCTTGGTTGATGTCTTCAGTCCTTACTACTTTGAAACCTGCAGAGATAAAACTTGTTTCTGCTTAGCATCAAAAGTAGCCTTGATTTCTTGAGCCTTCTTTGCTTTCCTTTTGCTCTTCCTGATCAAGTTCTTTCTCTTGGACTTGGTCATCACAGTTGATTTCTTCTCCTCAGAAGGATAGTGGCCCTTGGAAGAATCCTCTTCTTCACTCTTCTCAGAGGAATTCTTCACTATCACTTCTTCATCATCCTCACTTACAGGATCTATGAGAGGAAGCTCATCTTCACAAGTTCCACACCTAGGAGATCTTACAGACAAGATTGTGTGTGGAGGAGCTATCTCATTTGATCCCAGTCCCTGTCTATTTTGATAACAAACTTTGTTGTGCAGGGATGAGGATATCATGTTCTTGAAGGTCTCTTCTTCAAGAACACTCTTCTCTGCCTTGGCTTTGCTGATCACAAGCTCAGCCTGGCACTCAGTCAACTTAGTGATGAGATCTTGGATCTGAGTTCTAAAATCTGTATGTTCATGTTTTAGTACTGAAATGGTTTTCTCCAAGTCTTCTATCTTTAACTTGTAATCATTTTCAGACTTTCTAAAATCAGATTTTAATATGTTTAATGACTCAAGATCAGATCTCATCTCTAAGTTATAGGACCTGTATCTATTTACTTTAGCAATGCATTCAGGAGAGCAGAGATGTTCCAATACCTTGGCTTCATCATGGTCAGCCATCAGTGCTTGGTTTGGAGAAGCATCTTCCACCTGAAAGCTCCAGTCAAAGCCTCCCTCTTCAACAGCAACAGCAGCATGTTGCTTTGTCTTCTCAGCCTGAGGGGCTTTTCAGTGTAGTTTGGTCTGGGTTGTGTTTGGCCCCCATTTGTTTTAGGTGCCTTACACTCCCTAGCAAAGTGACCCATAAGGTTACAGTTGTAACACTTAACTTTGCTTTTATCCAGCCCAAACTTTCCACTGGTAGCATTGCTTGGAAATCTTCTTCCTGTCCTCTTGTAGAACTTCTTGGCTCTGTGAGTGAGGAGAGCCATCTGCTGAACTATCTCCATGTATTCCAGGTCATCTGGATGGATACAGTCCAGGTCTTCAAGAGTGAAGAGATAATTCCCACAGCTTTCATCAGCAACACAAAGGCTTGAGAAGAACTTGTCTCTTGGAATGGGCTTCCTTGAGTAAAGTTCTCCCTTGGTGTCTCCGGAAGGTGATGAAAGGACCCTTTTGTGAGTTGTCAGGGTAGCATATAGATGATGTTGAGGTTCTATGCTGTCCCTTTCAACCACATGAAGGGCTGAACCCATTTGATTGTTGGAGTTGCCAGATGAACCTTGCATGTTCATCTCCATCTGGTATCCACTGAGAATCCCATACAACTCTGTAAGAGTAAGAGTTTTAAGGTTCTCAGTCCTCTTGATCACCACACAATAGTGTGTCCATTGCCTAGGAAGTGAGGACATGAACTTCCTTACAATGTCCCTGTTCTCAAGAGGAACTCCTCCATCCACTAGGGTATCCACAATCTCAACATACCTGAAGTATTGTTGGGTCATGGTTTCACCTGCTTTGAAGGTGAAATTCTCAAACTGCTGCTTCAGAAGATCTTTCTTGTTCTCCTTGGCTTCAGAGGAGCCTTCATACATCAGCTTCAGTGCATCCCACAGCTGTTTGGCTGTCTTGCACTTCTTAAAACCTCTGTATACAGAGTTTGGGAGAGCAGTCTGAAGAGCAGTCATGGCCTTCCTGTCAATCTCTACTCTTTTTCTATCTTCATCTGAGTAGTTGGCCACATCTTTAGGAATCATACCAGCACCAGTAGCAGAGGGGGTGCTGGGTATGAAAGGTCCATTCTCAACAGATTCCCACATTCTTGAATCAAGAGACCTGATGAAGCCTTCCATCCTCATGCACCAGGTGTCAAAATCATCAAGAGTGATCAGTGGGGATTTGTTCATGGTTCCAGTCTCCATATCAGTCTTTGAGATGGAAGCCATTTGAAGAGTTTAGTTTTTGTGTGTGTGAGGGATCTTAAGATGGTTAGATCTTATATCAAGAGCCTGGAAAGCTCTGATACCAATGCAGGACCGTTAAGGGCTTAATACAATTACAACACAACAACACAATGAGGAGACTAACTAAACTTTAATCAAACAGTGAACTGGGTTAACCAAAGTGATACAAAGAACACAAGTAAAGCAAGAGACAGAACAAGAGAGTATGGGTTTCAAGGAGGCAGTATATTGCTTTCTCAAGTTCTTTTACAAGTGTTACAAAGCATAAAGAAAGATACAAGAACTTGAAATACTTATACTACAACCTACAGCCGGCTATACTTTGAAAGCCAGCTGGATACAATTGACTAGACACTAACAAAATCAATTGTAGGATCAAAAGGCATATCTGCCTTTTGACCTTGTGACTATGACATGCCATAGCTCACATCCTTATACATTACAAAAAGGATAAAGTACATAAAGTGGAAAGTTACAGACTCAAGACCTCAATGTAGAGTTACCAAAAGCAAGGCCCTTTTCACCAACTCATGTAAGTTGGTGACTTTACAGAGATGCAGCGGAAAAGGTGCTTTATGGAACAGTACATCAGATAAAGCATGTGTACTGAAAGTCTTCGGAAGAAATCTGTCTTCATAGGTTGAAGCTTCGGAAGACTTTGTCTCTGAAGCTTCGGAAGACTTCATGTTTGGCTTCGGAAGATATTGGTCTTGGGTTCAGAAGATTTTACACTTAGAGTATTTTCTAATGCATTGTGTAAAACTTCCGAAGCATTCTTCACTTCAGTACTTAGTGCATGTTGCTGAGACACTTAGGATGTTTTGGGTTGCATCAGACTTAAGGAATCCTTACACCTTGCTTTTTCCTTGTTGTAGCAAAAACTTCTCACCAACACTTTATTCTTAAGGAGTTCCCAACGTTCTTGAAGGTAAACCCCATGTTATGTTAGTCATTCTTGAGGTGAAAACCGATTTCCACCATGAAAACCCTCTTTTTGGGTGTTTTGGTATCATCTAACTTGTGAAAGTTGCAACTCTTGTAAACCAAACTTGTGACCTGCATTTTTATGACTTAATGGACTCCCAAGAACCTGTTTTTAAAAGTTCCAAAAGGCTACATACTCGAACCCATGGTTATTACATGGATTACACCTTGAAACCCTTCTTTCTAAATGTAACAACACCCTTTAAACATTTGTTTGAAAAATCCTTTCAACCAAGACCCATAACCTACTCATGAACGATTTTATGACACCTTAATAATCTGTTTATAAAGTTAAATGAAGTGTTGGTAATGTTTAGACTCAAGTTAAGATGATTTACACAAGTGTTATGGTCGGTTATGACATTTTCTACATATTTGAAGCATATGGATGTATAGAACAACTAGGCAACTCCTTGGGACTGAAATTTCAGTAGGTTTTGATGAATATTAAAAGTTTTAGTAATGTTTAATATCTGGAATAAAGGACATGTTGAGATTTGCCCTCTTTTAGTCACTTTCGGGACCCGAAAACATAGTAAAATGACTTTAAAAATAGTAAGAATATGAAATTAACACTCTTGAAAAGTATTCCTGGCTTAAAAATGATAAATAAAGTGTTCTGGAGTCAATGGATAATTTAAATGGTCAAAGGAACAAATAAATGACGTTTTAACTAAAAACGGGTACAAACCGAGCATCGTTTTTGAAAAAAATCCATAAAAATAGAGTTCGAAGCTAAAATTTATAAAATTCATATGATTTCAGTAATTTAAGTAATAAAAGACTTAAAGGATTTGAAAAATTGGTCAAACAAGCTTTAAATGGTCAAACCTGGTCAAAACCGCGTTTTAACGAGTCAAACGTAAAAACAAGATTTTCAACTATAAAAGGCCAATTTTCACAATTTAAGGACATAAAAATTTAAATATATCTTTTATAAAGTACCTACTGGTCCAAGATTCAAATATAAGAAAACTCCAAATTACGGTTAAAACTATCCGGCTTTTACCGTAACCGGGAGCGTTAAATGCGCAGTTTTTAAATCGGACCCGTAAACTAAAATTTTGAAACACTTACTCCATAATAAGTATAATATTACTCTAAGAATCTGATTTTTGGTCTTAAATGTCATAAAGGGCAAGAAACTAAACTTGAGGGTAGAAACTGTCAATTTTGAAACTTGAGGGACCAGACTGTAAAATTTTTCCAAACCTTATAACCGAGTTCCAGGAAGCTAATAATCACTTGAACAACAAAATTTCTTAATATACTTAACCTAATGAAGAGAAAATCCCAATTTTCATGAAGACGCCTTGACCTGCCATAAAAGGAAACTTTTTATACAAACCTTCACGAAACCAAAGCCTTAACCAATAGCTAAACTCTTGACACCATTGTTGCACCTTAAATGAGTTTAGGGAAGTAGCTTATTACTTAATATGTACATGTTAGGGTGCTAGACTTGAGACACTTCCCGGTACACCAAGAGACTTTTGACTGGAAACCTAAGGTAAGTTCTAGTGATTCCCCTTTTTACTACTGTTTTGGGGTGAAGCATGCTCTGTTATTTTTGAACTATAATTGTGCTTTACTTGATGATTGTATGTGGGATTTATGGATTACCTGCTGATACTTATATCATGATCATTAATTCTTTCGTGAACCGCTTGTTTTATATGGATAGATCTATTTGGGGAATCCCCCACACACAGTGGCTTCCGTTCCAGGAAGGTTACCCCACTGTGATCCTAAGGGGTCGTTTGTGGCATGTAACAGGTTTTGTTAAGAAACTATGGTGAACCATCCGGGCAGGTAGGGTTCACTGGTTTGGGGCTCAGTTCTTCCTTCGGGAATATCCGGTTAAACACAACTTTAGAAGAGGCCAACCGGGACTGAGCGCATGGTTGATTATGATTTTTCCCAAGATGATAAACGATGATTATTTTCTTTTAATCAAAGAAGGATTTGTTAAGTCCTTTTGTTTTTAAACTTTAAGCACTTGAATTCACCAACTTTTTAGTTGACACAATTTTCTTTTGAGCATGTTTCAGGTAATGTATGAAGAGATCTTAGCTGTTGTGAAGACCTAGACTTATCCCCGTGACATGGCATTGGCATATTTTCCTTGATGAATCATTTGAACAATATTATATTTGTGTTGAACAAGTACAATTTATTTTTATGGATGATTGTAAAACTCATTTGGGGGCCTGATTTGTTTCTAGCCCCGGTATCTTTTTAAAAACATTAATGCCATGTGATATTCTCTCCTTTGAGCTCATGTAATGGTTTGTTTCCGCTGCCATATGTTGTTGCTAGTCTGTGACGTCCCACCCTACCTGGGCCCGGGGTGTGACAGATTGGTATCAGAGCCAAAGGTTGTAGAGAAATCGGGAATACCATAGTAGACCCTAGGCTACAACCCTGATACCCTAGGACTGTCCTTGTGGGAAGTGTTGGGATGATCGGGTTGGGTAAATTGATGATTACACTTGATCAACGTAATCATGAATTTACCGGACGCGTAATTTCCATTACTGATCTTTAGGTTATGATTGGACTTTTTCTGATTTATATTGATGATTTTGAGACTAATTTCAAAAAGGGGATTTAAATGATTTTTATGATGAACTATGTTATCCGATACTACTTGAAGAGACTATTGATTTGGGCAAAATAGACAGCTATATGTTGGAATAACAGATACTATTGCCATCACTACTATTACTAGTACTATTATTATAATCATGAGCTATGAGAAACCAAATTACTCATGATGTATTTCTTACAGGACAACGTCTATGGCTGATAAAGGTAAGGCGCCTGCTCACCCCGACACTAAGACCAATCCTACCAGAAACCTGAGGAGAGAGAAGCCCCAGACAGAGTATGAGGCGTACCTCCGGAGATGCAGACATCCAGGGTGGATATCCGTCACGTCCAAAGACACTGAGGCTTCCGAGGAATCTTCCTCCACATCACCTTCCCGAAGCCGAACGCGATCCCACTCTCCCAAGTAGCTGCTCCGACCCTCTCACCCATCCCACCTATTGGGAATAGGGGTGCGCGTACTGTCACCCGACCTCGCAAAAGCGTTAGGCCAGGATCCTCCGTATCCTTTAGGATGCCTCCTCCTCCTCCCCCGCCTGTTAGGATTCCGACATCGGTACCTCCACTGTTCGACCCACATGACGAACGCCTGATGTCGCCGAGACATAGTATGTATGACGGCCCTAGCGTATTGGCTGGTGATAGGTACTCCCAGTCGAGTCGCCGGGCAAGTGATGTAGGACCCTCTGATGCGACATTGGATGAGATTTTGAGGACTGTTCGCCGTCATGAGCTGACTGTTCAGCACGCCACTCGAACTTCTCAGTCGGCTCAATTCCAGGCCATGATGGCTACACAAGGAGTGAATTGTTTGGAGCAGGAGCAGAGGAAGAAGGGTACAAGATGGTTTGGATGGCTGAAGAGAAAGTGGATGTGAGAGTTGGAGTACTCAGTGGGATTATCTATCTGTGGACAGTAGAAGGAAACTATTTGAATTGTTATTCGATACTATTATTTTATTATCATGGGGGTGATGGCACCTTCCAAATTGTAAGAGCTTGACTCTGATTCTATTTTGTTGGATGATACTATTGTGAACTGCTATTGGGATGCTAGAATTATTAGACTGTCTGTATTAAATTGCTCTATGTTTTGTTGTGCCTTGAAATTGGTCTGTGCCTTTTCTAAATGGTTGCCCAACTGTTATGTCATGTTTTGATTTGGACTTTGTAAGGTTTCCTTAGTGGGTTGTAAATACATATGTGCATGCCATGATCCCTCTTCCGAGGCAGGGTGTAATAGGATAATGATGCATAGGCTATTCGAAACAAAATTATGAGATGCTAAACGAATCTATTTGTGATACTATCAGAATGTCGACTCGCAGAGGAACACGTTTTGGATGGCGTGGAGCCACCAGGGGCCGCCATGAGGAAGCAAGGCCGACTGGAAACCAACCTACTCCACCAGGGACTCCCCACGGGGAAAAAGCTAATCATGAGAGTGACGAAAGGATTGCTAACCTCGTAGCTCAGCAACTGGCTAACGCCATTCCGACTATTATTGCACAGATAAATGCAGACCGGGATAACACTACTGGTAATGACCGGCCGGTGAACGATGAGAGCCACGATGAATAAGCTGAGGCGTTAAGGAATGGATGCTCCTATAAGACCTTCATGGCATGTAAGCCTAAGGACTTCTATGGCACCGAGGGTGCTATAGAGACTTACAGGTGGATTGACGAAATGGAAGCTCTCTTGGACATCAGCGAGTGCAAGATGGAGCATATGGTGAGGTTTGCATCACAATCTCTCAAGGGATCAGCTCTTGAATGGTGGAAGTCCATTACTCAAAGCCGTGGAAGAAATGTGGCTAATCGAATGGGTTGGACTGAATTCCGAGAGCTAATGACCAACAAATATTGCCCCATCAATCAACTCGAGAAGCTGGAGACAGAATTTTTAAGCTTGGAGATGAAAGGACCCAACTACACCGAATATATCAATCGTTTCTTAGCCCTGTCCCGACTTGTGCCACATTTGGTGACGCCAAAAGCCAAAGGTGTAGCACGGTTCATCTGGGGACTACACCCAAGAGTTAGGGGTATGGTCCGTTCCTCTCAGCCTGTAACCCTGCAAGCTGTTGTCGACCTTACCAGCAGTTTGACTGATGACCTAATTAGGGCTGGATGGACCGATCAAGCAAGGGCTGGTGAGAAGAAGAAGTTTGTTGGTGAGAAAAGGAAGTGGTTTGAAGCGAAAAGAGCGGTTGGAAATAGTAGTGGGTCAAGTAGAAGGAGTTCTGAAGGTGTGAGACGTGATGATCAGGGAAGCAAAACCGGAGATTGTATTCGGGGACAAGCCCATTATGCAGCAAGTGCATGTTAATTCACCAAGGGGAATGTAACCCGATGCCCTGTTTTAGGTGCAAGAGAACAGACCATTTAATTAAAGACTGTACTTACGCACCAGGAAAACAATGCTATGAGTGTGGAGATCCAGGGCATATGAGGAACAAGTGTCCTAAGCTGGGTAGAGACAAGGATGCCAAGCACAACAAGCCTAAGGGAAGAGCTTTCGTCATGGACCCAGCAGGAGCTCGTAGGGAACCCGACGTGGTCAACGGTACGTTCCTTGTAAACAATCATCCCGCTAGTGTACTGTTTGATACTGGAGCGACTGCTAGTTTTATCTCTAGTACTTTTAGGCCATTGATTGACTTAGACGTGTGTACCTTGACTGATACGTTTACCGTAGAATTAGCTAACGGTAATATTTTAGAAGCTAACGAAATCATTAGGGATTGCCCGCTGAATCTAAAAGGGAATACGTTTAAGATTGACTTGATGCCCATTAAGTTAGGAGGATTTGATGTGGTTGTGGGTATGGACTGGCTAGCGAAGCATAGAGTCGAAATCGTATGTGATGAACGACTACTCAAGATACCGTTGAGCGACGAAGAAGTGATAGTGGTAGAGGGTGAAAGGAGTAACACCCTATACCCTATGATATCCCACCTAAAAGCTACCAAGAGCTTGATGAAGGGATGTCCAGCTTTTATAGTATATGTGATGAAAACCAAAAAGGAGAAGAAGATCAAAGATATTCCCGTGGTTTCGGAATACCCAGAGGTGTTTCCGGAAGAACTACCAGGACTCCCCCCGAATCGGCAAGTTGAATTCCAGATAGATTTGTTGCCTGGTGCTGCACCGGTAGCCAAGACACCGTACCGACTCGCCCCACCTGAGATGAAGGAGCTAATGGTACAAATTCAAGAACTACTGGACAAGGGATTTATACGTCCGAGTGTCTCTCCATGGGGTGCCCCGGTACTATTCGTGAAAAAGAAAGACGGAACCCTGCGAATGTGTATTGATTACAGGGAATTGAATAAGCTGACCATAAAGAACTGTTACCCTCTTCCGAGAACAGATGACCTATTTGATCAACTGCAAGGGGCAAGTTATTTCTCCAAAATAGACTTGAGGTCAGGATACCACCAACTGAAGATAAGAGAAGAAGACATACCCAAAACACCCTTCCGAACTAGGTATGGACACTATGAGTACTTGGTCATGCCCTTTGGATTGACTAATGCTCCAGCAGCATTCATGGACCTCATGAACCGCGTTTGCCGCCCTTACCTCCACAAGTTTGTGATCGTGTTTATTGACGACATACTGATCTATTCCCGAAGTAAAGACGAGCACAAGAAGCATCTCAGGCTAGTCCTTGAATTGCTCAAGAATGAGCAACTATATGCCAAGTTCTCTAAATGTGAATTTTGGATGCGCCAGATCCAATTCTTAGGTCATGTGGTGAATGAGGATGGGATTCAAGTTGACCCTTCCAAGATTGAGGCCATAAAGAATTGGAAGATTCCTGAAACTCCTACGGAGATAAGGCAATTTTTAGGACTGGCTGGCTACTACCGGAAATTTATAAAGGACTTCTCGCGTATAGTGCAACCTTTGACCGCACTAACCAAGAAGAACACAACCTTTGTGTGGGAGCGAGAGCAGAACCAGGCATTTGAAACGCTTAAGGAGAAGTTATGCAGTGCACCTATCCTTGCTCTTCCAGAAGGAGTAGAAGAATTCGTGGTCTATTGTGACGCTTCGCGTCAAGGGCTAGGATGTGTATTGATGCAACGCAACAAGGTGATTGCTTACGCATCGAGACTGCTGAATGATCATGAGAAGAACTACACGACTCAGGATCTGGAGTTGGGTGCCGTGGTGTTTGCCCTCAAGATGTGGAGGCACTACCTTTATGGCACAAAGTGCATTATCTACACTGACCATAGAAGCTTGCAACATATCCTTGACCAAAAGATGCTCAACATGCGTCAGCGAAGATGGGTCGAGCTATTGAACGATTACGAGTGCGAAATCCGCTACCATCCTGGTAAGGCCAATGTTGTGGCGGATGCATTGAGCCGAAAGGAAAGAGAAAAACCTCTTCGTGTACGAGCCTTAAGGATGAGTGTGTATACAAACCTTATTGCAAAACTTAAAGAAGCTCAAAGAGAGGCATTAAAGGAAGAAAAATTAAAGGAAGAAGGATTGACTGGAATGGAAAAGCAATTTGAGATAGGGGACGATGGTACATACAGATATGGAGGAAGGACTTGGGTGCCAAAACACGGAGGAGTTCGGGAAGTAATCCTCGACGAAGCACACAAGTCTAGGTATTCAATTCACCCTGGGAGTGATAAGATGTACCAGGATTTAAAGGCACTTTTCTGGTGGCCGGGAATCAAGAGATCAATCGCCGTTTATGTGGGGAAATGCTTAACTTGTGCCATGGTAAAAGCTGAGAACCAAAAACCATCAGGAACGTTACAGCAACCTGAAATCCTAGAATGGAAATGGGATAATGTTACGATGGATTTTCTTACCAAGTTTCCCAGAACGTTTAAAGGTCACGATGTTATTTGGGTAATAGTAGATAGACTAACGAAATCAGCTCACTTCTTGCCAATTAGAGAAGACTACGACAGGACGAAATTGGCCCAACTGTATGTCGATGAGGTGGTAATGAGGCATGGAGTGCCTTTGTCGATCATCTCCGATCGTGATAGCCGTTTCACCTCTCGTTTCTGGAAATCGTTCCAGCAGGCTTTAGGAACCCGTTTAGATCTAAGCACGGCTTACCACCCTCAGACCGACGGACAGAGCGAAAGAACTATTCAAACGATGGAAGACATGTTAAGAGCTTGTGTGATGGACCCATGTTATGAGTGCTAATAATTGAAACTATTCAACCCTACTATGAAATTGGAAACAATTCTTACTACTTGATTCAAATTATGGTTTCATGTGATTTTTATTATTGACTTTTAGCTAATTTAGGTTTCTACCTTTTTAAAAATTAGTGTCCCAGGAATGTCAACTAGTCATCCTTACAAAATTAATTTCAAGAGAAGGCAATTAAAATGTGAGCATACACACTCACACTTATAAAATTTTCGGCCATGCATGCATGGACATGCACTAGATACCTCAAATATACCATCCACTAAGTAATATATTATACCCAATACTACAAAACTACACTACATAATAACAATTTACAATTAAAATTTGATTCAAAAATCCCCCACTACACTCCAAGAATCGGCCGCCCACCCCTCTCCACTCCTCTCCTCTCTACACCACCACCACACTACCCACTAGCATTGCATGCAAACTCTCTCCCTCTCTCCCTCTCTCCCTCATATTCGAAACATTCAGCTGACCAAACACACACACACACCTCACAATTCTCTCAAAGCAATTCTCTCTAAGTCTAGCACAAGAAATTCGAAGAACAACACCAAGCATCATTCGGCCAAGTGCAAACCGCAAGGAGGTGGCCTAGTTCGCGAGTTTTGGTCACACAACCATACTTGTTCCACCTTTCCAGCCTTGGTTCGAGCTTCTACAGTCAAGTCCAAGGAGTTTCTAGCCATCCACGACCATCAACACCTTCTAAACCGTGAGTTACATCAAGTGTAAGCTCATGTTGTTGGTTTTGGGACATTTCACTTGTTTTCTTCATTTTTCACCTAAAAACCTTGCTTTTTCCTTGTTGTAGCAGAAACTTCTCACCATCACTTTGTTATTAAGAAGTTCCCAACGTTCTGGAAGGTAAACACCATGTTATGTTAGTCATTCTTGAGGTGGAAACCGATTTCCACCATGAAAACCCTCTTTTTGGGTGTTTTGGTATCATCTAACTTGTGAAAGTTGCAACTCTTGTAAACCAAACTTGTGACCTGCATTTTTATGACTTAATGGACTCCCAAGAACCTGTTTTTAAAAGTTCCAAAAGGCTACATACTCGAACCCATGGTTATTACATGGATTACACCTTGAAACCCTTCTTTCTACATGTAACAACACCCTTTAAACATTTGTTTGAAAAATCCTTTCAACCAAGACCCATAACCTACTCATGAACGATTTTATGACACCTTAATAATCTGTTTATAAAGTTAAATGAAGTGTTGGTAATGTTTAGACTCAATTTAAGATGATTTACACAAGTGTTATGGTCGGTTATGACATTTTCTACATATTTGAAGCATATGGATGTATAGAATAACTAGGCAACTCCTTGGGACTGAAATTTCAGTAGGTTTTATTGAATATTAAAAGTTTTAGTAATGTTTAATCTCTGGAATAAAGGACATGTTGAGATTTGCCCTCTTTTAGTCACTTTCGGGACCCGAAAACATGGTAAAATGACTTTAAAAATAGTAAGAATATGAAATTAACACTCTTGAAAAGTATTCCAGGCTTAAAAATGATAAATAAAGTGTTCTGGAGTCAATGGATAATTTAAATGGTCAAAGGAACAAATAAATGACGTTTTAACTAAAAACGGGTACAAACCGAGCATCGTTTTTGAAAAAAATCCATAAAAATAGAGTTCGAAGCTAAAATTTATAAAAATCATTTGATTTCAGTAATTTAAGTAATAAAAGACTTAAAGGATTTGAAAAATTGGTCAAACAAGCTTTAAATGGTCAAACCTGGTCAAAACCGCGTTTTAACGGGTCAAACGTAAAAACAAGATTTTCAACTATAAAAGGCCAATTTTCACAATTTAAGGACATAAAAATTTAAATATATCTTTTATAAAGTACCTACTGGTCCAAGATTCAAATATATGAAAACTCCAAATTACGGTTAAAACTATTCGGCTTTTACCGTAACCGGGAGCGTTAAACGCGCAGTTTTTAAATCGGACCCGTAAACTTAAATTTTGAAACACTTACTCCATAATAAGTATAATATTACTCTAAGAATCTGATTTTTAGTCTTAAATGTCATAAAGGGCAAGAAACTAAACTTGAGGGTAGAAACTGTCAATTTTGAAACTTGAGGGACCAGACTGTAAAATTTTTCCAAACCTTATAACCGAATTCCAGGAAGCTAATAATCACTTGAACAACAAAATTTCTTAATATACTTAACCTAATGAAGTGAAAATCCCAATTTTCATGAAGACGCCTTGACCTACCATAAAAGGAAACTTTTTATACAAACCTTCACGAAACCAAAGCCTTAACCAATAGCTAAACTCTTGACACCATTGTTGCACCTTAAATGAGTTTAGGGCAGTAGCTTATTACTTAATATGTACATGTTAGGGTGCTAGACTTGAGATACTTCCCGGTACACAAGAGACTTTTGACTGGAAACCTAAGGTGAGTTCTAGTGATTCCCCTTTTTACTACTGTTTTGGGGTGAAGCATGCTCTGTTATTTTTGAACTATAATTGTGCTTTACTTGATGATTGTATGTGGGATTTATGGATTACCTGCTGATACTTATATCATGATCATTAATTCTTTCGTGAACCGCTTGTTTTATATGGATAGATCTATTTGTGGAATCCCCCACACACAGTGGCTTCCGTTCCAGGAATGTTACCCCACTGTGATCCTAAGGGGTCGTTTGTGGCATGTAACAGGTTTTGTTAAGAAACTATGGTGAACCATCCGGGCAGGTAGGGTTCACTGGTTTGGGGCTCAGTTCTTCCTTCGGGAATATCCGGTTAAACACAACTTTAGAAGAGGCCAACCGGAACTGAGTGCATGGTTGATTATGATTTTTCCCATGATGATAAATGATGATTATTTTCTTTTAATCAAAGAAGGATTTGTTAAGTCCTTTTGTTTTTAAACTTTAAGCACTTGAATTCACCAACTTTTTAGTTGACACAATTTTCTTTTGAGCATGTTTCAGGTAATGTATGAAGAGATCCTAGCTGTTGTGAAGACCTAGACTTATCCCCATGACATGGCATTGGCATATTTTCCTTGATGAATCATTTGAACAATATTACATTTGTGTTGAACAAGTACAATTTATTTTTATGGATGATTGTAAAACTCATTTGGGGGCCTGATTTGTTTCTAGCCCCGGTATCTTTTTAAAAACATTAATGCCATGTGATATTCTGTCCTTTGAGCTCATGTAATGGTTTGTTTCCGCTGCCATATATTGTTGCTAGTCTGTGACGTCCCACCCTACCTGGGCCCGAGGTGTGACACTTGTCACAGATCTGAGACACGCTGAGCAGACTGAAATTCAGTTGTTCATAGTAGTTCACTCTATCAAAGCTCAACATCCCATTTGTGACTGATCCTTTACCAGTAATTCTGCCACCTTGTGAATCTCCACCAAATACCACAGTAGTTCCTTGAATATGCTTGAAATCATGAAGGAGGGAACGATCTCCAGTCATGTGTTTGGAGCACCCACTGTCCACATACCATAAGTTGTTGGACATGTATGGACGACCCTGCAAGCATAAAAGAACTAATTAGAATGTGGAACCCAAGCCATGATGGTCTTGGGTTTCCTGTTCCTATCCATGACAGTAACTTTTTGGTATTTTCCTCTATATTAGGGCTTAGAGGATGAAGCTTTGCTGGATTTTTGTTGATATCTTGTTGGTTTCATCTCATCAATGTCAACTGAGGAGCCAGAGGAATATTCAAACCTTTGGTCCCTGTTTCTTTTGAGAAATTAGACACGCTTTTGATTGTTAAACTTCAAGTTTGATTTATGAAAATCATGAGTTTGTTTGAAGTTGTGCTTTATGTTTTTTGAACTTTCTTCAACTTTTTCAGATTACCCAAATCATCATCAGAACTTGAAGTCTTGGATTGTTTATTATAAAAATGACTTCTGATCTTGGGTTTCATATATGATATTGGTGAGATGGGCTTGTTTTGAGGAATCCTCAAGCCTTTTTGTTTGAAGAAACACTCAGATGTGTTGTGATTAGTCATATCACAGACAGAACAATATTTGTTAAAATAACAAATTTTGGTGGAATGATTGTTCATATCACAGATTGAGCAGTACTGATTGAAATAACAGTCATCTGTTTTGTGATTAGACATTTCACAAATGTCATAATACATATGTTTGTTTCTTGAAGCTGATTTTGCTGTTGATGACTCAATAGATTTACCAGTTCTTAACTGAGTCACAATCTTTGATTTCGGGAAAGAAGAAAGATCAGCCTTTTTAGTACACTACTATTGTTGATTCTTTTAGGTTGATTTTGTTTCCTCAACCTCCTTTTGACTTCTTGTTCAAACTGATTTACATGATCTTTATTGCAAATGTCAAAACCTATCCTTTGTTTTGATTTTGTTGATTAAGGATTAGATTTGACTTTAGTTTTTGAAATCAATGAAGTTTTGCTTTTGTTTTTCTATGAGATGTTATTTGATTTGTGCAAATTCTTTGATGATTTGATCTCACAGTCTGATCTGCTTTCATCAGATGTTTTCTCAAAAAAGTTGATTTTTTCTTTTCTTTGGAAATTACAGGAATGAATTTCACAAATGGTACAATGGCTTTGACTGGTCTTTTTGGTTTGATGACATTCACTGTCTTGTCTAAGCACTCCTTGATTTTATTGGATGACCTAATTTAATTTTCTCCTCATTTGTTTCAATATAAACATCTGGTTTTTTTTGAGGATTTGTGACTTGTTTTACTACTGATTTTGGTTCAATAGTTTTAGGTTCATTCTGCTCAGTGAGTGTGACAGACTCAGGCATGACAGTGTAATTGTCATTGTAAGGTGGGGGACATGAATTATACCCAATCCAAGTCATATCCATGGGATCCTTTTATGAATCTAGCATCTCTTGCAGCTTGACTGAAGACATTTGAAACTTTTCAAGTTTCACTTCAGTAAGTGATTGCTCAGCTTTTGATTGAGCTAACTTTTCAGTTAGCTGCTCATTCTCTGCTGCAAGAGTATATTTTTCACCATGCAGTGTTTTAATGTCAGAGATGAGTGATTTGATTTTAATTTCAAAACCTTTAACCCTTTTAAGCATCTCTGACTTGACCTTGTCTTCTTTTATTTTAGGAGCCAATTTATGATTATGCTCACGATAACCTTGCAGTTCAACAATGCATTTGTCACTACAAAGATTGGATTTTACCTCAGATGGCATAGGAGTTGGGCCATCATTGATGTGAGCCATGAGTGCATGATTCTGAAATTGAGGCTTCACTTCCTCTACATACAGACTCCAACCACAAACTCCATCTTGTCTGATGACAAGAGCATTTGAAGTGTGTTGGCTACTTCCATGAGCTTGATTAGTCAGTTGTGGCTGACTCTGGTATGGTTGTTGATGTTGTTGTTGGTGATGATACTGCTACTAATGATTGTTAGATTGGAAGTTTTTGCTTGGTTGTGACGATGATTGACCCTGAGAATTCCTTTGGAAACTGTTGTTGTTTCTTCTAGGAGCATTGCATTCTCTAGAGAAGTGGCCAGTCATACCACAGTTGAAGCTTTTGACATTGGATTTGTCATATCCAAATTGGTGTTTTCATTGAGACTCAGCTTCCTTCCTTTCTTGAAAAACTTCTTGGCTCTCATTGCTATCATAGCCATTTGCCACTACAAATCCATTTCTTCTACATCATCTGGATTCATTTCTTCCAAGTCTTCTTGTATCAGATGAGCAGAAGTGAGTCTTCCTCCCAAGTAAGCTTCAAAGCTAGCAACAAAGGCATTGTAAGTTGCCTTTTGCTATTCAGATCTTGGGTCTTCAGGAGTACTTGAGGGAGTGGTAGTAAACCCAGTAGATTGTGATGAGGTTAATGGCTTGTTGGTTGATTGAGAAGCAATGAATCCGGTTGATTTTACTTGATCTCTAGATGATAGAAAATCATCTTCTTCTGTGATGAATGCATTTTCCACAGAATGAGTTTCTAAAGGAAATTTGTAGGCTTCAGTGACTTGATGTCCACTAAGATTTCTTCTCCTTTCATCAAGCTCTAGAGCTTCAATCTTTGCAATCATGATATCCAGAGTTGTACTTTCTAGATCAAGTGTGTTTTTCAGCATGGTCACATTCTGTTTCCAACTATCAGGGAGACTGTGCAGCATCTTTTGTTTAGCTCCTTCACTTTGTATGTAACCCCCATAATCTCAAGATCATTAACAAGCTGCATAAACCTATGTAGTTGTTTTGAGATTGACTCCCCCTTGGAGTGATGGAAGGTTTCATATTGGTTGACCAATTTATCCTTGTTGATTTCTGCTACTTCACTACTGCCTTCACACATGATAAGCAGTGCATCCCAAACAACTTTGGTTGTTCCATATTCCTCTAGTCTTTTAAGCACATCCATTTTCAAAGCTTGAGTGAGAATGAAGTATGCTTTGAGGTCAATCTTGATCTTCTTATAATCATCATCATCAAGAGCTAGATTTTCTATAGGTATTCTTGATGTCTTGTACAAGGCAACTTGGTCAGCTGAGAGTGTCATAGGGATGTGAGGTCCTTTGCATATGGATATCCAGTAATCCGGATCTACAACTATAATATAATTCATAAACCTGATTTTCCATGGCTTAAACTCAGATTTGTGTTTTAGCATAGGAGGTTTAGGAGTATGACCAAGTTCAGAAAAATTATGAGAGTCCATTTTAATAATCTTGTTTTTAAGTTGTTGGAAAAATGCTTAGATTAATTGTTAAGTCCAAATAGTCCAAATGGTCCAAACACAGTCTTATGTAAACAGATCTGATGGGTATAAACTGAGATTTGTTGGAACTCCTCCTGGAACTTTTCTGGTGTTTTTAATATGTGAATATTAAGATGTTGATGATGTTCTTGTTCTGATTTTATGGTTGAGCAAGCTGTTCACAAATTTGTTCTTGTGAAAGGTTTCTGGTGAACAGGGACTGTCGAGGTTTTCAGCAGAGTTTCAGCCTGTTTACTGATTTAGAGGTAGTCGAACACTCTATCAGCAACTCAATCACCAGATCAATCGAGTTTCAGTTCAGATCTGAGCAGATATGAAGATGAACCGAGAGCCAAAGCTCTGATACCAATTAATTGGGTATGAGAATGATATTCTCAGTTGATATGAATCAACTAGGATCGAATATGATGATTGAGTCAATGAATATATGGCGGAATCATACAATCATAGAACATTGAATGCAAGAAGTACTCATAAATGCTCTTTGTATTAAATAAGGTGAATCGGTTACAATGAATGCTAGGGTTTGAGCATTAAACAGTAACAATAACCTTATGAACATAAGACTAAACAAAATATTCTGATTGTCTAATGTTAGTCAACAATCACCTCACATACAAGGATTTCTATTCTATTTATAGGCTGAGAAGAAGCCTTTACAAAAAGATTAAATTACCCCTATACGATAATCTAATCTAAGTACAAAAAGTCTTCATCAGCATTTGTTGTTGTCCATCCGCATTAACTAATGCGGATGTGTTGATCTTCATCAGCATTTGTTTTCTTCTATCGCATTAGTGTTTGATCATCAGCATTGACAAATGCGGTTGAACAAACACTTGGCGCATTTGTTGCTGAGCATCTGCATTAGTAAATACGGATGTACAAAATCCTTGTCAGCATTTCTTCAGCTGTCTGCATTTGTTAATACGGAAGAACAAACACTTGTCAGCAGTTCTTCTGTGGTCATCCACATATACAAATGCAGATAGCCGACACTTGTCTTCTGTTGTTGATGCAAATTCTTCATCCGTATATCTTCTTGGACTTGTGGGATTTCAGTAGAACAACCATCAATCCACCACTTGAAATGGCATGTATGATCCTTTCAGGGTCCAATAGTGGAGTTTAATCGGGTTAGGTGTTCGGGTTTGGGTAAAAAGAACACCCCTACAACAATGAGATTAACCACTAACCAAAGAGACATACTATTCAACTATTACAATCTAGTCCGTCTACTATTTTGGTAACTAACATTACTCCCCCCTGAAAAGATTTTTGTCCCTAATCAAAATAATCAAAACCAAATTATGAAATAAAATTTGGCCTAATCTGTTAGAGCATAGTGACGAATCATCATTGACATCCTTATCCAAAGCACACCCAAATAATAAAGATGAAGAAATGATGGTTGGTAGCATCCAAATTAAAATTGACCCATAATCCTACCGGTACCCCAATGAACAAGAACTACCAGCATGTGGTTGAAGGTATGTGACCCTTATTCTAAAAGGGTGGACCTGGCATTGTACTTCTTGCAATATACACATGACCCAAATATTCAATCAGTAAGCCTTCTCATATCGATGGACTTATCTTCTTAAAGTCACCACCAAATGTGATAAGACCATTATTCTTACAATTACACCTGAGGGTATTGTAAATTCCATCAGTAGAAAACTCAAGTATTGTTCTACCCGTAAAAATAGAAAAATCCAAAAACCAAAGTTATAGATTGTCATGAAAGTCCCTTGTTGCATCTTCAACTAGTTTATGTTTTCATTGTACTAACATATTAACAACATCTCTATTGCTCCTTTAACCCTTTTTTGATCCAATAAAGCCAACGCTATCCAACAGAATCAATGATTGGTAGGTATCGAACCAATCTTTCTTACATTACTATGTTTTTCTACATAAGTAGGTGGTTCTCCAGCACTACCATCACTCTAAACCAACCCCAAATTTTGTTTCAACCAAGGATGACCCAACAAATTTTATACCAACTAAGGGTGACCCACTTGAACCTTTAATTACAAAACAATACACAAACTCCTTTAATAGCTGATGAGCTAACAATACTCATTGAAAAGTAATATGAAACCTCCTTCCCATGTGTAGGAACATAATCACCCTTAATGACATCACTTTTTGGATGAAGAGGACACCTACTTCCACTTTTTCTCAACTTCTTCTTACTAGCAAATGAATCAATTTTCTCATCTCTTTGCCAGAACACAAAATTATTATTATGAGTGCTAATGTTCTTTTTTCATACTGACGAAGAAGACATATTAAATGAATCACTAGCATTTAAGATATTTAATCTCTTATCACTACTAATATTACTTTCTTTGTCTATTGTTTTTACAACAATACCTTCCCAAATGAGAATATCTATGGTGCCATTTAGAACATCTTCATGCCTTTTCTGCTCCACCTCAAAACTCATGATGTTACTAAGTAAACCCATATCCATATTATTTGTAACCTATAACAGCTAGTAGCATTATCCAATAAAAATTATACCATTTTTTATAGCTTGACGCCATACTCAACTTATTGTCCTTGCAAGCATCTTGATTAGGGCCCGAATGATGTAAGAGTTTTAGGCCATCCGGGTGTGGACTCCTATTTATACCATGTATACTTCTTTTCACCAATTTTCATTGCATCCAATTCAAATCCTTTCACAAAAGAAGGTAGTACAACATGAAATACTATTTGAAAAATAATGGTTTGGAACTTTACATGCTTTTTTATCATCTTCTGTGCAGGAAATATTCTTTCATGTTCAGCACTATCATTGACCCCTTGGTATGACTGAAAGTCATCCACTCCTAAATCGGGTCTCAAATCAACTCCCATCATTTTTTCAAATCAACTTATTTTAGTTTCACTTCTTTATAAGGGAATGAAGAGTTTAGAGGTCCTTCCCAACAATTTACTACCCCAACCCAAAATGAATATGTTTTTGGTGGTTGATTTATTTCAATTACATTTTTATTTCTCTTTGAACCCTCACTACCTTTTTTGTTATTCCTTGAATCATCACTATCCAATGATTATTAACTCTCAGTCCCCACCCTTTTAGGCATTTCAACAAACAATATTGGTGCTATCTCAATTGTTGTAAATTGGGTTCAATCTTAATCTTTGTAACTTGACAAGTTTCATTTGAACCATGTGTAAGGATTACACTTAGAGGCTGATGCATCCAAAGAGCTTTCAGCATGTACATGTGAAGTAGAAGGAAGTTACTTCAAAAGTTTTGAAATAACTCATTAAATTATGCTATGTATCAAATCTTTCGAAGCCAAAAGGCCAAATTTTTTGAAGCCAAAGATGAAGTCTTCCGAAGCTTCAAAGACAAGGTCTTCCAAAGCTAAAGACTGATTTATTTCGAAGCAGAGAAAATATGCTTTTTCTGAATGACCTTTTGACAATAGCTGGCTACTTTTCATTGGCACATCTGAAGACTCACCAACTTAGATGTGTTGGTGAAAAGTCCATACATTTGTCAAACTATAGATTAAGGTCTTATGTTTGTAACTTTCTACTTTTGTACTTTAATCCTTTTTGTATTAGATAAATATATGAGCTATGGCATGCCCTAGTTAGTAGTCAAAAGGCAATATGCCTTTTGACTTTACATTGATCTTGTTGTCTAGATTAGTGTTTTTAGTTGGCCTTCAAAGTATGTTCGGCTGTAGGATATAGTATAAAGTATGTGAAGTACTTGTAATTTCCAGGTAAGCTTTGTAACACTTTGTAAGAACTTGAGAGCAATATATATCATTCTTGAAAACCATATTATCTTGTTCTTGTTCTGTTCTTTACTTGTGTTCTTTATTTCATCATAAGCCGATTCCTTAATTAATCTGTTAAGTGTTCTAACTCTCCTAACACTATGAAACTATTGCATTGACCCCCTTCATCGATCCAGCAATTGGTATCAGAACATTTCGTACTTCTTATTTTAAGATCTTACCATCTTAGATCTCTTCAGTTTCAAAAAACATTTACAAGCTCAAATGACAGCTCTCTCAAAGGCTGATATGGAAACCGGTACCACGACAAAGTCTCCACTAATCACTTTTGATGACTTTGATACTTGGTTCCAACGTATGGAATGTTGATACATATGTACCTAGATGTTGATCTTAATGTAATATGTCTTGAATGTCTTACACTTATGTAATGCTTGGGTTATTAATGAAATGAGAATGTTTGGTTGTGATTTATAATGTTTAATATTTCATTAATGAGTTGATATTGACTTGACTATATAGAATTGTGATTGTTTGAGTTGATACATATAATGTTATATTAATAAGTTCATTCAAACTTGGTTAAGTGAAGTTCACATGCGTCCGACTGAACCATGCGCCCCAACAGTGGTCATGCGTCCGAATGGCCATGCGATTGAGTGTCCATGCGCCTAAACAGTCCGTACGCCTGAACAACTTCATGCGATTGACTCAGTCACACGACTGAACACTCAGTCGTGCAAATGGATCAACAGCATGGCTCAATCGCACGAATGAACCATGCTGATGGTTCAGTCACCCGAATGAGCAACCCTAACCTATAAATACCACCTAATTCGTGGAAAAACGTAAGCATTCAATCTACTTCGACTCCAGACGTACCCTAGCCGTCCAGAAGCCTCTAAGTTCGTACTCCAAGTTCATAGAACGCTGTAGATCGATTCCTAATCGATTCTTGACGTTAGATTCAATACGTTATTGTTTCTACGTGCGTTCTCACCGATTGGATTGCCAATCAAATAGGATTCCGCACTATTTGGTTTGGTTAACACGTTAATCAGTTGGTATTTCGTTCAAATACCAGATCCTAACAAGTGGTATCAGAGCTTTGGCTCTTGATTACGTGTGATTCAATTGGTTTTGATACAAAAGTTGTGTTTTTTCACTAAAAACGCAATCTTTTCGTGTCAAACGGTGTCTTGGACGTTCCCTACTCATAAAGGTTTGGTTTCTTCGGCATAAGGCGATTAGGGTTGGTGAAAATTCAGTTTTTACGGCCAAAACACGTTAAACCTAGAAATTTTCAAAATCCAGCAGCTTCAGTAGCACGATTGACTCAATCGCACGACTGGACTTCATTCGCATCCCTCAGACGTACGATTGGACTCAGTCGTATCTTCATTCGTACGACTAAGCAGACCGTTCACATTGTTCAAACGCATCAGTTTCATTCGCACGACTGGACCAATCGCCTTAGTTCAGCCGCACGATTGAACCAGTCGCATCGTTCATTCGCACGGGTAGCCCAATCACACAGCTCCATTCGCACTTGTAAAACAGGTTGTTTAAGAGACTTAAAGTTAATCGAGATGGAGGATCAGTTTTCAGCGTTTACAGCCGGGAAGGACTCACGTATTCAGAACTTACTGCTACTAGAGAGTGAAGTGGGGAATCACAATAAACCCCCGAAGCTTATAACATTAGATGAGTTTCCACACTGGAAACAACGTTTTGAGATCTACTTAAATGGAGTAGATCCTAATATGTGGGAAGCTATTGAGACGGGGTACAGTATGCCGGTGGGAGCTGATGGGATTAAACTTACATTAGGAGGCATGACTGATGCACACAAGGTCAAATATAATGCTGAAAAGAGAGTGTATGCGTTGCTTACTCAGTCTATCCCTTTTCATCAATTCTCTGAGAATAAGCAAGCCAAGAAGTTATGGGATGAGCTGGAGAAAAGGTATGACGGGAATGCGTCATTGAAGGCCATTAAAGCTAAGGAGTTGAAGAAAGAATTTGACAACTTTTCATCGATGGGTAATGAGAGTTTAGACGATATCATTGATAGATTCTACCATTTGATGAGCGAGCTGCACACGCATGGTGTCACAACTACCATGGAAGACAAAGTGTCGAATTTTGCAGACGGGTTGCCAGAAAAATGGGCTTCTTTTGTTTCAAATCTGAGACAGAATGGAATGTTAG
Organism: Flaveria ramosissima; assembly: GCA_025215565.1. Lineage (NCBI taxonomy): Eukaryota > Viridiplantae > Streptophyta > Magnoliopsida > Asterales > Asteraceae > Flaveria > Flaveria ramosissima. The sequence continues at coordinate 35,977,449 of CM046040.1, read as the reverse complement.
CAAAGTTGGACATCAATGATTTCATTCTAAAGCTGCGAGAAGAAGCAATAAGGATGAAGTACCGAGCTCAAAAGTCTTCGTATACTCAGAATCCAGCTTTGTACAATTCAACTCCACAAGTTAAGATGTCTGGAGCACCACTTTAGACCGCCTTTGTGTCAAGCTCATCTGGTCCTTCACAAGCCTCTCCTTCAGGATCAGAAACGTCAGGGTCATCTAGTACCCAATACATTGGATCTGAAGCCAATGCTACAAGACTGAAGACCGAGAATCTCGGAAACGTGACGGTAGAAGTAGCAAGAGAGCACATGGTCTTCTCTTAGCAGTAGTGGTCCATTCCGATGATGGACTTGTTGCTGGGAAAATTGGAAACTGCCATATGGCAGACGAGGACTATGAGCAGGTAGATGAGACAGAGCTGGAGAGGATGGATATCATGTGGGCCATAGCAAGTGCTGTCCGGAGAGCTAAGAAGTTTGTGAAGAAGACCGGACAAAACTTGGTTGCTACTAAGGACACTACTTTTGGTTTTGATAAGAGCAAAGTGACATGTTTCAACTGTGGAGAAAAGGGGCACTTCAAACGAGAGTGTGTGAAGCCAAATAAGACTGGAACCAGGAATCCATTCTCGTCCTTCACTCGTCAAGACAAGCAAGCTAGCAGTCCTACTTCATCAAGAAAGGATCCAAAAGCCTTGACTGCTCATGATGATGAAGGACAGGAGTTTTCGGTTTGTCTCTCCGGGAGAATCCAATATTGCGAGTATGGAAGACTTAGATGATGATTCCGCGAGTGAAGGAGATATTGCAGTAGAGCTAGCGATGCCAAACAGTGAAGAGACTGCAACTGAGGTCAACTACAAGCCTGAAGAAGGGACATCTACAACAAAGACAGAATCACCAGAACCAGAGACATCAGATGCTGTGTTGATGGCTGATTCATCAGAACCTCCTCGGGTAAGTACTACTGACCAACTTTTCAAAAATCATGCTTGTTCTGATTGTAATAAATTTAGGGAAAGCATAGATCTGAAATTTGCTAGGTTATTAGATCATAACGATAGCTTAGTAAAGGATTTGCAACTGTGCACTGAGGCAAATAGAAATAAAATGAGCATAGTTACAAAGAAAAGATAGACCTTTTGAATAAACAGCTTAGGGAAACAGAAGTAGTAGCCTTTAACCAAGCAAATGACATTAGGTACTATCTTAACTCCCTAGAAGACACTAAGAAACAAAAAGCAGTTTTAGAAGTAGAAGTCAATTCATTAAAGCAAAAAACTGCACAGTTGGACAAGTGAAGGGTTTGTTAGAACACAAGACATAGTTTAACCACTTAAACTTTGTAAAACGCAGCGAAAGTTTAACATTATTACATTGTTTGTAAGCTGAAAATATCATGTTCTATTTGATGTTTTAAAGTGTAAACAAACCCAAGAACAAAAGGGATCTTTTATGTGAATAAGCAAGCTATGAACACATGTAAATGTACATAAAATCACAGCTACATTGAGCTGTGAAAACTACCTTCCAGCAGCAGCAAAAAACGACACAAAAGGGAATGTTGGATGCTCAAACTTGGCCAAGGCTCCAAGGTAGGACCTCTCAAGCTTGTATACCCCAAGCTTGTTTGCAAAGCACCTTCTTGTTAGGAAGAATCACTACCAAAAACTTCAAAAAACCTCAAATTTCAGCTGCTAGAACCGTGAATATTGAGAGAGAATTGAGAGAGTTTTTCTAGTTTGCATGTATTGAGATATGAGAGAAAAAGGGTGAACTAGACAAGCATTGATGTGTGTTTGTTTCAAGGCCAAGGACCCAATCAAATAAAGGGGGGGGGGGCGGCCGAAAAATTCAAAAGAGGTTCCCCTCTTATAAAATTTAACACACACATATATTATCTAGTCTTGAAACTAGTTTATGCAATTAACCATTTAATTGTATAAGTAGTATACTCTTATTATTATTTGGTGTTATCCAACTAATTTGAATAAGACTTCAAATAATATTATTGAACAAAATATACTAATAAGGTGTTCATTCTCATATGCAACTTATTTAGAAAACCCATTTTCTAAATTGGTGTAAATATTTAATTGCATGATCATATCATCAATTAAATATTAATGGGTGTTTGCTAAGCTTGTTATTGGGTATAACCCGACTTGGATCATGACATACTAACCGCATCAATGTTCTATGTGTCTTGGGCATACAGAATCCAACAACAAGTTCATCTCATATTGTCCAACACTTAGTGAGAGAGCGTAACAATGGGGAGGGTCTGGGTTATAAAGTAGTTCCGCCACCACCTGAGACCTTGATGAACATTAAGAGTAAACCAATAAATAACAATCCAATCAAGGATCATGTGGTGTCTACTCCTCTTGTAAGTGATCCAGATTCTTCATGTTCTTCAATTGAATCTGGAACAAAACAAAAGGAGGCCACTTCAAAGGCAAAGGGTAAAATGCCTTGTGTTAATCTGGAAAAAGAATTTGAAAAGGTTAATATAAAGTTAGGGTCAAACAAAGTCAAATCTGAACCTAAAAAGACTGTTAATGTTAACCTATCACGAGTTTCATGTCAAAGTCCAGTTAACCAAAATGGAAAAGATGTTAAGAATGTTAAAACAATTAAGTTTGTTAAACAAGATAAAACATCAAAAGAAGTAGAGTTAAAGCCCAAACATAATGATGTCACTAGGGTGTCACACACGTCTCCACATAGACAGTTTAATCATAAAGTTGATAGCAGGCCATGCTACAACTGTGGAGAGTGTGGACACATTGCATCTTATTGTCCTTACTATCAGACACCTAGGAAGAAAATTGAACTTCAGGATTCAAAACCTAGGTCTTCTAAGAGGAGTTCATTAACTCCACCTAGAAGAACTAGTGAACCCAAAGTTCAACCCATTAGCCAGTCGTCTGTTTATCACAAACAGGCCTTACACAAATCTAGCTTATGGAAAGAAAAGTCATCCTCTGTGTCTGATAATGATGACAAGAAGTCACTTGAGATACCCTCAACCTCTAAAGGTCAATAGGTTGAATTCATGATGTGTGATGCCTCTGGGAAACCCAAGCCAGTAAAGGCTTGGGTTCTTAACCTAAACTAATGCTTTAAATTGAATGTGCAGGGTGTTCGCTACAGTGCTGAAACCAACACGTGGATTGTAGATAGCGGAGTATCCAGGCACATGACAGGAAACAAGGCACTCTTATCAAACGTCAAACAAATAAAAGTTAAGTTTGATAAAGTGAACTACGTTCAACAACTTCAAAACAACTTACTTTCTGTTTCCCAAATATGTGACAAAGGATTTAAGGTCATATTTGACAACAAGAAGTGTTATGTCCTGAAGAAGGACTATGTGATTCCAGTGGACCAAGTTTTGATGAAAGCTTCAAGATATAAAGATCTTTATGTTTTGGATCTCTCAATGGCTTCTACAACGGATCATGAAGTTCAGTGCTTCTTATCAAAAGCTACTGAGAAGGACTCCATTTCCTGACATAGGACAATGGGACACATTAATTAACGGAAGATGAATCACTTGATCCAAAAGGATCTCGTGAGAGGAGTTAACGTCAAAAATTTCCAACTTCCAGATTTCTGTGTAGCATGCAAGAAAGGCAAACAGACAAAGAAAGGCTCATAAGGAAAAGAAAGTTCATTCTATCGAGCTTCCTCTTGAACTTCTTCACATGGATCTGTTTGGTCCAGTCAGTACAAAAAAGCATTGCATGTGACTTGTACTGTTATGTGGTTACTGATGACTGCTCAAGATTCTCTTGGGTAATGTTTCTGAAGTCCAAATCAGAAACATTTGAATCTTTCAAGGAATTAGTAACCATACTAGAATCTCTCTACAAGCTGAAGGTAAGACAGGTACGCTCAGACAACGGGACCGAGTTCAAGAATCAGCGGATGGAGGCTTACTGCAAGGAAAAGGGAATTGTGCACTAGTTCACTTTTGCCTACACGCCTCAGATGAATGGCGTTGCTGAGAGAAAGAATCACAGCTTGATAGAGACAGCACGGACAATGTTAGCAGACTCGAAACTGCCTATCCAATTCTAGAATGAGGCAGTGGCAAATGCATGTTACACATTAAGTCGAGTTCTGGTAGTCAAGCGCCCTGGCAAGACATGTTACGAGTTACTACAACGACGTAAACCTAATCTGGAGTATCTCGAACCATTTGGCGCGCCGTGCACACTTCTGAAGAAGACTCAAGAAGGAAAATTTAGCGAGTAGGCTGATGAAGGTATCTTCCTATGATACAACCTACCGAACAAGAGAGTTTACAACAACTCAACAGGTTTAGTAGAAGTGTGGTGTAATGTTGATGTTCAGAGATACACCACACCACCTACTGGAAAAGGACCCGCTTACTTTTTCGACTATGATGGATTCTTCAAGTCCTTCAACATAGCTATCTCATCTTCTGACGACGAGTTAGCTACACGGATGATGTATGATATCTTGAACTCACCATCACTAGATTTAGCATCATCGGGTTCACAAGGTGACTCAACTCACCACTCAGGGGGACAACTCGAAGCAAGTGGCTCCTCCTCAGAAGATGAAGATGACCAGAACAATCAGTAGGGACAGGTTCCAATTCCTGCAAGTCCACAAGTATCTAACAGTGATGTCTCTTCGACTTCGGAACCTCAAACTCCTACTACCTTAGATACATAACCAAATGTTCATAATCTTGACTCTGAGGTAGTTGTTCCTACCACTCCAGGATCACATCTAAATGTCTATCATCCCCTAGACAATGTCATTGGGGATGTCAGATCAGGAGTGCAGACTAGAAATCAGATGTACTCAGCTGATTATGCCTCGGTAATGGAAAAAGGATACATTCACGATGGTGCTTATCGTTGTTTTGTCTCGCAGGTTGAGCCAAAATACGTCAGTGAAGCACTGAATGATGAGGCATGGGTGAGTGCCATGCAAGAAGAACTTCTTCAGTTCAAGAAGTTAGGTGTAAGGACTCTGGTAGATAGACCTAAAGGTGCTAAGGTCATTGGCACCAAATGGGTCTTGAAATGCAAGAAGGATGACCAAGGCGTCATTATCAGGAACAAGGCTCGACTTGTAGTTCAGGGATTTCGACAAGTCGAGGGCATTGATTACAAAGAAGTGTTTGCACCCGTGGCAAGGATGGAAGCCATCCGCATCTTCCTTGCCTATGCATCGTATATGAAGATTAAAGTTTATCAATTAGATGTGAAGAGTGCATTCCTTCATGGTGAAATCCGAGAGACAGTGTATGTCAGTCAACCCGAGGGATTTGAAGATCCTTATCATCGGGACAGAGTTTACAAACTCGACAAGGCTTTATACGGGCTTCATCAAGCTCCAAGGGCCTGGTATGAGAAACTCTCGACTCATCTTGTGAAACACGGCTTTCGCAGGGGAGTCATTAACTGCACACTGTTTATCAAAGAAAAACATGGAGACTTACTGTTAGTACAGATCTATGTAGATGACATAATCTTCGGTTCAAAGAACGAAGAATTATGCAAAGAATTTGAAGCAATAATTAAGGCGGAGTTTGAGATGAGTGCCATGGGGGAGATGAAATTCTTTCTCGGGTTACAGGTGGATCAGACACCCAAAGGAATTTTCCTACATCAGACCAAGTATGTAGGAGACATTCTCAGTCGGTTTGATATGGAAAATGCTTCTGCAGCTCGGACTCCACTTGCTACAAACCATGATATAGCATCCGATGAAAATGGAGATCTGGTCGATGCAACCATGTACCAAGGAATGATTGGATCTCTCATGTACCTCACTGCCTCAAGACTTGACATCATGTATGCTACATGTCTATGTTTTAGATATCAGCCTAAGCCAAGGGTTAACCATCTTATTAGGGTCAAAAGGATATTTCGATATCTGAAGGGTACCCCAACACTTGGGTTGTGGTATCCTCATGATGATGATTTTGAGCTCACGGCGTATAGTGACTCGGATTACGGTGGCTGCAAGATGAATTACAAGTCTACATCAGCAGGGTGTCAATTCTTTGGGAGGAGATTAGTGACATGGCAGTGTAAGAAGCAGACCTCGGTTGCATTGTCAACCTATGAAGCCGAATACGTTGCTGCTGCAAGTTGCTGTTCACAAATCATTTGGATTCAACAGCAAATGCGGGACTACGGTTTAAATTTCTCTTCTACTCCTATTTTTGTTGATAACTCTGCTGCAATTGCAGTAACTAAAAATCCAGTACAACATCCTAAGACCAAACACATCGGCATAGAATATCATTTTATACGGGACTGTTTTGAAAAGAATTTAATCGATGTGGTAAAAATAAATACTGATTTTCAACGCGTTGACCTCTATACAAAGGCTTTTGACAAACCACGTTTTCTAAATCTGTTAGAGGTCAACGACGTTAAAAAGAAAAGTGATGTCATTCCAGATGATGACCATGTGTAGTCCGATGCATTTAGTCTAAGTTTTTAATTTTCTTTTTATTTCCGTTATTTAATCTATTTTCTGCTAAAATTAAATATATGTTATTTAGCTGTCTATTAAAATCCTAAAAAACGTATATCGGTTACGGTTTTAGAATTTTAAGGGGAGAATAGGTCAGCCAGTAACATTAAAAAAAAACGAGGGAGAAGGAGAGGCTAGCTGATAGAAGGTAGATCGTATCCGTGATACCGATTCAAATACTTTGGAAAATGATTGTACACAGGAACAAATCAAGTGGGACTTTAAAAGTTTCATTTAGACAAGATGCAAAATTCAAAGTATAAGTCTGTGTAGTCTGAGCAATATAAAAGGAAATATGATAGAAAAATTGGTAACTACTAAGGTAACACAACGAAAGTAGACCTAGAGGTTGCTAGACCACAGATGATATGTCGGTAGATTCAACACAATAGATGATTAGACCTGACTGGTGATCTCAAGATCAAACTAAGTTATTCAACTGACTGTGGGCTCCTATCTTTCACTGGTTAACACAATCAACAATATTCCAATAAGGGGTAACGAGCAAATAAACGCCACAAATGTGAGCGGATGACCATAAATAGAGCAAATCACGAAACAAAATGAAAAGCAAATGCTATTAAGCTAATAACTTATGTTGTTGGTGCATTACGTGCAAAAGAAAAATAAAGATGCTTTAACAAGAAGATAGGTTGTGTGCCTCTCTGCTGTGCGATGGCACTGACCTGAGGATAAGCATAACCTAGATATTCTAGAATTCATTGTTGTTTGCCGCCTCTCTGCTGTGCGATGGCACTGACATGAGGATTGGCTTCTCTTTGAAAGCTCTAAGAATAGTCTCTTCTTGTCAAAATACCCGTAGACCGCTCAAAAGCTCCTGAGGAATGTTGATTACCACATAAGCGTGGGATCCACAAATGTTGGTTGAAATAATTAAACTTTAAACTGTCACCAATCTGTGTCAAAAGTCTGTGTATGGATTTAAGAGGACAAATATACTAACAATCATCGTGGCTACAATTCTTGAAAGTCCAAATCAATGTGGGAATCTAATAGTACCAGTATGATTTCCTAAATTTGCTAACGACTCTGGATGAACACCAAGAAGTGAGCATCAAAAGGTTTTGATAACATGTCCCAAATGATTTGACTTGCCTGTATGATACCAAAATTAAATTGGTCCAGTTATGGTCAAACTAAATTGAAGCTGCCTATTCCGAAACCGAATCCAGTAGATTTCTATCTTAGGATTTACACCTCACAAAAAGTCAAAAACAAGTTTAATTTTTGTACTTCAGTTTAATTTTCTATTTATTTAGTCAATTCAATTTGTTTGATATCGGACTACATCATGGAATTCAGTAAGGGAATAAATCACCTAAAAGGGTCATGTCTAAGGTGACCACATGTGTTTTCAAAAGGTAAATTGGTCACATGTCTGAGGTGACAAAGTGTTTAAATGGATCACGTCTGAGGTGATAAAAAGTTTTTCAAGTTAAAATGATCATGTCTGAGATGATCAAATGTTCATAATGTTATTTCAACAGTTAAAAAGAGTTTAAATGTTAAATGGTCATAAAGGCAGAAAATTTCATAAGTATGACCCACTCGCACGACTGGACCATGAGTATGGACCAATCATGCGAATGGATCATGCTCATGCATTAAATAGCCGAATGGACATGAGTATGAACCATTCACCCGAATGGCTTATCAGACTGATCCATTCGACCGAATGAGAGTGTGCGAATGAGTCAGTTGACCGACTGAGCTTTAGTCGGCCAATTGAATGTGCGAATGAGAGTGTGCGAATGAGTCAGTCGACCGGCTGAGCCTCAGTCGGCCAACTGAATGTGATCGACTGAGCCAGTCGCCCGACTGAGCTTCAGTCGCCCAAATGAACTGAGCAAATGAGGCCAGTCGGCCGATTGAACTCAGATTCAGTATTTAAAGGTCCATAGTCGATCGCATTCTCCTCATCACTCCCAATCGCCCTTTGTTGGATCTAGAAAGGCTGTTGCAACCAAAGCCAAGTCACTTAGAAGATTTTGAGTACAACATACAAAGGACTTCCGAAGCTAAGTATGGAACTTCCGAAGGAAGAAGGAGCTCTTCCGAAGACTAAGTATAAAACACACTTCCGAAGGAAAACTCCAACTTCCGAAGACAAAGAACCTACTTCCGAAGATCAAGACTTAGAGATTAAGATCTGAAGTCAACTTCCGAGTACAAGAAGTCCTCAAAGCCTCGGAAGCATAGAAGCAACTTCCGAAGTATAAGTGGCTTTGGAAGAACAAGTTCTTCCGAAGCCAGTTAACCTTCGGAAGACACTTCTATTATCCAGTGGACATAAGTATGCCCTCTCTGACACTCCGCTGCAAATCTCTGAGATACTGCATGACATTTTCTAAAAAGCCATGTAGTTGACCATACTTTAATCCACTTGTTGGTTCTTATATGCCCAAGACACATACATGATTGATGTGGTTAGTACGTTATGATCCAAGTCGGGTCATACCCAATAACAAGCTATACAAACACCAATATTATTTATTTGTTGATAAGATCATACAAATATATTGACACCTATTTAGAAAATTGGTTTTCTAAATATTGCTTTTGTGATAGAACAACATTATATGGATAATTTGTTCCATGAGATTTTATTTGTTTCATTATTTAAGTTGGTTAAATAATGTCAAATAAAAGTGTGTCAAGTTATATAATTAGAGTATGTTTTAATTATATAATTTAAATGCATGGAAGAGTGTTTAAATTAAACAAATTTTAATGGTGGGAAACCATTTTTGAAATGAACATTTTCGGCAGCCCAAGGGTGCCTTGGGATGTCCATATCTTGTCTTGTTTCATGCAAACCTTTACTACATTCACACTCTTCCATCATTTGACACTTCTTCTCTCTACTTTTCTCTCAAGCAAGAACACTCAAGAGACACAAAAATTCGAATTTGTGGCTGATTCGTTGGCTGAAATTCGGATTTGGAGTTGCCTTTAAAGATTGTTTTGGTGTAAAGCTCCCTAACAAAGCAAGGTGTTTGGAAGAAGCTTGTGGGTATCACATCTTGAGGTCTTCTTCCTTGAAGAATTGCTGCTCAAAACTCATCATCTTCTTCAAAGATTTCGACATTCTTGAGCTGCTGAAAGGTAGTAAATCGCAGCTCATTGTGGCTGTGATTTTATGTTCATTTTCCTATGTTCATAGCTTGCTTATTCACATATAATGATCCTTTTGTCCTGGGTTTGTTTTTCTACATATATGTGTCACCATAAAACATGAAATTTCAGCTTTATAATCATGTTTTAATGTATATATATCCGTTGCGTTTTTCCGAAAGTTTAAGATGTTAAACTTGTTTTATGTTCTAACAAACCCAACAATGGCATCAAGAGCCGGTTATGTGGATAGCTTGCTTGTTCTTGTCCTTTAAAATTGTTTTATGGGACTTTATAATCCTTTTAAGGGCTGCTATAATCTTGTTTGTTGAATCCCCAAACTTTCAAGGTTATATTACACATGCTTGTGATTAAACCTTGAAAGATATGTATGTTTATATATATGTTGTTTGGACAATGTTTAAAACCCGAAATATCAGTTTATGTTGGCTGAAATTTCGTGGGTTTTAGAGGGGATTCACTATTATTTTGGATGATATGATGTATGTTAAAATTGGTGCATAACCTAGCCTTTGGCCTTGTGTTGTTTGGATGATTGCAATGGTTGTTTTGTTTATTCAATGGGGTTGTAATTTTATTCATTTGTGCTTTGTTTAAAATGTAATTTATTTATTATTGGGTTGTAATAAATAGATTAGGTGCATTTTCATTTTACTAGATATCTTGTATTAGGACTTTATATCTTGTAATATGAACACATATGCATTGGAAGCACAAAGGAGAAACATGGAGCTTTTGGATGCGGTTTCAAGTGGGAGGCTTTTGGAAGCTTTCTATGTGTTTTGTTATGACCCTTAGGAATGCCTTTGGACCACACTTGTGATGGCAAACAAGTGTGGACCACTTTAGATGCTATGCTTATGCACATATGCTATGCTGTTTTGTTTATATTATTGTAGTTGATGGCATGTATGTGATATTTGCTTTAACAAACCTTTCTATAAACTTAACAATCTAATTAAATGGTTCTTAATCATTAAAAGGTAATAAAAGGTTATTAAAATGATTTAATGATTTAAAGATTAAAATGGTTTTAATCAAAGGACCATAGGGTATCTTGTATTTGAAAGCATGCAAAGACAAGTACATAGAGTTTTCTAAAACTTAAAATATGAAATCTCTAATATTTTAAAACGAGATCAACACCGTCCTTTTACACAACACTTGAGTCACTTGGGAACTCTTAGTGGGATAAAGGTCACCTAACCATTTTGAGGGAACTTGTGATTTGAGGTGAGAATGCCTTATTTGTGAGATAAAGGTCACCTAACCACTCATTTTGGCAAACTCACACGTGGTTGTAAGTAGGATGTCTTGATTTGCAAACCATGTCACATGGATCACCTACGGTGTGGTTTCCAAATGGTGTTGATGGGATTAACATGCCGACTTAACATATGATGTTTTAAGTCGATCCCATACCTCTAGAAGTTGCAAATGGTTGCAACCGTCAATCGTTGACCACCTTATTAATTTAAATCATGGGATAAAGATCACCTAACCACAATTTAAATGTAATGTTGGGTTCTAGATTTTAATATGAAAATGACCTTAAAAGGTATTAATTATTAAAAAATAACAATATCAAAATACTAAAATAGATCTTTGTTAAATTTTGTAGATGACCTCCAATAATGATAATGATGATAACTCATCCGCGTCCGCCCAATCTTTACGAGCGATTCTCCAAAAGGAACGTCTAAATCATAACAATTTTATAGATTGGTATCGAAACTTGAGAATCGTTCTCAAGCAAGAAAAACGATCATACGTTTTAGACGACCCTATCCCCGATCAACCTGCTGAGGATGATGAGGAGGCCTTTAATGACTGGCTGAAGTACACTGAGGACTCTGTCCAAGTGTCTTGTCTCATGCTAGCGAGCATGACTCCGGATCTCCAAAAGGAGTATGAACATCACGGAGCTTATGACATGATAACCCAGCTGAAGGAAACGTTCCAACAGCAAGCAAGGGTTGAGCGCTTCGAAACGGTTCGAGCACTCCATGCATGTCGTATGGACGACAACCAATCGGTTTCATCTTATGTACTTAAGATGAAAAGTCACATTGACCACCTTGAAAGGCTTAGTTGTCTGGTCTCGAAGGAATTGGCCACGGATTTGATCCTCAATCGCCTTACAAGAAGTTCGAGACATTTGTGTTGAACTACAACATGAATGCTTGGGACAAAAGCATTGGTGAGCTTCACTCAATGCTCAAAACGGCCGAGGCGGCCATGGGTAAAAGGGTTTTACCCGTTCTCACCATCAATGAAGGTGGGAACAAAAAGAGGCCTCATCCCACACCCAAGGCAAAAGTTGCCAAGGGTAAGGGACCCGTATGGGGAAAAGGGAAAGGGGTGGCAAGGGTGCCACCCAAAGCACCGAAGAAGAAGCAAAAGGTTGCTTCCAACGACCCATGCTTCAAGTGTGGGGAGATTGGACATTGGGCAAGGAATTGTCCCGTCCATCTCCAAGAGTTGAAAGCAAAGAAGGATGCCGGGCAAACCTCAGGTACAATATACATGATCCATATTGATTTAAACATGACATCTTCTAACACATGGGTATTAGATATCGGATGTGGAACTCACATTTGCAATTTGTTGCAGGGGTTCAAAAGAAGTAGCAACTTCAACAAAGGGGATGTTAGCCTCTACATGGGCAATGGGGCTAAAGTTCAAGTTGAAGCCCGTGGTGACTACATCTTGAAACTTCCAAATGGTTTGGAAGTAATTTTGAACAATGTTTTGTATGCTCCTAGTTTGACTAGGAATATTATTTCTGTAGCCCTATTAAAACAATTTGGATATGTATTATCATTTGTTGAAAATGATATTCATGTTTCTTTAAATGATATATTCTACCTTAAAGCTATTCCCATTAATGGTATTTATGAATTGGTTCATGAAAATACTTTAAATAGTTCATTGTACCAAACTAGCACCAAGAAACTCAAGTTGGATTTGAGTGATACCTATCTTTGGCATTGTCGTCTTGGTCATATAAACAAGAAAAGAATTCAAACACTACGAAAGAATGGTCTTTTAAAAACAAGTGAATGTGATTCATTTGATGTGTGTGAGTCTTGTTTACAAGGTAAAATGACTAAGGCACCCTTTAGTGGCACTAACGAAAGGGCTAAAGATTTATTAGGAATCATACATTCGGATGTATGTGGTCCTTTTAAGCCAATGACTAGGAATGGTGAGAGATACTTCATTACCTTTACCGACGATTATAGTCGCTATGGGTATGTGTACCTATTAAGACACAAAGATGAAGCTTTTGAAATGTTCAAGATCTTTCAAAATGAAGTACAAAATCAACTCAACAAGTCGATTAAAGTTCTCCGCACCGATAGAGGAGGTGAATACCTAAGTGATGCTTTTCAAGATCATCTTAAGAGTTGTGGGATTGTCTCACAACTCACTCCACCTGGAACACCACAACATAATGGTGTGTCTGAGAGGAGGAATCGAACCTTATTGGATATGGTTCGATCTATGATGGCTAGAAGCACATTACCTCTATCATTTTGGGGTTTCGCTTTGCTCTCCGCGGCCCGTATTCTAAATATGGCCCCAACCAAAAAGGTGGAAAGGACACCCTTTGAGATATGGCATGGAAGAGTTCCATCCCTATCATACTTAAGGGTCTGGGGTTGTGAGGCTTATGTTAAAACTCCCACCCCAAACAAATTGGGAGTCTGATCCACCAAGTGTATCTTTGTTGGATATCCTAGAGATTCTATGGGATATTATTTCTATGATCCACTGGAACAAAAGGTGTTTGTTGCCAGAAAGGGTGAGTTCTTAGAATCAAAGTTTCTTATGGAAGGAACTAGTAGTAGAACAGTGGATCTTGAGGAGGATCAAGAACCACAACCCGATGCACGTTTGGTTGAAACTAGCACTCAGCATGAGGATGTTGAGGATGATCAAGTGGTTGATCAATACACACAAAACGTTCGCAGATCTAGTAGAATTAGTAATCCACCTGAAAGATATGGATTTTTCGTTGATGGATGCTATGTGGTAGATTCCGATGAACCAACCACCTATCGTGATGCAATGTCCAATTTGGATTGTGACAAATGGCTTGAAGTCATGAACGTTGAGATGAAATCCATGTATGACAATCAAGTATGGGACTTGGTTGTACCACCTCTTAACTCCAGAGTAGTTGGAACTAAGTGGGTTTTCAAGAAGAAAATCGATATGCATGGAAACTTGGATACTTACAAAGCTAGACTTGTAGCAAAAGGTTTCACTCAAACTCAAGGAGTTGATTATGATGAAACCTTCTCACCTGTTGCGATGCTAAAGTCTATAAGGATATTGTTTGCCATAGCTGCTCATTATGATTATGAGATTTGGCAAATGGATGTTAAAACTGCTTTTCTAAATGGATATCTTGAGGAAGATGTCTATATGGTTCAGCCTGAAGGTTTTGTCGATCCAAAACATCCTAATAAAGTATGCAAGTTAAAGAAATCAATCTATGGATTGAAACAAGCATCGAGAAGTTGGAATCACCGTTTTGATGAAGAAATAATTAAATTCGGATTCATCAAGAACGCTGATGAAGCTTGTGTATATAAGAAAGCTAGTGGGAGCATCATCACTTTCCTAGTATTATATGTTGATGACATACTACTATTTGGAAATGACATTCCAACCTTGGGAGGTGTTAAAACCTGGCTTGGAAGTTGTTTTTCAATCAAGGATCTTGGTGAAGCCGCCTATATTCTGGGAATAAAGATCTATAGGGATAGATCAAGGCGGTTGATTGGTTTAAATCAAAGTGCATACATTGATAAAATCTTGAAAAGGTTCAAGATGGAGAACTCTAAGAAAGGTACGGTACCTATTCAAAGAGGAACGATATTGAGTACGACTCAATGTCCTAGCTCAAAGGATGAGCAAGATAAAATGAAGGCAATCCCATACACATCTGCTATTGGATCCATCATGTATGCAATGATATGCACTCGACCGGACGTGTCATGCGCCTTAAGCATGACAAGCCGATACCAGCAAAATCCTGGAAACAGTCATTGGATGGCTGTTAAGAACATACTTAAGTACCTAAGGAGGACAGAAGATATGTTCCTAATCTATGGATCTGGTGATGAGGAACTCGTTGTAAAAGGTTACACGGATGCAAGTTTCCAAACCGATCGTGATGATTCACGGTCACAATCGGGATATATTTTCATTCTGAATGGAGGAGCGGTCTCTTGGAAGAGCTCCAAACAGGATGTGGTGGCTCTATCAACTACAGAATCAGAATACATCGCCGCCTCAATGGCAACTCAAGAAGCTGCATGGTTGAAGAAATTCATTGCCGATCTAGGGGTTGTCCCTTCCATTCAGGACCCCCTAGAGATCTTTTGTGATAACGAGGGTGCGATTGCTCAAATCAAGGAACCTCGTGCTCATCAAAAGACTAGGCACATTGAGCGGAGATTCAACTACATACGAGATGAAGTTGAAAAGGGAAAGATATGTATTCGCAAAGTTCACACGGATCAAAACATTGCGGATCCTCTCACGAAGCTCCTTGAAAAGGCAAAGCATGAGGGTCATACTTGTGCCATGGGACTTCGATATTCTAGTGATTGGATTTGATCTGTAATTTTGTATTTGGATATGGAATTTTTATTATCTGAATAAAATTATTTGGTTATAATGTTTCAATTAATATTCCAATTTAGCATGTTTAATCCATGAGTAAATTGTTTACTCTAAATGTCCGTAGTCGTTCAGACTTGTGGGAACAAGTATGAGGGTAAGATTATTATGAATTTGGATTGTTTACTCTAAATGAATTTGGTTATAATGGATGAATATAGAGCAAAAGGTTGCTGCCAAGGTTCATAGATATTTGTGGGATGCAAATATTGGACTGACCTGCATCTCAAATATTACTACATGGGATCTTCCTTATTGATCATAAGTAATTTTGAGTAAAGGTGAACATCATTTGGTATCCTCTGACCTGAGATACATATTGGGTCTTGATATTTACCAAATATTATACTTTGACTCAGTTCTTCGCTGATCTGAAATATGGCAGTACATAAGTCTGAGTTCAGGTATGATATAAGGTAATTGTAAGAGACGTATGTAGTCAAGAAGGGATTTGTCCCTCTTATTCGTTGAGAGTAAGATGTCTAAGGCCTGATAAAGTTAAATCAATGGAGAATGATCACTCTGTGTCTCTAGGATTTAACATGACATCTGCGACAAAGGGATAGATGATTGTTTCACCTAAAACATTTCAAGTATGGTACTTAAAGGGGATAATGTTATTGAATGGCACTTAGTCATACGTATTAAGGGTAGTAAACCGTTGTTAGGCGGTATTTACTGCTTGCATCAATCTTTTATGAATCTTGTGCAAGTGGGAGATTGTTGGTTCTTATATGCCCAAGACACATACAAGATTGATGTGGTTAGTACGTTATGATCCAAGTCGGGTCATACCCAATAACAAGCTATACAAACACCAATAATTATATATTTGTTGATAAGATCATACAAATATATTGACACCTATTTAGAAAATTGGTTTTCTAAATATTGCTTTTGTGATAGAACAACATTATATGGATAATTTGTTCATGAGATTTTATTTGTTTCATTATTTAAGTTAGTTAAATAATGTCAAATAAAAGTGTGTCAAGTTATATAATTAGACTATGTTTTAATTATATAATTTAAATGCATGGAAGAGTGTTTTAATTAAACAAATTTTAATGGTGGGAAACCATTTTTAAAATGAACATTTTCGGCAGCCCAAGGGTGCCTTGGGATGTCCATATCTTGTCTTGTTTCATGCAAACCTTTACTACATTCACACTCTTCCATCATTTGACACTTCTTCTCTCCACTTTTCTCTCATGCAAGAACACTCAAGAGACACAAAAATTCGAATTTGTGGCTGATTTGTTGGCTGAAATTCGGATTTGGAGTTGCCTTTAAATATTGTTTTGGTGTAAAGCTCCCTAACAAAGCAAGGTGTTTGGAAGAAGCTTGTGGGTATCACATCTTGAGGTCTTCTTCCTTGAAGAATTGCTGCTCAAAACTCATCCTCTTCTTCAAAGATTTCGACATTCTTGAGCTGCTGAAAGGTAGTAAATCGCAGCTCATTGTGGCTGTGATTTTATGTTCATTTTCCTCTGTTCATAGCTTGCTTATTCACATATAATGATCCTTTTGTCTTGGGTTTGTTTTTTTACATATATGTGTCACCATAAAACATGAAATTTCAGCTTTATAATCATGTTTTAATGTATATACTTCCGCTGCGTTTTTCAGAAAGTTTAAGATGTTAAACTTGTTTTATGTTCTAACAAACCCAACACCACTGTTTACCTTTTTATGTTAGTACAGTTGCCATCTTTAGTTGGTGACAAAAGGTAAGTCATGGACATGTCATGACTACCATATCTTAGATAATACTTTATCTAAGATAACTTAACTTTAGCATTGTAGTATATGCTTTAGTCTTAGGTTTCCAGCTGGTATCAAGTATATCCGGCTGTAGGATCTAGTATATATAGTTTCTCATTGTAACTCTTGTTTTATGCTTGTAAGTGTCTTGTAATCTTGAGTTGAGAAGTAATATATACAAGTACCTTGAAAATATATCACTGCCTGTTCCTTTGATTACTTATTATATTATTATCAACTCTTGTAAAAGGCATTGCTTCATCTGATTTGAGTGTTATTATAAGTGAGTTTGAGAGAAACACAAGGGTTTAAGTGACAAACCCGATCCTGCAATTGGTATCAGAGCTTTTTAGGCTCTTGATTGTGAGATCTTACCATCCTAATCAACCAGTTTTTCACTCCTCCTTATACCTCACTCAAAATGGCTCTCAACAAATCTGAAGTTGAGATGGGAACGATGACCAACCCATCATCGCCCCTGAAAACTTCAGGTCTTGGAGCAGAAGAATGTAAGGCTTCATCAGGTACCAAGATAGCAAGATGTGGCAATCCATCGTCAATGGCCCGTATAAACCAAAAGTAGCTGGTGGAAACGGTGCCATGATTGAGAAAGCCGTTGAAGATTATTCTGATGAAGACAGGAAGAAGCTTGACATAGACAGCAATGCTATGACTGTTCTTATGACTGCAATCCCAAACTCCATCATGGTGGGGTTTGAGCATTGTAAGTCTGCCAAAGAACTCTTTGGTGCTCTTGCTCAAATGTACTCAAGCTCGAATGATTCAAAGAAGGACTCACTGAAGCAGCAGTTTGAGAACTTCACCTATGTTGCTGGAGAGACTCTTAGCAAGCAATATTCAGGTACATGGATCTCATCTCTTCCCTTCAATCTGTGGGAATCACTCATGAACTCAGAGACCTTACTAGAAAGTTTATGAGTGCTCTACCCAATGAGTGGACATTCTACTGTGTCTCCATCAAGAGAACAGAGAATCTGAATACACTCACCATGACCGAACTCTATGGGATCCTTGATGGATACCGTTTGGAAATGGAAAGCAAGAGGGGTCACCAGACAAGCACACCCTTGAGTCTTCCTGCTAGCAACGCTTTAATGGTTGCTGAAGGCTCAGGAATCTCCCAGTCTCAGCAATACCTGACCTACACCCAGCAGCCATCTTGTTCCTCTGGGCCTTACATCACATTCCCTGAGACTCCAAGGTCTCAACAAGCTCAGCAAAGCTCCTTTCAGGAGGGTTGTGCATTTGTCTTAGGGAGTGGGCACTCAAATAACTATCAATACTGCTTTGATGATCTAGAGTGTTTTAGCCCGGATGACATAGAGTATGTGGACATAGTCCAACAAAAGGCTCTTCTAACCTACTGAGCAAAGAAGTTCTTTAAAAGAACTGGAAGGCAATTCCCTCATAACCCAATCACCAGCAAATTTGGGTTTGACAAAAGCAAGGCCAAATGTTACAACTGTAACCAACTTGGTCATTTTGCAAGGGAATGCAAGGCTCCCAAGTCCAACCCGGGAACCTCACAGGCCTCCACACATCCTTCTACACCAAAGCCCACCGGAAAGTCAACAGAGACTGCAGCAATGGCTCAAGAAGTTGACTGGAGCTTCATGGTTCAGGATGTGACTCCTGCTCAAGCACTCATGGCAGGAACAGATGAAAACAAGGTATATGAACATCCCTGTACACCTGCTTGTATTGCTAAGGTTAAACTGTATCAGGACTACAATATGGAAATTAAATATGACATTGAGTCTTTAAATGTTTAAAGATCTGACTTTAAAAGGGCTGAATCTGACTACCAAAGAAAAATTAAGGAGTTAGAGAAAACTGTGTCCCTCTTAAAACATGAACATACAAACTACAAGACTCAAATAGGGGATTTAATATCCAATTGACTGAGGCTCAAGCCCAGCTTGTCACTGCTGAGGCTCAAGCCAGGAAGTATGCTATTTCCGAGCAAAACTTCCAAGCCATTCTTGCATCATCCTCTCACTCAAAACTTTGTTATCAAAACAAAGGTGGGTTAGGAACCAATGAAATTGCTCCACCACACTCTTATGAGTCTGTAAGACAACCAAGGTGTGGTACTGAAGAGCAAGAGGTTCCATCTGTTGACCCACCTTCTCAAGAGTCAAAGAATGATGCAACTATGGAGACCATCACAGGGAAGGAACAGGTAATTATGCCCTCCCCAGCCAATGATGATCAAACCCTGACCACCAAAGCCAGAAGAAGCAGAGCTAAGGCAGCCAGAAAAACTGCCAAGAAAGTGGCTGAATCCATGCTAAAGATAGACCCAAAGCAAAAGGGTGTATTCATTTCAGCCAGATTCCAGGTGGTTGGAACTTCTGATTCAGGAAAAGAGTACAGTACCAGTACTCCTATCCTACCAAAGGATAAGAAACTAAAGGGAAAGGTTGCTGATGAAGAGAAAAAGATTAAGAAACAACAATCCTCTCATTCCCAAAAAGTTAACATTGCATGCATAATGTGTGGTCTGCAAAACCACATGGCTAAAGATTGTTATTACAATCCTGCTAGCACACATTATGCAAATAATGTTAAAAGAGAAGGAGTCAGGGAAGGTTTCTCATTTGGACCATATCAAATGGTTCAAGTGATGAAAAAGGGAAAGCTTGTTTCCGAAGCAAGACTTCTCTCGGAAGAAAATTCTTCTTCCGAAAGGAAAAAGGCTTCGGAAGTTAAAGCTGCAAAGACTCAGAAAACCAAAAGAGTCCCCTTGAAACCATCCCAGAAGAAGACTGCTTCGGAAGAAAAGGTGGTGAAGGTCTCTTCCGAAAAGAAAAAAGCTTCGGAAGAATGCCAAGCTACAAAAGCTTCAACAAGCTCATCCTCTATGATCAACCAAGGAATGGAATGGAAGATCAAGGAAGATGCTATAGCCTAAGCCTCTTCTTCAAAGACACCCATTGAACCCCCATGCATAAATTTTGGTTCAATTATGTCACTTTCATTGGAAGAACCCAAGACCAATAAGGCTTGGGTGTTCAATCAAAACTAATTATCTCACCTTATGTGCAGGGGCATCCATATGACAAGAATAACAACATTTGGATTGTAGATAGTGGATGCTCCAGGCACATGACAGGGAACAGATCTCTCCTTCAACAATTTCAACATTATGATGGAGGTCCTGTCCAGTTTGGAGGTGAGGCCGGAGGATAAATTTCTGGCAGAGGAAGTATATCCAATGGAAAGTTAAAAGTTGAGAAAGTTAATTTTGTCAAGCAGCTTGAACACAATCTATTAAGTGTTTCTCAATTATGTGATCAAAAGCATCAAATGCTTTTCACAAAACATGAGTGCATTATCCTCAAACCCGGGATGACAATTCCTCAGGAATTGGTGCTTCTTAGATCTCCCAGGAAAGGGGATATGTACAAGCTTGATATGAACAATGCTTCCCCAATGGGAAAAATATCATGCTTTCTTTCCAAAGCTGATGGTGATGAGTCAACACTATGGCATAAACGAATGTGTCATGTCAATTTTAAGACAATGAATAAATTGGCTAAAAATAACTTGGTACATGGTTTGCCTAAAAAGGAATTTTTCTGCAAAGATAACTGTGTTGCTTGCCTGAAAGGAAAACAACACAGGTCTTCTCATAAATCCAAAGTTGTTAACTCTATCACCACTCCATTACACTTATTGCACATGGATCTATTCGGTCCCACAAGTATAATGAGCATTGGAAGGAAATCATATTGCCTTGTGATTGTTGATGATTTTACTAGATTTACATGGGTATTCTTTTTAAGAACTAAAGATGAAACTGCTGAAACTTTAAAATCTTTTATTCTTAAAATAGAAAATCAAGTTGATCACAAGGTTAAAATAATTAGAAGTGATCAAGGCACTGAGTTTAAGAACCTAGTTCTTGACTCATTTTGTAACTCAAAAGGGATTGCCAGACAATATAGTGCTCCTAGAACTCCTCAACAAAATGGTGTTGCTGAGAGGAGAAATAGGACACTTATTGAGGCTGCTCGGACTATGTTAGCTGATTCAAAGCTGCCTCTAACATTCTGGGCAGAGGTAGTCAGCACTGCATGCTATGTGCAGAACAGAGTTCTTGTAGTAAAGCCACATGGAAAAACCCCTTATGAGTTATGGAACAAGAGGCCACCGTTCATTGGCTTTCTAAGGTCCTTTGGCACTAGGTGTACCATACTTAACACAAAAGACAATTTGGCAAAATTTGCTGAAAAGTCAGATGATGCTATCTTTGTTGGATATTCCTCCTATTCTAAAGCATACAGAGTTTATAATATTAAAAACCAACAATTTGAGGAATCTTCCAACATTGTAGTTAATGAGCACACTCCTTGTGTTAGGGGGAATGGCCCTGATCATATCTTTGATTTAGAATTGTTTCCAAACTATTCTAAACCATCTTGTGAGAATGTTTCAGCTGGAACAGGTGTTCAAAGTAATTCTGATGAAGATCAATTGTTTGAGCTTCCCAGACCTATTCCAAGTTCTCCAAGAGTTGCAACAAATCAAGTTCCCACTAATGAAAGATCTGACAGCATAACCATTTCAAGAGATAGTGGTACTTCAACAAGGGATTCACCTGCTGATTTTCAAATCTCTTCAGGTGATCCTGCACAACACCAAGCTGATGGAAGCACCATCTTGAAAGAACAGGCAAATGTTAATGATGCTTCACAGCAAAGAGATAATGATGTTTCTCTTTCATTCAATCAGTCCACATTGAATGAGTTTGAAACAACAGCTGGACCAAGTATTCAAGCTCCTGAGCAAAATATGTCCAACTTGGACTTATCTTTGCAACTGGAGGTGATTCCAAGACTCAGAATTCATAATACTCATCCAGTTGAAAACATCATAGGGGAAGTCTCTGAGGGTGTGAGAAAAAGAGGACAGACTCATAATAGGAATGTCTGCTTGTACTCATGCTTCTTATCCCAAATGGAACCCAAGAAGGTGGAAGATGCCTTGAAAGATAGTAGCTGGGTTGAATCAATGCAAGAGGAGCTGCTTCAATTCAAAAGACAAAAGGTTTGGAACCTATGTCCGCTAACATCTGGTCAAGTACCTATAGGCACCAAATGGGTATTCAGGAACAAAAGAGATGATAGAGGCTTGATTATCAAGAACAAGGCAAGACTGGTGGTTCAAGGATACACTCAAGAGGAAGAAATTGATGACACTGATCTCTTTGCACCTGTTGCAAGACTTGAGGCAGTTTGGATCTTCCTTGCTTATGCTGCATCCAAGAATTTCACTGTCTACCAGCTTGATGTCAAGTGTGCCTTTCTATATGGGGATATAGATAGGGAAGTCATTGGATGCCAACCTCCAGGATTTGAAGACCCATAGCATCCAAACTACGTGTGCAAGTTGGATAAAGCTCTATATGGGCTGCACCAAGCACCTAGGCTGTGGTATGAGACATTGTCTCTATTTCTCCTAAAGAATGGTTACACTAGAGGTACCATTGATAAGACTCTTTTCATAAGAAAGTCTGGGAAAGACATTTTGCTTGTTCAAGTCTATGTTGATGATATCATATTTGGTTCCTCAAATGACCAAATGTGTAAAGACTTTGAAAGCATTATGAAGAAGAAGTTCGAGATGAGCTCCATGGGAAAAATGGACTTTTTCCTTGGAATTCAGGTAAAGCAATTGAAGAAGGGTTCTTCGTTAATCAATCTAAGTATGCCAATGATATCTTAGAGATTTTTGATATGAAGGATTGTAAAGCAGCAAAGACACCTATACCCAGAAACCACGATCTCTGCCCTGATTCTGAGGGGGAGGGTACTGATCAACATCAGTATAGAGCAATCATTGGTTCTCTGATGTATCTCACAGCAAGTAGACCTGATATCATGTTTGCAACTTGCATTTGTGCAAGATATCAGGCTGCTCCAAAGGTGTCTCACCTAATTGCTGCCAAGAGAAACCTCAGATACCTCAAAGGAGCACCTAAACTAGGTCTCTAGTATCCAAGAAATAGTGATTTTAATCTCTATGGCTACTGTGACAGCGATTATGGTGGCTGCAACATCAACAAGAAATCAACATCAGGTGGATGTCAATTTCTTGGTGGAAGGATCATCTCATGGCAATGCAAGAAGCAATCCTGTGTCTCTACATCAACTGCTGAAGCTGAATACATTGTGCTGCTAGTTGCTGTGCTCAGCTGCTGTGGATTCAAAACCAGATGATAGACTACGAATTCAATTTCATGAGCACTCCTATCCACATTGACAACAACAGTGCTATATCTATTACTGAAAATCCAGTGAAGCACTCTAAGACAAAGCACATTGATATCAGGTATCATTTCATTAGAGATATTCATGAGAAAAATCTTATCAAACTAATCAAAGTTGATTCAAATGAACAATATGCTGATTTGTTCACCAAAGCATTTGATAAACAGAGATTTAAATATCTCATTACATCTATTGGGATGATAAACATTGATTAGTTCATCTCATTTGAAAACCTTTTAATGTGTAAAGTCTTATGTCAAAACAATCTAAACCCTGTTACAAAAGATCTTTTCTTAAATTTTATCCAAGTATGAATTCTTCCGAAGAGAAATTAACCCTCGGAAGATATCCTGCATATCTTCCGAAGCAAATTTCTCCAAGGATAATTTTCTTCTCGGAAGAGTGTTAAGTCTCGGAAGAAGCGATTGATTTCATATCAGATCTACTTCCGAAGCATTTAACACTCTCCACCTGAAAGCAACATATACTCTCGGAAGTAATCAAATTACCTTCGGAAGTAAATTTGCCTTCGGAAGAACATTACCTTCGGAAATGCTCTAAACTCGGAAGAAAGATTTTACTGTGTAACGGAAATCTTTTGGGCCCCACAATGTAAAAAGTAAAGATTTTGTTAATGATATCGGATTATTTAAATGGTCTAACCTTATCGCCCATGTCACATCATCCACTGAACCCTCACATCATCTTATCCAAAACACCCTTTAAACCGCCATTTCACCCATTTAAATACTTCCGGTTAATCACTTACACTCTTTTTACCCAAATTACTGCCCTAAAAGCTTTCTTCTTCTCCAATTTACCTTACTCCGAACTATTCTTCTGTCATCTTCTTCAATGGCCCTAAACCTCAGCATAACCAGGTCGCACTCCTTGATTCTTCAAGGGATGCTGACTTCTCAGATATCATTTCTTTCCTGACCCAATCCTCATACTACACTGCTTTGACTGTAAACCCTACAATCTACTCAAACCAAATGTCCGAATTTTGGGCAAATGGTCGGATTGAAACCCTAAACGGGGTTCGTGTTATAAGGTCAAGCATTTGTGGCCAAGAGTTGGTCATCTCTGAACAGATCATCAGGGAGCATCTCGAGCTCCATGATGAGGGCGCTCCAACGGAATTCCCCAAAACAGATTTAGACAGTTCTTATCTCCAAATGGGATACGGTGGAGATGTTAGCAGGTCAACGGTCTACAAATTCAACTTCTCCTACAAGTGGAAGTTCCTGCTGCATGTGGTTCTTCACTGTCTATCTAATAAATATGGGGGATGGGATCAAATCCCGTATGAACTTGGGTGCTTAGTTCATGGGTTGGTACAAAGCCTCCGCTTCAATTATTCAAGGTTTGTGCTGACTAACCTTATGGGAAATCTTCAAAGGGACACCTTCTTCATGTATCCCAGGTTTCTCCAGCACATTATCAACTGTGAGCTGGATCAGGGCAAGCTTGTCTGTGCAATTGCTCTAACTGATCCCCAAATGAGGCCGACCATCTTCAAGATCTTGAAGAGAGTGTCTACCAACTACACTGGAAGAGATACCGCACTACTTCCAGGTATGATTGAGCCAATGGCTCCTGGTGACATCCCTGTTCACCCCATAGGTGATGAACCCACACCTGCAACTACCCTCACCCTACCAAATCTACCTTCTCCACCCATTACTATTACATACCAAAGACGTCCCAAACGAACCCTTGTTCAATCAACTCTGATTGAACAAGCCCCTCCTGTTCAATCCAAAAAGGCTTGAGTGGAACAAAGGGCTCCCACTCAGCCTGAGGTCCAACCATCCTTCACAATTGACCTCAATATGGGTCTTGACTCTCCTCAGTCTCAGACCCATGAGCCCAAAACCCAAGCTGATAGCCCTCTGGGAGAGTCTCTATACTCCCCTAAGCAGCCACAAAGGGACAGCTCAATGCCTTTTGACATTGATCAAAGTCCCGGGTCATTACGTTTTAACTCCTTATCTTTTACTGACCTTTTGACCGGAGCTGGTGAAGAGATTATGACTCTTAAAGGCAATGAAGTTGATCCACAACACCCTCTCAAGGATCAACAGAGCCTAGAGAGACCCCTTATCCTAGCCCCAACCAGCAAAGCCTTACTGAGGTGAGTCCCACTGATGTGGAGGGGACTCATGTAGATTCAGCTGCCACTACTGAAGGAGCCTCAATGTTGACCTCTTCCTCTAGCTCATCAAGCTCTCAAGATGATGCTACCAAAAGGGGGAGAGTGTTGAGAGACAAAGCCAAAGACAGGAAACCCAAAGTCAAGCTCTTACTTCTTTGAGCTCAAGGTATCCAATGCAACAAGCTGCTATCTTCCCTGAGCCTCCTCCAGTTGTTTTTCAAGTGGATCAAAGGATGCTCCAGGATCTCAATAGGTTCTTCAACAAGTTCCTTTTGGAATCCCTCATAGAACAGCTCAGCCCTGATATGTCTGTGATTTACTTCGGAGCTCAAGAGCTTCAGAGGCTGAATGCACCTTCTACCACTGTTGAGGAAGTTGGTCAACCTAAGGTCCAAGTGGAACGTGAGATTAACTTCAAAGGGGAGACAAGGACTGATGGCCCAGCAACCGAAACAGTTGGGACAGAAAGTGTATTTTCACAGACTTCCGAAGCACAATTCAAAGCCTCGGAAGAACAAGCTCAAACTTCCGAAGCTGAGATTGCTGCTGCGGAAGGACTATTTTCTCTATCCGATGATCTAATAGTCACAGATGCAATTCTGGAACTTGCATCTGAGGTTAATAAGGAGGATTTTCTCACCCAACCATTGGCTCTGACATCTGCATTGACTCCAGCTCCCACCTCTACTACCCAACCTGGATCTTCCATCCAAGAACCCCCAAAGTCTAGTACTTCCGAAGACATCAAAGGAAAGAGGAAGATGACTTCGGAAGAGCTTCAGGAGGAAGAAAGGTTGGAGAAGCTTAAAAGGAAAGGTAGGCTACCAACTGGGAAACTGTTAGCTGCAAGTACCAAAGCAGCTGCAGCCAACCAGGAGGCAGTCAACAACCGAAGAAGAGTAGAGGTTATAGATAGACTTGTTAGTCTAGGGGCTGCAACTGAAGATGCACTCCTGCTACCATTAGAGGAGTTGATAGAGCTGGAAAAGGCAACCTTGCTGCTAAAACAGCAAAAAGAAGAGGCTGCAAGGTTGGCCTTAGAAGAGGAAAGGGAGAGAAAGGAAAGAGAAACTGATCTGCAGCTCAGGAGAGAAAGGATAACCTTCCTACTCTCCAGAGGATTCTCTCAAGAGGAGTTGTCTCCACATAACAGTGATACGATCTTATGGCTCTTCAACAAAGAGCAAGATCAAATGGAGAAGGAGAGAAAGAGAGCTGCAAGGGAGAAGCTTGTGGAAAAGAAGAAGAAAGAATAAGAACCTGGACTGACTGCTGCCAAGAAGATAGGTGAGAAAGCCTGGATGAAGAGTTATCTCAAAGCTTATGGCTTCTCTGGCAGGCAGGTGGGTCCCATGTCTGAAAGACTCTCCAGAGACATGTCAGTGACATCAAGGCTGACATTCGCGCGGGGAAAAGGAAGGAGATGTATAGAAGGGGACAGGGGATGACCTTCAAAGCAACCTCTCAACCCAAAATCCAAACCCAACCTCAACCTGAACCTATACCCTTTCCCTTCCCAATCAAAACCGAACCAACTTCTGAACCATTCACCCCTGAACCCACACCATCACAACTTACCCAACAACCAATCAAACCATCCCCTCAGCCTTCCAAACATCTCTCCATAGAGGAATTTAAGGCAGTCAAGACTAAGCTCATCAACTGCACTACTCTAAGTGACATCTCCTGTGAGGAGGATTCAGTCAACTTGACTTATGTTGATGGATCCGCAAGTTCCCTCACAAGAGATCAATTTCTTGATCTGCCCAGAGGAACTTTGGACCAAGCTGCAAAACTCCTTGGCCTCAATTCAGATACATTTAACGAGGAAGAAAAGAAGCTGAGGAGAAAGCTAGTGACTTTACTGGATACGAAGAAAGGAGACAGGGCACCAAGACAACCTCTTGCACCCAGAAAGAAGATCATCTAGTGGAGGTTCGAAGACTCTTCTCACAACTTTGTTGTTGAGAGAGAGAATGGAGAGCTCAACAGGCTGAGTGCCTCATCTCTGCTACACTTAAGTAGGTTTGACATTGCTGAGTTAGCAGAGAAACTATTCTCCAACCCTTCAAACTCCGATGTAGCTGCCCACATCAGAAATTATCTAGGCAGCCTTCATATGGCCGAGCTTACTGCTAGAAGCAAGGTTGAAGAGGAGTTGAAACTGAGTGAGGAGGAGGAAAGGAAAGGATCAGCAACCAAAGGCAAAGCCTTTCTTCAAATGGTTGAAGGTCCTAACCTTGAGACCATAGTTAGATGGGAGTATGACTATAACTCCCGTCAACTAACTCTCTTCAGGGGGACACAACAGAGGGTACATGTCATTCAAAGCGATAGACTGGATCTCCTATCCACGAATGACTTGTACAAGCTTCTCAGCACTACTTCAGGAAGAACAAAGAGACAGACAAATACCTTTTGTCCCTGGTGCTGAAAGCTTTGAGAAGCAGAAATAAGTGAAGTTTTGGTAGCATCAGCCTAGGGGGAGTTTGTTGGATCTAGAAAGGCTGTTGCAACCAAAACCAAGTCACTTAGAAGATTTTGAGTACAACATACAAAGGACTTCCAAAGCTAAGTATGGAACTTGCGAAGGAAGAAGGAGCTCTTCCGAAGACTAAGTATAAAACACACTTCCAAAGGAAAACTCAAACTTCCGAAGACAAAGAACCTACTTCCGAAGATCAAGATAGAGATAAAGATCTGAAGTCAACTTCCGAAGTACAAGAAGTCCTCAAAGCCTCTGAAGCATAGAAGCCTCTTCCGGGCTTCGGAAGAACAAGTTCTTCCGAAGCCAATTAACCTTCGGAAGACACTTCTATTATCCGGTGGACATAAGTATGGCCTCTCTGACACTCCGCTGCAAATCTCTGAGATACTGCATGGCGTTTTTTCAAAAGCCATGTAGTTGACAATACTTTATTCCACTAATTACCTTTTTATGTTAGTACAGTTGCCATCTTTAGTTGGTGACAAAAGGTAAGTCATGGACATGTCATGACTACCATATCTTAGATAATACTTTATCTAAGATACCTTAACTTTAGCATTGTAGTATATGCTTTAGTCTTAGGTTTCCAGCTGGTATCAAGTATATCCGGCTGTAGGATCTAGAATATATAGTTTCTCATTGTAACTCTTGTTTTATGTTTGTAAGTGTCTTGTAATCTTGAGTTGAGAAGTAATATATACAAGTACCTTGAAAATATATCTCTGCTTGTTCCTTTGATTACTTATTATATTATTATCAACTCTTGTAAAAGGCATTTCCTCATCTGATTTGAGTGTTATTATAAGTGAGTTTGAGAGAAATACAAGTGTTTAAGTGACAAACCCGATCCTGCACCCTTATATCGCACATTGTACCGTTACGCTGCCCAAATTTCTTTAGAGCTCGATTATACATTCTTCTTGATCGTCTGATGTGTGTTTGCATTTATACAGGTATAATAAAGTGAAATCTCACAGATTTCAGAAGAAATGGTGCCCTAATTTGTGATGTTCGATTGAAACAAGAACCGGACCTTTTTAAATAACCCAATAACCTACTGAAACTAAGTAACATGTTAAAAATAAGTCTAATAGGTTATTAGTTATGAGATTGCGAGTCTAAAGAACCATTAAACCACGTTTAATACATGAATTGGTCAAGATTCGAACCTCAGTCGACCGAACAGTGGGTCATGCGACTGGTCGTCTGGATGACAAAGAACCTACTTCCGAAGGAAAACTCAAACTTCCGAAGACAAAGAACCTACTTCCGAAGATCAAGATAGAGATAAAGATCTGAAGTCAACTTCCGAAGTACAAGAAGTCCTCAAAGCCTCTGAAGCATAGAAGCCTCTTCCGGGCTTCGGAAGAACAAGTTCTTCCGAAGCCAATTAACCTTCGGAAGACACTTCTATTATCCGGTGGACATAAGTATGGCCTCTCTGACACTCCGCTGCAAATCTCTGAGATACTGCATGGCGTTTTTTCAAAAGCCATGTAGTTGACAATACTTTATTCCACTAATTACCTTTTTATGTTAGTACAGTTGCCATCTTTAGTTGGTGACAAAAGGTAAGTCATGGACATGTCATGACTACCATATCTTAGATAATACTTTATCTAAGATACCTTTTAGTATATGCTTTAGTCTTAGGTTTCCAGCTGGTATCAAGTATATCCGGCTGTAGGATCTAGAATATATAGTTTCTCATTGTAACTCTTGTTTTATGTTTGTAAGTGTCTTGTAATCTTGAGTTGAGAAGTAATATATACAAGTACCTTGAAAATATATCTCTGCTTGTTCCTTTGATTACTTATTATATTATTATCAACTCTTGTAAAAGGCATTTCCTCATCTGATTTGAGTGTTATTATAAGTGAGTTTGAGAGAAATACAAGTGTTTAAGTGACAAACCCGATCCTGCACCCTTATATCGCACATTGTACCGTTACGCTGCCCAAATTTCTTTAGAGCTCGATTATACATTCTTCTTGATCGTCTGATGTGTGTTTGCATTTATACAGGTATAATAAAGTGAAATCTCACAGATTTCAGAAGAAATGGTGCCCTAATTTGTGATGTTCGATTGAAACAAGAACCGGACCTTTTTAAATAACCCAATAACCTACTGAAACTAAGTAACATGTTAAAAATAAGTCTAATAGGTTATTAGTTATGAGATTGCGAGTCTAAAGAACCATTAAACCACGTTTAATACATGAATTGGTCAAGATTCGAACCTCAGTCGACCGAACAGTGGGTCATGCGACTGGTCGTCTGGATGACAAAGAACCTACTTCCGAAGGAAAACTCAAACTTCCGAAGACAAAGAACCTACTTCCGAAGATCAAGATAGAGATAAAGATCTGAAGTCAACTTCCGAAGTACAAGAAGTCCTCAAAGCCTCTGAAGCATAGAAGCCTCTTCCGGGCTTCGGAAGAACAAGTTCTTCCGAAGCCAATTAACCTTCGGAAGACACTTCTATTATCCGGTGGACATAAGTATGGCCTCTCTGACACTCCGCTGCAAATCTCTGAGATACTGCTTGGCGTTTTTTC
Source organism: Flaveria ramosissima (assembly GCA_025215565.1). Classification (NCBI taxonomy): domain Eukaryota; kingdom Viridiplantae; phylum Streptophyta; class Magnoliopsida; order Asterales; family Asteraceae; genus Flaveria; species Flaveria ramosissima. The sequence goes on along the minus strand of CM046040.1, from coordinate 35,946,802 downwards.
AAAAGCCATGTAGTTGACAATACTTTATTCCACTAATTACCTTTTTATGTTAGTACAGTTGCCATCTTTAGTTGGTGACAAAAGGTAAGTCATGGACATGTCATGACTACCATATCTTAGATAATACTTTATCTAAGATACCTTAACTTTAGCATTGTAGTATATGCTTTAGTCTTAGGTTTCCAGCTGGTATCAAGTATATCCGGCTGTAGGATCTAGAATATATAGTTTCTCATTGTAACTCTTGTTTTATGTTTGTAAGTGTCTTGTAATCTTGAGTTGAGAAGTAATATATACAAGTACCTTGAAAATATATCTCTGCTTGTTCCTTTGATTACTTATTATATTATTATCAACTCTTGTAAAAGGCATTTCCTCATCTGATTTGAGTGTTATTATAAGTGAGTTTGAGAGAAATACAAGTGTTTAAGTGACAAACCCGATCCTGCACCCTTATATCGCACATTGTACCGTTACGCTGCCCAAATTTCTTTAGAGCTCGATTATACATTCTTCTTGATCGTCTGATGTGTGTTTGCATTTATACAGGTATAATAAAGTGAAATCTCACAGATTTCAGAAGAAATGGTGCCCTAATTTGTGATGTTCGATTGAAACAAGAACCGGACCTTTTTAAATGACCCAATAACCTACTGAAACTAAGTAACATGTTAAAAATAAGTCTAATAGGTTATTAGTTATGAGATTGCGAGTCTAAAGAACCATTAAACCACGTTTAATACATGAATTGGTCAAGATTCGAACCTCAGTCGACCGAACAGTGGGTCATGCGACTGGTCGTCTGGATGAACTCCACGATTGAGCTGGCCGAATGGGTCAATTAGCCGATTGTATTATGCGAATGAGCTCAGTCGGCCGACTGAACCAATCGCAGGCTTAGCCAACAGATTGAACTCAGTCGTCTGTTCATTCACCCGAATGAGTCCAGTCACATGATAGGTCAACCGACTGACCACAGTCGCATGATTCATTCGCATGAATGAATCAGAATGAATTCAAACAAGATACTTAGAACGGAATTGTGGTATGTGATTTTCTAATGTTTTTGTGTCTTGTATTTCAGGTTGATGGCTGATAGATGGTCTATCAACCCTAAGCACAATATATGTGCTCATCTAGACCATACTACTCGGAATGGTGCCGAGTTTGCTGAGATCATCACTTTTCTCAGGCGATCAAGGATCCACAAGGCCATCTCTACTCCATGTACTCCCTACACGTTTTTATATCAGGCCTTCTGGGAGAATGCTTCTGTTGATCGATCACGTGAGCCATATAGCATACGAAGCTCTATCTGTGGCATGGATATTGAGATTACTGCTGCCGATATTTAGAGAGTACTTGATCTGGGGGACGATACTGATCACCCCACCAGAATTTAGCCGCTTATGGTGAGAGGATGTTTCCTGAGGATTAAGTACACTGGGGACATCAACTCAGGTGTGCTCAACAAGAGCAACCTGTGTCCTCAGTACAAGTACTTAGCACATGTCATTCTGAAGTGCATTGCTTCCAGGAGGGGTGGGTTTGATGATCTTTCAGACCAGATTCAGAATGCCTATGTGGCACTGGTGCTGAACCACCCTTCAGCTTCTCAAGCATGATCTTCTATTACCTTGTGGAGAATCTGGAGGCAAAAGGTAAGGAGGGTTTCTGCATGTACCCCAGATTCTTGCAGCTGATCTTCAATGAGAAGCTGCCATCACTTCCTAAGGAGCGCCACGATGCTGTGGCTTTAGAGATCATGGTCGACACGACCCTGGGTCGTATGCGAGTTTACCGGGGTAAGCAGGTAAAGCCCCAGGTAAAGAGCCTGATAGGCCATCTGGCCAATGAGAGGTACGTGACGCCTGGCAGACGTCAGTGGCGTCACGTAGACAGCGACTCCGATGATGAGCGGCTACAGCTCCTAGAGCATGACTCTGATGAGGATGATAGCGGGGATGATGGAGATACCATGCCCACTCGACCAAGGGGCCCCACTACTGATAGTACATCTCCGCTATATCTGCCCCCACTGGAGATATAGTAGAGTCTGCTGGGTTCCACCAGGATTTTATATCTGGTGAGGAAGAGGAGGAGTCAGATGAGGAGCCACTAACACGGACTGTAGGAAGTAAAGTCGTTCCCACAGAACATGGGCTCCGGGCGATTGGTGAACGCCTCAGTGGATCGGGAGAGAATGCTGCTGACCCTACATATGCTCCAAATCCGTCAAGTCGTGTTCTAAGGGAAGCATCCTCCTCGACAGGATCAAGGAAGAAGAAGATGGCTCAGCCCCACGGCATGAAGAAGAAGAAGCGCAAACTCACCTTCATCACCACCACAGCCACCACCACAGCCACCAACCCTACCACCTCTACAGCCACACCATCTGTCACCACAGCCACCTTCCCTACCACCATTCCTCCTAACACCGCTACCACCCTTCCATCCACCACCACATCATTCACACTACACCACCACCACCTCCAATCTTCACCACTGTCACCACCACCACTAGCCATCCTGCTGCAGCATCTTCTTTCTCTCCATATCCATCAGGATCACCTCTACCTCCCTTTGGGGTAGAGGAACAGCTATCAGCACTGAACCGTATGGTGATGCGTCTGTTAGCAGCCGATGACGAGAAGACAACACAGATCTGTCAGTTAGTAGATCTTACTACTGCACAATCTCAGCAACTTTCTCAGCAGGCTTGATTGATTGATCAGCAGGCTCAGCAGATGTCTCAGCTCCAGGAGCAGCATGAGAAGAAGATTGAGGAGTTGGAGGCTACAAATAAATCTCTGCAGCTAAAGCTCAAAGGGTCTCAAGACGAGCCCTTAAAGATAGGAGAAGAAGATGAAGACGATGATACTGATGATGAAAGTGATGATGATGATGGTGACAATCATGAGGGTGATCAAATGCAAATGGTGATGATGATGAAGATGACATTCCTGCTGCTGGTGCCACAGCTACAAGCGAAAGGAGGACCAAAAGGAATCAAGATCAGAGTGCCTCTACATACGTCCCAGTAGCAGAAGAGATGAGGATACAGGATAAGAGTAATGCTTAGTTATTTATGTTATTAAAATCATATGTACTCGAATCTTGTATTAAACTTATGAAATGAATATCTATTTTAATGTTAAGAGTTTTTGCTTTGAGTATTTACTAATGTTTGGTGTATTACATGTTTAAATCAAGCAGATCAAAATTATCAAAGGGATGAACACGATATTGCTACCCTCCAACAGATCAAGACTCAACTAACCATGATTCTTGATCTGCAAGGGGTTGTCAGAAGATCAGTGAGTTACACCCCTGAAGAAGGGGAAATAATTCATGATCTTACTGATGAGCAACTGGCAGAAATGTTCAAGCTCAATCCCGATGAGATTGTAAAAGACGCTCCAACTTTTGAAAAGGACAGTGACGATGAGCTGAATGACTTTGATGAGATAGAGATCGAGGACGTCACAGCAGAGCATTATCCTGAGTACGCTGACAACGAGGGAAATGTGGTTCCCAATCTGGGTGAATCCCTAGTCAGTGATACATTCGAGATATTGGATCAGATGGAGCAAGAATCTGAGAAGATTGAAGAACAAGCCCAAGCCTCAAATGTCGATTTGATATCGGAAAGGCTGAATGGGCTGCATGTTTCGAGGAAATCCGAGCCCAACGCACTGCTCCTAAACAGAATGTCTACACTAAGCTCTACAAAGTGAAGAAACATCACAAGTTGTCAGGCAAGATTATTGCGTGGGCACATTTTGAGGATCTTAACGTTTATGCCATAAAGAGAGAGAAGGGTATTGAGTACTTTAGATTCCCACATGATCTAAAGACTCTACCTGGTTTTGAGCTCAACCAGCTGGCTAAATTGAAGCTACTATATGCTGACCCGAGGAAAATGTCAGGCCGGTTTGAGGCTGCTCTGAAGAAAGAGTACCACACCAGGTGGATCAACTTCAAACCTCAACAACCTACGAGGTATATCAGACGTTCTGAAGTTGATCCCATAACTGGAAAGCCCAAGATAGTGCTGAAGTGGAGTCCTCCAAGAACAATGACAAGAATTCCTCTCAGGGAAATGCCACAGGACTTCACTCCATATTTAAATGGTGGTACTATGATTGGAGAACAGGGGAGGGGGTTATAGTTCTGAACAAAGAGGGAAAAATGGATACCATCAGGGTGTTTGACCCGATGTGGCTCACTAACTTTTCTGCTGATGATGTATACACATTATACAAGTGGCCACTGTTCTATGACACGCAAGATATTGTACAAGCCCTCCAATTCCAAAATGTTATACGACTCTGCTTTGTGTTTGAGATACACGCAGGAGTCACAAGAAAGGAGAAGTACAAGAAGTATGAAGAGGTGATGAAGAAGGTAAGACATTAGATATATCTAGGTCCAAGGGGGAGTTTGTTGATACATATGTACCTAGATGTTGATCTTAATGTAATATGTCTTGAATATCTTACACTTATGTAATGCTTGGGTTATTAATGAAATGAGAATGTTTGGTTGTGATTTATAATGTTTAATATTTCATTAATGAGTTGATATTGACTTGACTATATAGGTTTGTGATTGTTTGAATTGGTACACATAATGTTATATTAATAAATTCATTCAAACTTGGTTAAGTGAAGTTCACATGTGTCCGACTGAACCATGCGCCCCAACAGTGGTCATGCGTCCGAATGGCCATGCGACTGAGTGTCCTTGCGCCTAAACAGTCCATACACCTGAACAACTTCATGCGACTGACTCAGTCACACGAATGAACCATGCTGATGGTTCAGTCCCCCGAATGAGCAACCCTAACCTATAAATACCACCTAATTCGTGGAAAAACGTAAGCATTCAATCAACTTCGACTCCAGACATACCCTAGCCGTCCAGAAGCCTCTAAGTTCGTACTCCAAGTTCATAGAACGCTGTAGATCGATTCCTAATCGATTCTTGACATTAGATTCAATACGTTATTGTTTCTACTTGCGTTCTCACTGATTGGATTGCCAATCAAATAGGATTCCGCACTATTTGGTTTGGCTAACACGTTACTCAGTTGGTGTTTCGTTCAAATACCAGATCCTAACAAGGAAGGGTTCATCAAGTCTAAACATAATAGGATATGGAGATGTGTTGTTGAAGTACCTCACATTCCAAGCACCTCTTCAGCCACTGCTGGAGGTGGGATGATTCCAAAAGAAATGGTTGAATATTCTAAGGAAGATTGGAAGGAAATTGATGTCAATCAGAAAACCATGACCATACGCCAAACTGCTCTTCCAAACTCTATATACAGAGGCTTTATGAAATGTAAAACTGCTAAGCAGCTCTTGGATGCACTGAAGAAGTCAAAGAAAACAAGAAAGACCTCATGAAGCAACAGTTTGAGAACTTTGCTTGCAAGCCGGGTGAAACTATGACTCAATAATACTTTAGGTATGTTAGGATTGTAGATACTCTTTATGGATATTAGAGTAAAACTTGAGAATAGGGACATTATGAGTAAGTTCATGTTCTCTCTTCCTAGACAATATACTTACTACTGTGTGGCCATTAAGAGAACTGAAAACCTCTCTACCTTTACTCTCACAGAGTTGTATGGTATCCTTAGTGGCTACTAGATAGAGATGAACATGCAGAACCTATCCAACAACTCTTCAACAATCAATAGAGTTCAGCTCTCTATGTGGTTGAAAGGGATAATAGAGAACCACAACATCATCTTATATGCTACCCTTACAACTCACAAAAGGGCCCTTTTATCACCCTGCCTGATACACCAAGAGAGAGCTACATATAAGGAAGCCCATTCCAAAAGACAAGCTCATTCAAGTCTAAGTGTCTGCTGATGAAAGTTGTGGCAACTTTCTCTTTACTAAAAAAGGTCACTATTCTCCTAGAAAGAAAAGAAAACCAAGGATGACCAAATCTGCTAGGAAGAACTTGAGCAGGGCAGCCAAAAGAAAATCAAAGAAGTCCCAAGAGATCAAGACCACTTTCAACTCCAAGCAAAAACAAGTTTTTATCTCTGTTGGATTTGAAGTGTTGAATACTAAATACTCAACCCTAGACTCTAGTACTAGGAGTCCTAGTTCATGTTCAAATCATACTGGTCAAGAGAAGAATGCTGATCAAATATGCACCACTGTTGCACAGCCTGAACCATCCAGTTCCAAGAGCAAGCCTCACCCTAAGAAGCCTGCTGCATCATCTGTCAAGATGAAGAAGGAGGTGGAAAGAGATCAAGCTCAACCTCTTACTTAGAAGAAAACTCTCAGTAGCATGCCAACAGAATGTAGCATATGTGGTAGTACATCTCACTTTGCTAAGGATTGCATCTACAATCCCAAAAGTAGTATCCACATGATAGCTTCGGAGAAGAAGAAGAAGATAGCTTCAGAAGGAGAATCTCTTCCTTTCAGAACCTCCAAAGTGAAGAAGAAGATAAGTGAAAACTTACCTTCAGAAGAAAATGTGGTCTTAGAAGAAAGGAATGCTTTCGAACTATTAAAGTCTGCTACAAAGGATGCAAAAGCTTCTGAAGGTCCAATCTCTAAAACTTCCAAAGTCATTAAAACTTCTAAAGTATTGAAGGCTAAGTCTAGTCTTCCACATATGGTGTGGAAGATGAAGGAAGGCCGTATGACCGAAAGTTCTTTATCAACAACAACAAATGATCCTTAGAGCTTGTATATAGGATAAATTACTGTTGAATTATCTTCAGTTCACTTTAATAGCCCAAGACCAACAAGGCACGGGTTTCCAAATGTAACTAACCATCTTTTTCTGTGTAGGAATAGCTGAAGACCAAAGGAAATGTATGGATCATTAATAGTGGCTGTTCCAGGCACATGACAGACAATGACTCTTTGCTTTAGAACTTTGAATTAACTAATGGAGCGTCAGTTGCTTTTTGGAAGAGAATAAAGTGGTTACATCACCGGAAGGGGCGGAGTCACAAATGGTAAGCTCAGCATTGAGAAGGTAAACTATGATAAGCAGATGGGGTACACTCTCAGTGTATCCCAATTTTGTGAGCCGAGACATAACATGGTCTTTACTAGACATGAGTGCATTGTTCTTAAACCCAGGGTGGTCATTTCTCAAGAGCATATCCTACTCAAAGCCCCAGGACAGGGCATATGTAAGAGATGGATTTGCAGGAAACATCCCTATCTGGAGAAGTTTCTTGCTTTCTATCTAAAGTCAATAATGATGAGGCATAAAAGATTATGCCATGTAAACTTTAAGAACATGAATAAATTAATTAAAAATGATTTGGTAACTGGAATGCCAAAGAAAGAGTTCACAAGTGATGACCATTGTGTTGCATGTCTAAAAGGAATGTAACACAAACTGTCACACAAGCCAAAAGAAAAGAACTCCATACTACTCCCCTAAACTTATTACATATGGATCTCTTTCGCTCTACCAGTGTAGTGAGTCCAGGAAGGAACTCATATTGTACAGTGATCATCGATGACTTCACAAGATACACTTGGGTCTTCTTCCTTAGAACTAAGGATGAGAACCCTAGGATCATAAAAAGCTTCATTCTGAAAATTGAGAATCAATATGGTCACAAGGTCAAAATCATAATATGTGATCAAGGAACAAATTCAAGAACCAAATCCTTTATACATTTTGTGATGAGAAGGTATTACAAGACAAAACAATGCTCCTAGGACTACTTAGCAAAATGGTGTTGCTGAGAGGAGAAACAAGACACTTGTTGAAGCTGCAAGAACCATGTTATCTGACTCTAAACTGCCCATCACCTTCTGGGCAGAGGTAGTCAACACTGCCTGCTATGTGCAGAACCGAGTTTTAGTAGTTAAGACTCATGGTAAGACTCCTTAGGAGCTGTGGCACAAAAGGAGACCTTTCATTGGTTTCCTCAGATCATTTGGATGTCCTTGCACCATCTTGAGTACCAAAGATCAAAAAGCCAAATTTGTTGAGAAATCAGATGATAGACACTTTATTGGATACACTTCCCAAGCTAATGCTTCTAGAGTATACTATCTCAAAACTAGAGTAGTTAAGGAGTCAGCCAATGTGACTTTCAATGAGCATACTCCCAGTGTGAGAGGTTATGGTCTTGATTAGTTGTTTGATCTTGATTTAGTTACCAACTGTTTTAACAAACCTTGTAAAGATGTTTCAGGATATATTGGTAGCTTATCAATAAGAGATCCTGACCCAAGATTTGAGCTGAGAAGACCAAGTAAGAAAACTTCTTCAGCTCTAGTGGTAACAAACACTACAATTGGAAATCCTGTCAGAACAACAATGAAAAAGTCTTCAGATACATCTGAGGTGCCTACAAATTACAACACAGAGGCACAAACTCAAATGAAGGATTTTCCAATGTAGGAGATATGGAGGTGCATATAGTAATCAAGAATATCTTGATGTTGATAACCACTCTATAGAAGACAACATCTATGATGTCACACACTCATTGGATCAAGTTTCTATTGATAAGTTTGCTAATGTGATGGGTGATACTCAATCTAGATCTGAATTTCATAAATATAGATCTCTCTAACCAACTTGTTATGATTCCTCAATTGAGAATTCACAAGTCATATCCCACCATAAACATCATTTAAGATGTTAAGATAGGGGTGAGAACAAGAGGACAAACCCATGACATAAATGTTTGTCTTCACTCTTGTTTCTTGTCCCTGATTGAGCCTAAAAAGATTGATGAGGCTCTTAAGGATGGAAATTGGGTTGAAGCAGTGTAGGAGTAGTTGCTTTAATTCAAAAGGTAAAAGGTTTGGAACCTATGTCCTTTTCCTTAAGGGAAGACCATAATAGGTACTAAGTTGGTTTTTAGGAATAAGAAAGTTGATAGAGGACTTGTCATTAAGAATAAGGCAAGACTAGTTGTTGAAGGGTACACACACGAAGAGGAAATTGACTATATAATTTTTTTGCTCCTATAGCAAGACTTGAACCTGTTAGGATATTCTGTTCTTTTGCTGCATTCAAGGATTTCAAGTTCTACCAACTTGATGTCAAGTGTGCCTTCTTATATGGGGTGATTGATGACGAAGTGTATGTCAAACAACCACCTTACTTTGCAGATCCAGGTCATCCTTCTTATATAACTGTATCAAGCTCCAAGAAAGTGTATGAGACACTGTCATAGTACCTTGTTCAGCATGGGTACAAGAGGGGTACTATTGATCCCACACTCTTTATTAAAGGAACATGAAATGACTTGATGCTGGTTCAAGTTTATGTAGATGACATCATCTTTGGGTTAACTAATCCAAAGCTCTATAAACACTTTGAGAAGTTGATGAAGGATAGATTTGAAATGAGTACCATGGGGGAACTTAATTTTTTTCTAGGAATTCAAGTGAAGCAGGTTGACAATGGCATCTTCATAAACCAGTCAAAGTATGTTCAAGACATACTAGTAAGATTTCATCTGACTCAGTGTAAGGTTGTTAAGACACCCATAGCAAGAAGCCACTCCCTAGGACCTAATCTTTAGGGGGAGTGTGTTTGATGAACATCTCTACAGGGTTACGATTGGGTCTCTTATGTACCTCATAACCAGCAGGCTTTATATCATGTTTGCAATATATAATTTTGCAAGATATCAAGCCAACCCTAAGATATCACACTTGGTTCTTGTTAAGAGGATTCAAATATATCTCAAATGTGCTCCCAATCTTGGCCTTTGGTATCCAAATAATTTTGACTTCAATCTGTATGCCTATATAGATAGTGACTATGGCAATTGCAACATGACTGCAAGGTCTACATCAGGGGGATGTCAATTTTTTGGTGGAAGGATAGTCATGGCAATTCAAGATACAATCATTGTGTCTGCATCAACTACTGAAACTGAATACATTGCTTCTGCAAGCTGATGTGCTCAAGTGTTTTGGATTCAGAATCAGATGCTGCACTATGGATTCAATATCAAAGAGACTTCTATCAACATAGACAACAACAATGCTATCTTTATTACAAAAAATCCTGTGCAACACTCAAAGATAAAGCACATCAACATCAAGTATCATTTGAGTAGAGATAATTTTGAAAATAGACTGATAAAACTAGTAAAGTTAACACAAACGAACGATATGCTGATATGTTCACAAAAGCTTTTGATGAGTAGAGATTTAAGTACCTTGTATCAGCTATTGGTATGATTAACTTTAGGTAGATTTTCTTAAATTAAATTCAAGATTAGTTTTTCAAATATGTGTCTTAAGTTGTCTTTATATCACCTATATAAGCCAGTTTACTTTGGAAGAAATTTTTCAAAATGATATTCCTTAGAACTATGAAATTTAAGATATATTTTATTTCGGAAGACATTAAGTTGACTTCAGAAGAAAGTTATGCCTTCAAAAGTAATAACTACTTAATAAAAAAATACCTTAGGGAGAAATTATGATATATCTTCCGAAGCTTAAATATGCTTCTAAGCACTTATATGTTTTAAAGGACAATTTGCTTTCGAAAGCAATTAAGTCTCAAAAGCTTTATTCATCTTTTGAATAAATCTTTTAAATGTTTATATCTTCCAAAACCATATATATCTCGGAAGAAAAGATACTCTAATTATTTTTCTTCCGAAGCAAATTTTTATCAAGCTAATAAATATCTTCCGATGTCAAATTGGCTTCGGAAGTTTTTTCAAAACTTCCGAAGACAAATGACCTATGGAAGATTTTAGACTTTCAAGAAAACTACTTTTTTAGGGATTTTTTCAGAGGTGGGACCGACATTTGGATTTTAACGTTTATCATTATGCATTAACTTTGTCTCAAATCCAACCATATAGATATACCTTCAACAGTTCCCCATCTTTCTTCTTCCTCTTCATCTACAAAAGTTCAAACCCTAAATTCACCCATAAACTGACTTTATTCTTAGCTTCCTCACTTCTAAGCTACTTAAAATGAATATCCCTGATCCCTAAAACCAACAAGATTTTTCCATGTATATACACAGACAAAACAATCAAGTTGGTATGTTATCATCTGAGAAAGATCATGGTTTCTCAAATGTGTGCCGCTTCTTAACTCACTCAAACTACCTCACTGCCCTCAAAATAGACCATCCACTATATGAAGATCAACTCCTAGAGTTTTGGAGGACCTGCCAAGAGGTCATCTTGGATAGTAAGAAGGCACTGTCTGCTACAGTGTAGGGGAAGACAATTTTCATCACTCCAACCACCATCAACTATCATAAGAGGCAGGATGATGAAGAAAGCGAGTTGTCCTTTCCAAAATCTGTTGTCAACAATTCATTCCGGTAGATGGGTTATGAAGGAGGCTACTCCAAGAAATGTAAGGTTTCCTCTCAATGGAAGTACCTCCTCCATACGACAATTCACTTTCTGCCCAACAAACATGGAGGTTGGGACCAGATTCTTGAGGACTTATCCTAGATAGTCCATGGGATGGTTCAAGGGGCCAAGTTCAAGTACTAACAGTTTATCTATACAAACCTACTTGCTAACTTGGACTCCTTAGAGTACTATATGTTCCCTAGATAATTTCAACACATTCTTAACTGTAAACTGGGCTCACAGTTAAGGAGAACAGGTAACACTCTTAAACTAGGATAGATGAAGCTTGACATCTTCAAAATAATAAGAAAGATTAATTTTGGCTTCTGAGGGGTAGAAACAATTCTGGTCCAAAAAATGTTAGAGATCAATGCTCAAGGTGACAACTTGGTAGCACCGACCAATGTTGAACCCACACCTTCTACATCTGCACCACCCACTCAGCACAAATAACCATCATCTACACCTGGAAAATACAGACGAGCCTGCTTGCTTACTTGGACACCTTAGAGTACTATATGGTTCCTAGATAATTCCAACATATTCTTAACTGTTAACTAGCCTCACGTTTAAGGGGAACAGGTAATACTCTTAAACTAGGATAGATGAAGCTTGATGTCTTCAAAACAATAAAAAAGTCCAATTTTGGCTCTAAGGGGTAGAAACAATCCTGGTCTAAAAAATATTAGAGCTTATTGCTCAAGGTGACAACTTGGCAGCACCGACCAATGTTGTGCCCACACCTTCTACATCTGCACCACCCACTCAGCCACAAATAACCATCACCTATAAAAAAAATCCAAACGAACCCCTACTCAGTCTACTCAAGTTGAGTAGGCCCCCATACAATGACCCATGCAGAAGGAAGTGGAAACAAGAGCTCCCACTTCCCTTGAGGAGCAGACCACTCCCATAACTTCTTTGATCAATGCTGAGGTTTCTCATAACTTCTGTTTTTATCTATTAATAAATTTTTTTCATATAACCGAGAACTGAATCGATCATGAGATCACATCCTCAAGATATACATAGCACAAATATGAATTTAATCATCGACAAGCAATGAGATCACATTGATAACTGAATCTAATCACAGTCTTTGAATGATTTTGAAATTCTTACACAGACCAATAACGATTGCTGATATATTTTTCCACTTAAACTCATGCCCTATCTTTTTCAACAAGCAGCAAATGATTTGTTAAGGTTCGATTAGATGCTTTAGAATGTTAGGACCCCACAATCATTTGGCAAAAACTCTCACCCAACCTCAGGATTTCTTGAATTTTGTTATGATCTTTATAGAGCAAGGCGTGTACATTAGTGTGCAAGTGATTATCATCAGAATATTGTATTATGTGATGAATTCATTGTTAGATGATTTGACACAACTTAGATCAAAATAGTGAGAGCTCCAGGTCTATACTCACGTATAACAAAGGAGATGACCATTTAATCATGTGCTGATGAGAGCTCCAGGTCAGTACTATCGTACAGCAGAGTAGATCATCACAGCAGAGGAGATTAGCACAAACACAAGACACATAAATACACTAGACATAGCTCAAAGATATGACATATATGATTTGTATCATGGTGGGTGAAAGATCAATTCTCAATCCAATTTTTGTCGGGACTCAGTTTTTGTGCAAGCCAAAATGATTGCCTAAATCCAGACATCCTTATACATGATGTTTTAATTTAAATCACTATGCTACTGTCTACTTTATTCTTCAGGCTGAGTCTACCAAGCATATCATTAAAGAATCTGTTTATTTTTCTATTATTTGCAATTAAATAAAAGATGTAAATCAGATAGCAGCATCAGTTACTATCATTTCTCATTTTTAAACGCAAGTCATGCAAAAACAAGCATTTCAAGATGGTATACAATCATTTCTCAGTCATCTCGAATCAAGTTCCCTGCTGTCTTTTTATTTTTATTGAGTCTTATTATACTCTCCCCCTTAAATTTTTATTTTTTGCAAACTTTTTTTTATATTTTTTATATTTTTTTTATAATTTTTTTATTTTTTTATAAAACTGTACAAAAATAAAAATTTATCAAAGAAGGTCTTCCAAACTACACTGATATGATGATAAGAAATAAATGCTCAAGAAATATGCAGTGATTGTGAAGTGAGAACTGTGATTGTGTAGATAAAAATCCAGATTCTGGATAAAATACCATGACCTTAACCTGTTTGTTCCGCCTCAAATTTGAATTAGGAACAATCTCTGTTAGTAAACCGGATAACTAACAGTCCTCCTGAATTGTTCCTGCACTCATAAACAGATTAGTTAGAGAGGGGAACCCAGGCCATCGTAGTCCTGGAAGTTCCATTTTCATCGATATAAGAAACATGCTTCTGCACACAACCGTTGAAACAATCTGGGATGTCTGTATCCTTCTTTTTAATTTGCCAAATTTGTTTCGATCCAATTAATTTGGATTTGAATGAATTAAATTTGGAAAACATTTTCTGTTTAAGACCGGAAGGAAAAGAATTTGGTTTTAAACCTTTGGTCATTTTCATCTTTGAATCATGTGAAACCGGCTTCACACGAAAAGGTTTAGATGGAGGGTTTTTCATCCAACCATTCAAAGATGTGTGCTTTTTACCTCTTGATCCAGAGAAGCAACCCGTGTTGCCTTTACCGTCTGGAACATTCTTTTTAGACTTACATTCGGAGAAGCAATTTGTTTTGCCTTTACCATTTGTAGCAAACCTTTGAGGACATTTATTTACCACATGACCATATTTTCCACACTCAAAACAAGCCTTGAATGTCTTTTGATTCTTTGTAGTCTCGTGTTGTGCAGGTGGTGATGAGGATTGCTTGGAGCTTGTAGCAAATTCTTGCTTGTTCTGAAGTTTCCTGTGCAAAACAGGGAATGAGATCTTCACTGGTTGATTGGATTGTTTTGTAGTTGGAGAAGAGATCCGTATCGGTCTTGATTCAATATTAGGAAGCTTTTGAGACTTGACACTGTTAGGAGATATCTTGATATGAGAGGATGAAGATCATGTTAGGTTGGACTCACTTTAGTATAGATGTTTACTTTACATTGTAATAGGACTTTTGTTAGTTTCATTTTGTATTTTGTTAATAATTAGCAGTTTTGGCAGTCCAGCGAAACTGTGAGCGAATCTATACATTCGCTCACAGTTTGCTGTTTTGGTTTACCCGGCGAACTTGTGTTCTGCCGGGCGAAATTATAGTTTTGGCATGACAGTTTCGCTAGTAGCGAAACTGTCAGCGAAACTATGACTGCTATATATACTATTGTCATTTCACTTTGTATGGTAAGCTTGCAAAACCCTAATCGTGGAATTCTGTTGCAAGCTACCATTTCTATGCAGTTACTTCATTGAAATACAATTGTGCTTGTTGTTATTGAGTAAGATTGTTCATTTGAGTACCAATTATGTCTTGATTCATCATATTCACTACTCAGTTGTTGTTATTTGGATTGTGTGTTTGATATTGATCAAATTATCCTATCAATTGTACTGTTCATCGATCACATGGACCAACAATATGGTATCAGAGCCTTAGTGCTCTTGATTTGTTGAGTTTTTGTGGTTTTGGTCAATATCTAGTTTCAATCAATTTTCATTGGATTATCAGCTGTTTTTGGCATGGAAATTGATTGAATTATGCTTGTTCTTGATTGAGGCAGATTCTATAATCATCAGATCTCAAATTCATTGAGTTTTGGATGATTTCAGATTGATTTTGAGGTGAAAAAGGGTTTTGAGATCGACCAGCGAAATTACTGTTCTTACAGCGAAACTGTCATCTTCAATCAGCGAAATTATGAGTTATTTTGGATCAGAAGTTGTTTTCTAGAGTTTCAGCGAAAGTATTCCCTTGAATGAAAGTTCATTAGTGTTTTTGACCAATCATCAAGCGAAATTGCTGCCGAATCTATTTCTGAACGAAAGTTCAAGCTTGTTTCCTGCGAAGTTAGCAGCGAAACTAAGCAATTGTTGTCTTTGTTCAAGCGAAAGTGCTGCTGAAATTGCAAGCGAAAGTGTCTGTGTTAGCGAAAGTGTCTGCGATAGTATTGTTTCAGCGAAACTGTGTGCCAAGTCACCTCTTTCAGCGAATTTGTTAGCGAATTTGTCAGCGAAATTATCAATCTTTCTGCCGAAACTATCATGTCAAAATTAACTACTCTTACACTGGCGGATCTTGAAAGTGTTGCTCCTAATAGACCTCCAAGACTCATTAATGGAGATAATTTTGAAGATTGGAAGAGATGTCTCAAAGCTTTCTTTTTCTACACAGATCATAATCAATGGGAATCGATTATTTTAGGTCCTCATATACCTACGGTTACGGTTGGTGATGTCGTTTCTCAGAACAAAGACCCATCTTCTTATACTGAAAGAGATCTGAAACTGATTGATCGTGATCAAAAAGCTAATGGTGCTCTAACTCTTTGCTTGGCTCCAGACATCTACAATCGTTTTGCAAAGCATAAAAATGCTAAATCCCTTTATGATGCTCTCTATGAATTCTATGATGGAAATGCAGATCTGGTGAAAGACAAGAGTATTCAAGCTGAAAAGGAGTTCAATTCGTTTGTAGGATACAAGAATGAAAGTTTGACAGATCTTACAAATCGTTTCTTAACCGTCTCAAGCACTCTGAAGAAGTATGATGAAAGACTCTCCAACAGTGAACAAGTTAACAGGCTTCTCGATTCTCTTCCACCACAGTGGAGTCTTCAAGTGAGGATGCTCAAACAAGAAAGAGGTTTTACAGATTATAAGCTGATGGATATCATTAACAAGTTGAAATCTTTTGAGTTGGATATGAAAAGAAGAGAATTTAACCAGACTATGATGCCCACATCTGGTTTTTCTCAAAATGCTGCTTTGTTGTCATCCGCTGCAAACTCTCACATTCAAAATCCAATTCAAGGAGGGAGCAATACAAGTAATTTCTCGAATGGTAGTAATCATGTTGGAAAAGAATTGGGAAATTCTAAGGTGAATGCTGAAACTTCAATTCCATCTGAAACAATGGCTCTTTTTGGAATGTTTGTTCAGAGCTATGAAGCTCTTGTTGCTGGTGAATTGAAAGGTAAAGGAATGACTATGGAGGATATGTATCAGGTTGATCCTGATGATCTAGAAGAAACTGACATTCAATGGCAAATGGCGATGTTAACTTTAAGAGCCCGGAGATTCATGGAAAGAACAGGAAGAAAGAACTTTGGTGGTCAATCATCTACCTCAAAACTAGGATTTGATAAGTCAAAATTGAGATGCTTTAATTGTAAACAATTGGGACATTTTAAACGTGAATGTCCATTACCAATTGTCACAGATCCTAGTAACACTGGAGTACCAAGATTGACAGCAGAGAAAGAAAAGGAAGAAGGAAATTCAAAAAAGGAGTCAGCCTTGATCTCAAACTTTGACTGGAGTGCGGAGGTGGAAGAAACAAGTCTGAAATAAATCACGCGTTAGTTGCTGAGGTTGTGGAAAGTGATGAGATGGAAGTTGATAAAGATGGATTTGTGCTGTTCAGGGAATTCAAAGGAGAAAATGAATCTTCAGTAAAGGAGAAAGAAGAGAAAGCAGATGGAGAGGAGAAAGAGGAAATTACAAGTTCAGATGAAGAAAGAAATTCAAAAGCTGCGAAAGGAAAAGAGAAGGATGATGCGGCCGCTACTGTTGAGGAAAGGAAATCAAGTACTCTAGTATGCATGTGCGATAAAGCTTTAGCTCCCGAAAGGATGGTAATGGGACTTCCTTATGAGATGCTCATCTGCTTGCAAAATTAGACTTTTTGGGATTTATAAGGCTAATCGTTTGTTAATTGATAATGAAAAGGATTTAAAACGAATTATGATGAACTTAAAATGAATGAATCAAAATATTTTGTGAAATTAAATGAGGCTTTAAAAGAAACTGATCATTTAAAAAAGAACTGTTTTGGAAAGAAATGTAGAGGTTAATACTTTGACTGAACGGGTTGCTCTTGCTGAATTTGAAGCAAGCAAACTTCAGTCAAAGTTAGATAAATGGACTATTTCTGGAATGAAACATGATGATCTTTGTAAATCTCAACCGGGAGCAAGAATTAAAACAGGTTTGGGTTATGAAAATGTACAGGTTTATCCTCCTCCTAGTACATACTGTTATTCTCCTATGTCTGTTCCTCATCCTTCTAATGATTTAATCAAATCAGATACTGACAGTATGTCTGCAGGTTTAGTTGGGAATAACTCTAAGTACATTCGTGAAGACTACGACTATGGACCAACTAGTGGGCTTGGATGCACTAGTTCTAGTACACCTGAAAATCAGCAGTCTGTTTTAGATAATAAGTCTAGTTTAAATTCAGTGTTTGTTTCTAGTTCAAATGTAACAGACTTGAATGTCTCATGTTCTCTTGATTGTTCTATTTCATCTTGTACTTCAAATCATGATAGTGATGATTTTTGTTCTGGTAATGAATGCAATGAATCTGATGTTTCTCCTAAAACAACTGAGCAACTTAAAATTAATTCTTTCGAAAAGTTCTTTTCTCAACCTATTCCATCTTTCATACCATTAAATATGACATCATCAGAAAAATGCAGTTCGTCTTTATCTGACATTGGTACCAATGGTACGAGTTTTACTGATTTGTCAGAAGAATCATGTTCTAATTTTGTAAAGAAGAACTCTGATTCAAATAAACAAAAACATCATGAGATGTATGAGACATTCAGTGATGTTGATTCTAGTTTGTCTGAATGTGATGAGGAGATTATTATTGATCCTATTTTTACCTCATCACATCATCGACCTAGATTCAAACATCATTGTTTCAGGTGTGGTGAAGAGGATCATCTTATCAAAAATTGCCCTTTGATTCAAAGATCCTCTAATAGGAATTGTTTTCGGAATAAATTGACAAAATTGGTTAATAATTTCTTTCATAAAAAATCAGCTTCTTTAAAAACAAAAGTTGTTCAATCTTGGGTCCCTATTGCTCCTGGCTAAATGATTTGTTAATTCATTTCAGGGATCTTCTTCAAAGATTGTACACAGTCTGTGGCATGTTGATAGCGGATGTTCCAAGCATATGACGGGATTAAAGGATTTGTTGACCAATTATCGGATTATAGATGGAGGATATGTGGCATTTGCTGGAGATAAGAAGGGTGGAAAAATGATTGGACAAGGAGAAGTTACCAATGGTTCTCTTACTCTAGAAAAAGTCAACCATGTTCCTAAATTGGCTTTTAATCTTCTGAGTGTCTCTCAAATTTGTGATAAAGACATTCCTGTTCTATTTAAATCTGACGAATGTTTATTTTTAAAATCAGAGATAACTATTCCGGAAGATTTAATTCTCATGCGTGCTCCAAGGAAACATGATACATATCTTCTTGATATGAATTCAAATGAGTCAAAGGCTACTGCAACTTGTCTTCTCTCAAAAGAATCAACCTCTGAGTCCCTCTTGTGAAAGATTTGATCTGCCCAAGATACATATAAAATTGATGTGGCTAGTGTGATATGATCCAAGTCGGGTCATACCCAATAACAAGCCTAACAAACACCGAAAGATAAATTATTTGTTGATAAGATCATAACAAATAATAAGTTACACCAATTTAGAAAATTGGATTTTCTAAATAATTACTTTTGTAGATGAACATCATTATATATATAATGTAATTTGTTCATGAGGGATTTCTTGTGCATTGTTTAAATTAGTTAAACAATAACAAAAGACTAGTTGTATGTGTTATAAAATTAAATTGGTTTAATTTTACAAAAGGTGAATGTGTGAATGGAATTTTAATTAAAATTTGAATGGGAGAGAGACCAAGGGGTGCCCATTTTCGGCCGCCCCCTTGTGTCTTGGGAACCTCCTATTTTGTTGGTTCCAAGTACATGCATATGGGTCTCTTGATTCATTATTCATTCACACACTCAACCAAAAACACAACACACAAAGAATCCTCTCTCTCTCTCCCTCTAAGCTCACGATTTTGAAGAAGAATTTTCAGCTTGAAAACTTAGTTTCAAGGCTGAAAATTGAACAAGAAAGAGAGAACTACACTTGGTGTTCAAAGCCTAGCAAAAGGGTGTTGTTTGTTCAAGCTTGGGGTATCACTCCTTGAGGTTTTCTAGCTTGAAAACTCAGCCACAAAGTCACATTCCACAGCTTTCATTTCGGGTTTGAAGGAAGCTAACAAAGGTTGTAGTTTCTTGACTATCTAGTGTTCTTTCATTTGTATGTATTGTGTATAAAGATCCATGGGTTGGGGTTCCTTGTTAAATGGGTTTAACACATATATTATTAACATGTTTCAAAATATTATTCCGCTGCGTTTTTCATATAAACCATGTTGTATGAAGCTTTGATAAACATGTTGGAACCCCTACAATGGCATCAAGAGCCACTTATACATATGCATACATTTATTTCCTCCCTAGTTCACGGTTTTGTGGTGATTGACACAAAAAAATCCGTGAGTTAGGGGCTGGATTTTGACCCCCTTTGGTGTTTTAAAGATGCTTCTTTATGCATATAAGGATCTTTAAAACTCTAGATTATTAGATGTTTATTTATATGTTCTTAACCCACTTGTTCTTGGTTTATGTTGGCCAAAAACATGGGCAAAAGGGGCTGCCAAAATCGATCTTCTTGTGTATGTTTGATCATGTTGTTGTTGATTATGCATAACAAAGCCTAGACCATTTGGATTGAATGATTGGTTGTCATGTTATATTCATTTGGGCATGTAATATTTTAATTTTGTTTCAAGTCTTGTTTTGTAATCTATTCATTCATATGGTTTGTAATAAATAGATTAGGAGTTTATCTTTACTAGAAAAATGTATTAGGATACATATTTTGTAAGGATGCTCAAGATCAAGACTTGAAGAAAAGATGGACAAAGAGGATGCTTGAAGATGTGGATTCAAGTGGGAGTTCCTTTTGTCAACCATGTGTCATGTTCTTAACCCTTAGGACAAGACCTTTTGACACACTTGTTTTGGCTAAACAAGTGTGCTCAACTTAGTATGCTTTGTTATGCATATATGGATTGTTTGGTTATGCTTGGTTGAATGCTTATGATGTTGTTTTGTTTTGGATATTTGGATGTCATTAACAAACATCACCTAGAACAAGCTAATACAAGAAATTGGTTCTCAAATCATTAAGCAAAATAGAATGGGTCTATAAAAAGGAGTTAATGGTTTGCAAAATAAAATGGGTTTTATTTATAAGAACCAAATAGGTACCATATGGTTGAATGCATACAATCATATAGTACATGGATTTTTCTAAAACATGAATTGTGAAATTATAAATCCCTTTTGAAAAACAAGTTAAACACCATCCTTTTACACAACACTTAGGTTACTTGCAAACTCTTAGTGGGATAAAGGTCACCTAACCACTTTGAGGGAACTTGTAACTTGAGGTGATAGTGCCATGTTTGTGGGATAAAGGTCACCTAACCACTTATGTGGTAAACTCACACGTGTGTGTAAGTAGGACGACTTGATTTATAAAATATATTGAATGGATCACCTAAAATGTATTTTATAAAAGGTGTTGATGGGGTAAACATGCCGTTATAAACATAAGATGTTTAAATGATCCCATACCATTAGAAGTTGCAATGGGTTGCAATTGTCATTTATGACTACCTTGTTTATTTAAATAATGGGATAAAGGTCACCTAACCAATATTTAAATATAACGTTGGATTCTAAAAATATTTTTTTTTATTAATAGTCTATGAGACGTAAAGGGTATTAATAAATGAAATGTATAATTATATCAACGATTACTAAAATGGAACTTTGTAAAATCTTGTAGATGGCCGATCACACCAACGCTAATAACGATGTACCAAACCAAAACAACCAATCTCTTAGGGCGATCCTTCAAAGGGATCGTCTAACACCTAACAACTTCATGGATTGGTACCGCAACTTGAGAATTGTTCTCAAGCAAGAAAAGCGGGCCTACATTCTTGATGATCCCATCCCCGATGAACCTAACGAGGAGGATGTGGAGGCCTATAATGATTGGGTTAGATATACGGAAGACTCCATCCAAGTCTCTTGCTTAATGTTAGCAAGTATGACACCCGAACTCCAAAAGGAGTATGAGCTCCATGGAGCCTATGACATGATCACTCAGCTGCGGGAAACGTTCCAGCAACAAGCTAGAGTGGAGCGCTTCGAAACGGTTCGAGCGCTTCATGCATGTCGGATGGAGGAATCCCAATCAGTTTCATCTTATGTTCTTAAGATGAAAAGCCACATCGACCGCCTTCAAAGGCTGAACTGTCCCGTCTCAAAGGAGTTGGCCACGGATTTGATCCTAAATGGCCTAACTAAAAAGTTTGAGGCATTCGTCATGAATTACAACATGAACGGATGGGACAAGAGCATAAATGAACTTCATTCGATGCTCAAATCAGCTGAGGCGGGAATGGGTAAAAGGGTTTTACCCGTTCTCACCATTAATGAAGGTGGGAGAAGGAAGAGGTCTCTACCCCCTCCAAAGGCAAATGTTGCCAAAGGAAAGGGGCACGTTGGAGGAAAGGGGAAGATGGTTGTTAGGGCGGAACCTCCGAAGCCCAAGGAGAAGAAGCAAAAGGTTGCTGTAAATGACCCATGCTTCAAATGTGGTGAGATAGGGCATTGGATGAGAAATTGTCCAGTCTATCTCAAAGAGTTGAGAGAAAAGAGGGATGCGGGGCAAACCTCAGGTATAATATACATGATACATATAGAATTAAATGTTATTTCTTCTAACACATGGGTATTAGATACCGGATGTGGAACTCACATTTGCAATTTGTTGCAGGGGTTCAAAAGAAATGAGCATTATGAGAAAGGGGAAATAAGTCTCTTCATGGGCAATGGTGCAAAGGTTCATGTGGAAGCCCAAGGAGACTACATTTTGAAACTTCCAAATGGTTTGGAAGTTATTTTAAGTAATGTATTATATGCTCCTAGTTTGACTAGGAACATAATTTCTGTTTCCCGTTTAAGACAATATGATTATGATTTCAAGTTTGTTGACAATGATATTCATGTTTCTTTAAATCATGTATTTTATTTTAAAGCTATACCTTGTAATGGTATTTATGAATTGGTTCATGAAAACGCAACATATGATAGCTCAATATACCAAGCAACCACCAAAAAACTTAAATTGGATTTGAGTGATACCTACCTTTGGCATTGTCGTCTTGGTCATATAAACAAGAAACGTATACAAATACTTCAAAAGAATGGTCTTTTAAAAACAAATGAATGTGATTCATTTGATGTATGTGAATCTTGTTTACAAGGTAAAATGACTAAGGCACCCTTTAGTGGAACTAACGAAAGGGCAAAAGATTTATTAGGTATCATACATTCGGATGTATGTGGTCCTTTTAAGCCAATGACTAGGAATGGTGAGAGATACTTCATTACCTTTACCGACGATTATAGTCGCTATGGGTATGTGTACTTATTAAGGCACAAAGATGAAGCTTTTGAAATGTTCAAAATCTTCAAGAATGAAGTAGAAAATCAACTCAACAGGTCAATTAAAATTCTCCGCACCGATAGAGGTGGCGAATACCTAAGTGATGTTTTTCAAGATCATCTTAGGAGTTGTGGGATTGTCTCACAACTCACTCCACCTGGAACACCACAACATAATGGTGTGTCTGAGAGGAGGAATCGAACCTTATTGGATATGGTTCGATCGATGATGGCTAGAAGCACATTACCTCTATCATTTTGGGGATTCGCTTTGCTCTCCGCGGCACGTATTCTGAATATGGCCCCAACCAAAAAGGTGGAAAAGACACCTTTTGAGATATGGCATGGAAGAGTTCCATCCTTATCATACTTAAGGGTCTGGGGTTGTGAGGCTTATGTTAAGACTCCCACCCCAAACAAATTAGATGTCCGATCCACCAAGTGTATCTTTGTTGGATATCCTAGAGATTCTATGGGATATTATTTCTATGATCCACTGGAACAAAAGGTATTTGTTGCCAGAAAGGGTGAGTTCTTAGAAACTAAGTTCCTTATGGAAGGAATTAGCAGTAGAACAGTGGATCTTGAGGAGGATCAAGAAACACAGCCCGATGCACGTTTGGTTGAAACTAGCACTCAACGTGAGGACGTTGAGGATGATCAAGGGGTTGATCAATACACACAAAACGTTCGCAGAAGTGGTAGAACTAGTAATCCACCTGAAAGATATGGATTTTTCATGGATGGATGCTATGTGGTGGATTCAGATGAACCAGCCACATATCATGATGCAGTGTCCAATTTGGATTGTGACAAATGGCTTGAGGCCATGAACGTTGAGATGCAATCCATGTATGACAATCAAGTTTGGGAACTTGTTGAGCCACCTCTTAATTCCAAAGTAGTTGGAAGTAAGTGGGTTTTCAAGAAGAAAACCGATATGCATGGAAACTTGGATACTTACAAAGCTAGACTTGTAGCAAAGGGTTTCACTCAAACTCAAGGGGTTGATTATGATGAAACCTTCTCACCTGTTGCAATGCTTAAGTCTATAAGGATATTGTTTGCCATAGCAGCTCATTATGATTATGAGATTTGGCAAATGGATGTCAAAACCGCTTTCCTAAATGGATATCTTGAGGAAGATGTCTATATGGTTCAGCCTGAAGGTTTTGTTGATCCAAAACATCCTAACAAAGTATGCAAGTTAAAGAAATCAATCTATGGATTGAAACAAGCATCGAGAAGTTGGAATCACCGTTTTGATGATGAAGTAAAGAAATTTGGCTTCATCAAAAACGCTGATGAGGCTTGTGTGTATAAAAAGGCTAGTGGGAGCACAATAACCTTCCTAGTATTGTATGTTGATGACATACTACTATTTGGAAATGACATTCCAACCATGGAAGGTGTAAAAACCTGGCTTGGAAGTTGTTTTTCCATCAAGGATCTTGGTGAAGCCGCCTATATTCTGGGAATAAAGATCTATAGGGATAGATCAAGACGGCTAATTGGTTTGAATCAAAGTGCATACATTGACAAAATCTTGAAAAGGTTCAAGATGGAAAACTCTAAGAAAGGTACTGTACCTATTCAAAGAGGGACAATATTGAGTACAACTCAATGTCCAAGCTCCAAGGAGGAGCAAAATAGAATGAAGGCAATCCCATATGCATCTGCTATAGGATCCATCATGTATGCAATGATATGCACTAGACCGGACGTGTCATGCGCTTTAAGCATGACAAGTAGATACCAGCAAAATCCTGGTGATAGTCATTGGATGGCTGTCAAGAACATTCTGAAGTACCTAAGGAGGACTAAGGACATGTTCTTGATCTACGGGTCTGGTGAAGAGGAACTCGTTGTAAAAGGTTACACGGATGCGAGTTTCCAAACCGATCGAGATGATTCACGATCTCAATCAGGGTACATCTTTATTCTAAATGGCGGAGCTATTTCTTGGAAAAGCTCAAAGCAAGAAGTCGTAGCGTTGTCCACTACAGAGTCAGAATACGTCGCCGCTTCAATGGCAGCACAGGAAGCTGCATGGCTGAAGAAATTCATAGCCGATCTAGGGGTAGTCCCTTCCATTCAGGATCCCCTAGAGATCTTTTGTGACAACGAAGGTGCGATTGCTCAAATCAAGGAACCTCGTGCTCATCAAAAGACTCGGCACATTGAACGGAGATTCAACTACATAAGGGATGAAGTTGAAAAGGGAAAGATATGTATTCGCAAAGTCCACACTGATAAAAACATTGCGGATCCACTCACAAAACTCCTTGAAAAGGCAAAGCATGAGGGTCATGTTTGTGCCATGGGACTTAGATATTCAAGTGACTGGGTTTGATGTCGTATTTTGTATTTGGATATTGGAACTTATGTTATTTGACTTATTTATATGGTTATTATTTTCATTTGTTCTTCTTTTAGCATGTTTAAATCCGTGAATAAATAAGTTATTCTAAACGTCCGTAGTCGATCATACTTGTGGGAACAACTATGAATGTAAGACTATAATGAACTTGGATTGGTTGATGTTCATAAGATATGAATATAGAGCAAGAGGTTGTTACCAAGGTTCATTGATATCTATGGGATATAGATATTGGACTGACCCGCACTCAATTATTTCTGCATGGAATCTTCTGATTAGTCATAAGAAATTTTGAGTAAAGGCGAATATCATTGTATCCTCAGACCTGAGATACATATTGGGTCTCGATATTCACCAAGTATTGTACTTTGACTTAGTCCTTTGCTGTTCTGAAAAGGCAGTACATAAGGCTGAGTTCAGGTATGACATGAGGTGATTGTGAGAGACGTATGTAATCAAGATGGAATTTGTTCCTCTTATTCGTTGAGAGTTAGATGTCTAAGGCCTGTTAAAGTTAAATCATCAGAGAATGACTATTCTGTGTCTCTTGGATTTAACATGACATCTGTATCAAAAGGATAGATGATTAATTCACCTAAAAACATATTCAAGTAAGGTACTTGAAAAGGATGATGTTATTGAATGGCACTTAATCATATACATTAGGGGTAGCAAACCGTTGCTAGGCGTTATTTGCTGCTTGCATCAATCTTCTATGAATCTTGTGCAAGTGGGAGATTGAAAGATTTGATCTGCCCAAGATACATATAAAATTGATGTGGCTAGTGTGATATGATCCAAGTCGGGTCATACCCAATAACAAGCCTAACAAACACCGAAAGATAAATTATTTGTTGATAAGATCATAACAAATAATAAGTTACACCAATTTAGAAAATTGGATTTTCTAAATAATTACTTTTGTAGATGAACATCATTATATATAATGTAATTTGTTCATGAGGGATTTCTTGTGCATTGTTTAAATTAGTTAAACAATAACAAAAGACTAGTTGTATGTGTTATAAAATTAAATTGGTTTAATTTTACAAAAGGTGAATGTGTGAATGGAATTTTAATTAAAATTTGAATGGGAGAGAGACCAAGGGGTGCCCATTTTTGGCCGCCCCCTTGTGTCTTGGGAACCTCCTATTTTGTTGGTTCCAAGCACATGCATATGGGTCTCTTGATTCATTATTCATTCACACACTCAACCAAAAACACAACACACAAAGAATCCTCTCTCTCTCTCCCTCTAAGCTCACGATTTTGAAGAAGAATTTTCAGCTTGAAAACTTAGTTTCAAGGCTGAAAATTGAACAAGAAAGAGAGAACTACACTTGGTGTTCAAAGCCTAGCAAAAGGGTGTTGTTTGTTCAAGCTTGGGGTATCACTCCTTGAGGTTTTCTAGCTTGAAAACTCAGCCACAAAGTCACATTCCACAGCTTTCATTTCGGGTTTGAAGGAAGCTAACAAAGGTTGTAGTTTCTTGACTATCTAGTGTTCTTTCATTTGTATGTATTGTGTATAAAGATCCATGGGTTGGGGTTCCTTGTTAAATGGGTTTAACACATATATTATTAACATGTTTCAAAATATTATTCCGCTGCGTTTTTTTCATATAAACCATGTTGTATGAAGCTTTGATAAACATGTTGGAACCCCTACATCTTGTGGCATCGTCGCTTAGGCCATGTCAATTTTAAGATAATTAATAAATTAATAAAGAACAATCTTGTTAGAGGACTTCCTTTAAAAGATTTTTCTGTTACTGAAAAATGCATGGCATGTGCTAAAGGGAAACAACATAAGAAACCTCATAAGCCCAAACTTTTAAATAGCATATCAAGTCCTCTTGAGTTGTTACATACTGATTTATTTGGGCCAATTAGTGTTAAATCAATTGCTAAAAAATCCTTTTGTCTTGTTGTTACAGATGATTTCTCACGTTATTCATGGGTGAGGTTTCTTGCACACAAGAGTGAAGTTGCAGAGGAATTGCAGAAATTAATCATTTCTATTGAATCAGTCAGTAAGAGAAGAGTTATGGGATTAAGAAGTGACAACGGCACTGAATTTAAAAATCAGATTCTTGATTCATTTTGTGCTCAAAAAGGGATTGTGAGACAATTTAGTGCTGCAAGAACACCCCAGCAGAATGGTATTGCAGAAAGAAAGAATCGCACTCTTGTGGAAGCTGCTCGTACAATGTTGATAGAATCCTCATTACCCATTATTTTCTGGGCTGAAGCTGTTAATTGTGCATCTTATGTTCTAAACAGGGTGTTAATTGTGAAAGATAAAGTGAAGACTCCTTATGAACTTTTTCATAAGAGGAAGCCACTAATTGATTTCTTTCGACCATTTGGCTGTTCTTGTACTCTTCTGAATACTCAATCTCAAAAGACAAAATTTGGTGTTGTTTCTGACGAGTGTTATTTTGTTGGATACTCTTCTTCACAAAAGGCGTACCGAGTTTATAACAAGAGAACACGTATTTTTCAAGAGTCATTCTATGTTGATTGGCAAGAATCCAATCCTTCTGAAGTGAAATCTGAACCTGCATGGTTCTTTGACTCCAATACTGTGTTCAATTCATTTAATTTTCCGGTTTTCGATGATGATACATCAATTCCAAGTACTCAAACGAATATTATTCCATCATCTCCATCGTCTGTTCCATCCATCCCGCTAGTAAATGATGCTGTTTCAACTGATGTCAGCTCATCGTCTCCAATGCCTGATCAAGCTCCATTATCTGATTCTTTATCTCCTACATCTCCTAACTTACCTGATTCAACACCTGTCATTGATACACCTTCATCTAATCTTTCTCCAGCTATGGCTGATACGTCTTCAGCTATCTTTCCTTCTTCAAGTGATTATAAAACTTTGAAAGATCATCCGCTTGATAATGTGATTGGATCTGTTTCTGATGGTGTTCGCACGCGAAGTCAATCCGGTCTGATTAATGTTTGTCTTTTCTCATGCTTCATTTCTCAAATTGTTCCAAAAAATGTTCATGCTGCTCTACAAGATCCTTGTTGGATGGAGTCTATGCAATTGGAACTTCAACAGTTCAGAAAGCTTAAGGTTTGGACCTTAGTTGATTTACCTCCCAACAAATATCCAATTGGTACAAAATGGGTATTTATGAACAAACCAGATGATCGGGGTGTGGTGGTGCGAAACAAATCTAGACTTGTAGTGCAAGGCTTTGCTCAAGAAGAAGGAATTGATTATACAGAAGTCTTGCTCCAGTTGCTCGTCGTGAAGCAATCCGAATATTTCTTGCTCATGCTGCTCATAAACAGTTCAAAGTGTACCAGATGGATGTGAAATGTGCTTTCCTCTACGGAGACATTGATGAAGAGATATATGTGTGTCAACCACCAGGCTTTGAAGATCCTGATTTTCCTGATAAAGTATATAAGCTTGATAAATCTTTGTATGGTCTTCATCAAGCACCCAGAATCTGGTATGAGACTCTTACGCAATATCTTCTAAGCAATGGTTATTCTCGTGGTACCATTGATATGACATTATTTAAAAGAGAGGTGAATGGTGAAATGATCTTTGTTCAAGTGTATGTCGATGATATTATTTTTGGATCTACAAACTCTCAATTGTGTAGAGAGTTCGAAGAAGTGATGAGCCAAAGGTTTGAAATGAGTATGATGGGTGAAATGTGTTTCTTTCTTGGATTGCAAGTTGAACAACAGAAAGAAGGAATTCTTATTCATCAAGAGAAGTACATTAAAGATATTCTGAAGAAATTTAAGATGGATGATGCGTCTACTGAGATGACTCCTTTTACTGCTCAGACCTGTCTCACTCCGGATGAAAATGGAAAACCAGTTGATCCTCATCTTTTTCGGTCTATGATTGGCTCTCTCATGTATCTTACTGCAAGTCGTCCTGATATCACTTTCGCTGTTGGTTACTGTGCTAGATATCAGTCGGCTCCAAAGGAATCTCATGAGAAAGCTGTCAAACGAATATTTCGTTATCTCAAAGGATCGTCTCGTCTCGGACTGTGGTATCCATATGGTGGAAATTTTGATTTACATGCTTACTCTGATAGTGATTCCAATGGTTGCAGGTTAAACAGAAAATCTGTGTCTGGAGGTTGTCAATATTTGGGAAATTGTCTGGTATCCTGGAAGAGCAAGAAACAAACTACTGTTTCTCTTTCTACAGGGGAAGCTGAATATATTGCTGCATCCAGCTGCTGCTCTCAAGTTCTCAGGATCCAACACCAAATGATTGATTATGGAATTAATTTCCTTCATACACCTTTATTCTGTGACAATGAGGCTGCCATTGGAATTGCTAAAAATCCCATTCATCATTCCCGCACAAAGCATATTGAAACACGAATTCATGCGATTTGTAATGCTCAAGAGAAGGGTTTCATTAATATTATACCCATCGATACAAAAAATCAAAAAGCTGATCTTTTCACAAAAGCATTTGATAAACCTCGTTTTTATGAATTGATTTCTATGCTTGGGTTAATATCTTTTTAAATTTTCATTTTCTATTTCTTTGATAATAAAAAAAAAAAAAAAACAAAAAAAATAATAATAATAATAATAATAATAAAAATTTACATTAAAATTCATTTATAATAATAGAAATATGAAAATAAAATTTGGGGGAGTAATATCTTTATTCTGAGATCGGAATTTAACATGATGAGAAATGATTGTATATTCTCTAAATATTTTTATTTACATGACCAGTACTTCTATGAGAAATGATAGTAACTGATATTGGATTCTGTTTCACATTTAAAAAAAAAAGGAAATGGATCAGATTCTTTAACGATATGCTTGATAGACTCAGCCTGATGAATGAAGTAGACAGCAGCTTTATGATTAAATTAAACTTCATGCTTAAGAATGTCTTGATTACTCAATCATTTTGGATTGCACAAAAACTGAGTCCTGACAAAAATTGGATTGAGAATGAATCTTTCGTTCATTTTGCTTTGTTATGTCATCACCCTCTGCTGATTTATTTAGTGTTAAGATGTCTTGTGTCTGTGCGTATCTCCTCTGCTGTACGTGAGTACTGACCTGGAGTGATGATCTCCTCTGCTGTACGATAGTACTGACCTGGAGCTCTCATCAGCACATGATCAAATGGTTATCTCCTCTGTTATACGTGAGTATAGATCTGGAGCTCTCACCATTTTGATATAATTATGTCAAATCATCTTATCGATGAATTTCTCTCAGAATGAAATATTCTGTTTATAATCATTTGCACACTAATCCACAAACCTTGTTCTATGAAGATTGATTCATAATTCAAGAAATCCTGAGGTTGGGTGAGGGTTTTTACCAAATGATTGTGGGGTCTTAGCATTCTAAAGTATCTAATCGAACCTTAAATGAATCATAAGCTGTTGGTCAAAAAAGGATAAGGCATGAGTTTAAGTGGACAATTATATCTGCAATCGTTATTGATTTGTTCTAATTTCAGTTGTTTCTGTGCAGATTGTGATCAGATCTTGTATTCAGTATGATCTCATGACTGGTAGATGATTTTTTGATCATCTTTATGTTCTAAACTATTTAGAGAATGTGATCTCTGATTATTTTAGATCTCATTATTAGATGTGCTTCCTTTAAAAAAAATAAATAAAAAAAAAATAAAAAAAGGGGGAGCGAAATTATTCTTTCGCTAACAATTTCGCAAAGCGAAACTGCAATTTCGCTAGGTTGGCTAATAAGTTGTTAATTAGTTATTTCCTAGCGAAATTACAGTTTCACTGGGCGAAACTGTAAATTCGCCAGACGAATTTATAGTTTCACTGTCTGCGAAACTATTTGCTATATAAGTCATGTTTGCGAATTTTCTCTCATAATTTCGCACAATCGCTCAGTTTCACTTTTAGGGTTTATCTGTAACTTTTAAGGCGATTTTGACTTGTGTTTGTGATTTGGACTGATTTTTCGTGAGATTCACTTCGTATGTGAGTTTCGAACTCTGATTCACTCTCTAATCTGGATTAAAACATCTATTCTTAAGTAATCTTGATTGTGTCTCTTCGGTGGTTTCGCTGTTCGTTCAGCGAAACTACTAATTTCTCTGCGAAATTGAACGAAAGTTCACATCTTTTCAGCGAAACTGTAAAGTTATGCTGTCCGAGCGAACTTAACAGTTTCGCCATATCTTCTCTAATTTCGCAATGACTGATCTTTAATTTACACAATTTCGCTTGTATTTTCTTATGTCAGCGAAACTAATTTGTAATAGCGAAACTAAATTAATATTTGGTGAAACTAATTGCGAAACTACTTTAATTCATTCTAATCTTGTCGAAACTACCTTTTGCTCTGCGAAAATAACAAGTTTCAATGAGCGAAATTGTAGTTTCGCTTGTCGAAACTGTTAGTTTTTCTTGTCGAAATTGTTCTTGATTCAACGAAACTATCATGTCTTAGTGAGCGAAACTATTGTTTCGCTTGCCGAAACTGATTGTTTCTTATGTTTTGTCTTATTTTCTTATTTTTAGTATTTCTCATTCAAATTTAATTGTTGTTCTTTTCAGGTTATCATGGCGAATCTCAAGTTTGATGAGAGGAATAACATCACTGCCATATTAGACGATACTCATCCGACGAGCCGGATTTCGAGACTGTATTAGATGGCTTCAGAGAACACCCATTGCATATGCTATCTCTCACTCACCCACTATCTATGATATTCATATTAGAGATTTCTGGAGATCAGCAGAATACAACACTGGAGGAGATGTACAGAGAATCACAGCTAGAGTGATTGATCATGATATAACTGTTACTGCTGAGAGCTTGTCTAGGATTCTTAGACTGGAAGATGATTCTGGTGATGAAGTTGATATGACAGAGTCTGAAGTGTTCCAAGCTTTCAGACAAATGGGATATGAGGGACCAGCGTTTGGTTCGAGGAAGGAGATTAAAAAGTCTTTTTTTATCTAAGGAATGGAGATATATAGCTCATGTTTTTATTATGTGCTTAGATCACCGTAAGGGTGGATCCGATGGACTTAATCTCGACTGGGCCAAAGCTATGGTGATATGTTGTAAAGGGGAGAAAGCAAACATTGCTAGACTGATCTTTGCGTGTATGGCAGAAAATGTGATGGCTGTGAAGAAGGATAAATGGTTGTTATATCCTCACTTTATTCAGATGATTATTGATAATCTTATTCCTGATGTTCCTAAACATGGTGAAGTCAAGAGATTAGTGCAGATGAACCCTCGGATATTTGCTGATTGCTGTGCTATCCGCCATGATTTCAGTGTTAAAATCACCCATCTCTGGGAAAATATGTACCCACCAGAACGATGGAATTATATCAGACGAGTCGATGAGTCTGAAAACAAAAGGGCTGAGGAAACAAGGGTGCAACAAGCTGATGCAGCTAAGAAGAGAAAGAGATATGCAAAGAGAAAGATTATGATTTCGAAGAAGATATAGATGCAGAAGCAGAGGAGATAAGGGTGGAGAAAGAACGGAGATCTAAAAAGAAAACTGACTTTGTTGAGCCTGAACGGAGAACAAAACATCGACACGAGGGATTCACAGCCAGGAAAGAGGCTAGTGCTGGTCTTGATGAGGATGTGATTCGTAGTCTAAATACTTCATTGGCAAATGAGTTGAGTATGATAAAGACTAAACAGACGAATCAGGAGATTAGGGAAAAACAGAAGGATGAAGTAATTGAAGGAATGAAAAAGATGTTGGTTGACCAGAATAATTTGATTAAGAGATTGTTTGAAGATATTTCTCAGATGAAAGCTGCAGCTGGCCTACCTAGTCAACTAACTCAATCTGAGTTAGATGATATGACTGATATATCTAAGTACTCATTCTTGAATGTGGGTACTTCATCCAAGGTAGGAGAGGGCACTTCTGGAGCAGCTGATACTGAAGCAGGGGAACAAGAGATCCCAAGAGAAGATGCTGGAAGAAATAAGGATGATGATATTATTGAAGCAGGGTTTGTTAATCTACAGTTTGATTTTGATAAGGATATTGTGGGTGAAGAAGTGGTTGTTACAGCTACAAATGAGGGAGTGTCAGATAAAGGAAAAGGTTTGATTGATGAAGAAGAGGTGGATGAGCAATTGGTTGATTATGATTCTGAACCAGAGTTTTATGAAGTAGATGAGAGACCACTGGTGTATGTTGCTAAGAAGGGAGATGATGAAGGTGATGTGTTTGAGATGGATAAGAGTGACTGGTTGGTGAAGGAGAAGGAGGCTGAAGAACTTACTCCTTTGTTTCAAAATATGGAAGGTTTAAGCAGGAAAGAGGCAGACAAGAAGATAATAAGTTGGTGTTATAATCCTAGCTTAAAGATGTTTATGATTAAAAGAAGAGGAGGTAATATCAGCTACATGCTCAAGAGGAAGGCTTTTAAGACCTTGCCTAAATGGGATCTGAGACGGTTGGCCACTTTGCCTTTGATTAATGCTCATTTAAGTGAAAGGGCAGTAATTCTTGAGAAGGAAATTAAAAATGGACTTAATGATAATTTTGAGTCATTTGGATACATGAAGGCTGAACGAAAAAGATCAAAGAAAGATAAAGACTGGGAGACTGGCAAAGGGAGGATTGTTTTAAGAGTCAAACCACCAAAGACTGTAAACAGGGTAAGATTGGCTGATCCTCTTCCCCAACGTTTACAGGACTTTGAAAAGTGGTTTTATGATAATAACACTGGCGAGGCAGTGATTAGAGCTAAACACGGAAAAGAGTTTAGGGTGTTTGACTCGATGGAGTTATTCAGCTTCAGTGATGAAGATCTCTTGACTCTTTGTGAAAATCATGTTAAGGCTGGGGCAGGAGAGGAAACACGAAAAGAGGCAAGCTTGTTTATGAATGTGGCAAATAAAATAAGAGGAGTACGGGCGGAGGTAAAGAGTTTGGCTGAAAAGGTGAGAGCACAAGATGACTTTGCCATGGATGTTCAAGACATGACCAGGCAGTTTGCTAGAGCTAGTGGTCATTCTGAGGAAGCTGGTGATGCAGGAACTAACCTTGGAGGATCAGTGGCTGAAGCTTCTAAAGATGTTGCTGCGGGAGGTGATGAAGATAGACAAACAGCAGCAGAGGAAACCGGAGCCGACGAGTCAAATCAAGAGAAGTGAAGATAGTGAGGTCCAACCTAGGGGGAGTATTGAAGATCATGTTAGGTTGGACTCACTTTAGTATAGATGTTTACTTTACATTGTAATAGGACTTTTGTTAGTTTCATTTTGTATTTTGTTAGTAATTAGCAGTTTTGGCAGTCCAGCGAAACTGTGAGCGAATCTATACATTCGCTCACAGTTTGCTGTTTTGGTTTACCAGGGGAACTTGTGTTCTGCCGGGCGAAATTATAGTTTCGGCATGACAGTTTCGCTAGTAGCGAAACTGTCAACGAAACTATGACTGCTATATATACTATTGTCATTTCACTTTGTATGGTAAGCTTGCAAAACCCTAATCGTGGAATTCTGTTGCAAACTACCATTTCTAAGCAGTTACTTCATTGAAATACAATTGTGCTTGTTGTTATTGAGTAAGATTGTTCATTTGAGTACCAATTATGTCTTGATTCATCATATTCACTACTCAATTGTTGTTATTTGGATTGTGTGTTTGATATTGATCAAATTATCCTATCAATTGTACTGTTCGTCGATCACATGGACCAACAGAGGAACCAACACGCTCCTCTATGATTGATTCATCATATGAGCTTATCCAGTCTCGTATACACAGATCTGCTTCCAAAGGATCTTAATTGACACCTCCTATTGTGTTGGCTTCGCTTATAGGATTCTGATTGTCTGATGATTCAACAATTGTTCCTTCTTTGACAAACCTGACGGGAACAAACGAAGGAATGTTACCTGATTTGAATTTGTTGAAGAAAGTTGGAGAAGCAACTGAAGTTGGTGTTGGAGCATTAGAAGTGAAATAGGCATTAATCTTCTTATCAGACCCTTGCCTGAGGAATCCCAAACCTACAGGAGAATCCTGCACATCTCTAACCTCTTTAAGATTAATGTTGCTTAAACCTGCATTTAAACTATTAGTTTCTGCAGCTTCAATCAAATCATTAGATGGATGAGGTTGAGGCATAGGAGAGTAACAATGGGTGCTAGGAGGAGGATAGACGTATGGATTTTCACCACAACCCACTCCCGTTTTAATCCTAGCTCCCCTCTGTTTACACAGTAGCTCTTCCTGTTTCATTCTGGATATGGTCCATCTATCAAGCTTTGTTTTAAGCTTGCTTGTTTCAAATTCAGCCAAGGTGACTCTTTCGTTTAAAAGATTAATTTCAACATTTCTTTCAAGAAGAGTTCGTTTTAAATGATCATTTTCTTTTAAAGCTTCATTTAATTTTATAAAATACTTGGCTTCATTCTTTTTAAGTTTTGCGTTTATGGTGATTAATTCTTTTTGGTTGTCTAAAAGTAACCGATTAGCTTTATACACACCAAATAAACGAATTTTACAAGCAGAAGAACACATATCCTGAATTGTCTCGTATGGAAGATCCAAGATGACTCTTTCAGCAGCAAGAACCTTCTCGCAGTTGCAAACTCTGGTATTTCTCTTCCATTCCTCTTCCTTCTCAGCATCACAAACTTCAGCATTCAACTCAGTTCCACCTTTACCCATTGATGTCTGCTTAAGCTCCTCTTGTACCTCTTCAGTTCCAGGTTTCGGTAAACCGTCGGAATTGGTGTCAGAATCTGATCTCTCTTCTGGTTTCTCTTTGGAGTTTGAAGTGATCTTTGGAGTTAGATATATCACTTCATAGTACTCGTGACGTTTGATATCCAAGTCAATCTCTTTCAGTTTGTTGATCATATCCATAAGTTTTGTGTCGACATAACCTCTTTCTTGCTTCAGCATTTTAACTTGATGATTCCATGCAGACGGAAGCGAGTCAAGAAGCTTTTGAATCTGTTCATGATTACTTAGATCAGGAACATGCTTTTTTAGATTATTTTCCACTTTCAAAAATCAATCAATTAAATATGACAATTTTTCTTTCTTTGTACCTGCAAAAGAGTCAAACCGGCTTTGTGCCGTTGTGAGATTATCTTATTTAAAGTCTTCAATAAATGACATTTTATTAAAAAAAAATTGAACAATTAAACGCCCCAAAAATATATTTTTCCCAAAAATTGTAAAATAATTCTTCCCCGGAAAAATATATTCTTTTTAAATATCACGCTAGACAATCTTAGCAACTGGGGTCAAGCTGCCAGGTCAGCTTGTTTTTTTTATTTATAAATCTTGCAAAATCGATGAAAATTTCTTTATCGGATGAACTCAATTAATCCCAACTAAAGGGAAAAAGTCATCTTTAACATTCAAATTTCGCTGAAGAAATGATAGTTTCGCCGAAATTATAGTTTCGCAGAGCTAGATTCGCTGAACCGAC
Organism: Flaveria ramosissima; assembly: GCA_025215565.1. NCBI lineage: Eukaryota > Viridiplantae > Streptophyta > Magnoliopsida > Asterales > Asteraceae > Flaveria > Flaveria ramosissima. The sequence continues at coordinate 35,910,089 of CM046040.1, read as the reverse complement.
AGTAGTTTCACTGGCATTTTCGGCAGCAGTTTCGCTAGCCAAATGCTTTAGATTGCTTAGTTTCGCCGACAATTTCGCACAAAACAAGCTTGAACTTTTGTTCAAAGATACTTTCGGCAGCAATTTCGCTTGTAATATGCACACAAGCACTGTTGAACTTTCGTTCAAGATCACTACTTTCACTGAGATGCTGAAATTAATTACAAAGTGTAAAACGCTTGTAGTTTCGCTGAAAGAACAGGCAGTTTCGCTGGATGAATTGGTAATTTCGCTGGACGAAGCTGAAAAGTTTTTCAATACGAAATCAATCTGAAAACACCCAAATCTTAATGGACTTGAAACCTGATGATTAACATAGCTTTCCCAACCAATAACAAGCAAACTTCAATCAATTTCCATATCAATAACACTCAAATTTGATCCGAAATTGATGAAAACATGATATGAACAAAAACAACCAAAACCTCAACTTCTCTCTCTAAAAATCTTCAAATCTTCAGTGAATTTGATCCAAAATGGCTCTGATACCAAATTGTAACTCTAGGATGATCAAACTTGAATCAAATCATGAAGAGTTAGATCAAAATATGGTAATCGCAATCAAAACCCCTTTGATCTATATTGATTGCTAATAATATTGTTTACAAGTAAATCCCTCAATCAATTGGTCATTCAACCCTTAACCAAAACCTAATGACAATTAACCTATTTATAGTCTAGGCTAATTAATACAAAATTACATATTATGCATAAAAATGACTAAAAATAAGATAAAATATATTTTGTTCCCACAAAATATGTTTATTACAATAAAACTCCTAGTCATCTAAATCTTCAACGTCTCGTCTCGATTCCTCGTCTCGAACGTGTCGGGTTTGACTTTTGTTGACTTTGACCGTGACGTTGACTTTTGTTAACTTTCACTGTGTTGATAATATAGACTATCTTTTACAGCTCCAACAATACTCCCCCTTAGTCTATCATTATCAAAGTCTTCAAACGAAATCAACATCGAGAAGTTAACAGTAGAAAGATCTTCAAATTGAATCTTTCTGAATCTGATGAGAAAGATTTTTCATCTCATAAGCTCCCCCTATTCATATGCTCCCCCTTTTCGAGTGCAAGCTTTACAAAGATATTGGAACAGGTTTCCCAAATCTCTAATCTTGAGTGCTTCAGACGATGTAGGAGGAGGATTTCTAGCTCGGTATCTTCTGCAAACTTGAGGAATAGATTCTCTGATCAGGTACACTGCTCAACTGATGATCGGCCATCACTTAAAGCAAAAATCTGAAACACATTCACAAACACAATCTTGACATTTCTAATTAGATGATTTCATTTTAACAAAATAAACCCGTGTTTATCTGTGTGTTAAAAACAAGCGAACCCGTGTTCGTTTGTGCGCAATTTCCGTGAAACGCATGAAAAATAATGAAATGTAATCAGCATAATATGGAAGACCTAAAAGAAATTTTGAAATGAAAATTTATTATAATTTTTTATTTTATACTATATACATTTATTATAACATTTTTTATCTATTTTTTTGTTTTTTTTATAACAATTAAAACCGAGAACTGAATCGATCATGAGATCACATCCTCAAAATATACTTTAGCACAAAGATGAAATTAATCATCGACAAGCAATGAGATCACACTGATGACTAAATCTAATCACAGTCTTTGAATGATTTTGAAATTCTCAAACAAATCAATAACGATTGCTGATATGTTTGTCCACTTAAACTCATGCCCTATCTTTTTCAACAAGTAGCAAATGATTTGTTAAGGTTCGATTAGATGCTTTAGAATGTTAGGACCCCATAATCATTTGGCAAAAACCCTCACCCAACCTCAGGATTTCTTGAATTTTGTAACGATCTTTACAGAGCAAGGCTTGTGCATTAGTGTGCAAGTATTTATCAACAGAAGATTGCATTCTGTGATAAATACATCGTTTAGATGATTTGACACTACTTAGACCAAAATGGTGAGAGCTCCAGGTCTATATTCACGTATAACAAAGGAGATGACCATCATGTGCCGATGAGAGCTCCAGGTCAGTACTATCGTACAAAAAAGGAGATCATCACTCCAGGTCAGTACTTCCGTACAGCAGAGGAGATTAGCACAAACACAAGACACATAAATACACCAATTATGGCTCAAAGATATGACTAATATGATTTTGTACCATGATGGGTGAAAGATCAATTCTCAATCCAATTTTTGTCGGGACTCAGTTTTTGTGCAGGCCAAAATGATTCCGTAAATCCAGACATCCTTAAGCATGATGTTTTAATTTAAATCATTATGTTGCTGTCTACTTTATTCTTCAGACTGAGTCTACCAAGCACATCATTAAAAAATCTGTTTGTTTTTCTTTTATTTACAATTAAAAATAAGATGTAAATCAGATCACAACATCAGTTACTATCATTTCTCATTTTAAAACGCAAGTCATGCGAGAACAAGCATATGAAGAAGATATACAATCATTTCTCGTCATCTCGAATCAAGTTCCCAGTTCTCTTTACATTTTTATTTACTATACTCTCCCCCTAAATTTTATTTTTGTAAACCTATATTTTTTGTTTTGTTTTTTTTTATTTTTTTAATTTTTTAATTTTAATTTTTTAATTTTTTTTAATTTGTTTTTATAAAACTGTACAAAAATATAAATTTATCAAAGAAAGTCTTCCAAACTACACTAATTATCAAGATAAGAAATGAATTATCAAGAAATATGGAGTGATTGTGAAGTGAGAACTGTGATTGTGTAGATAAAAATCCAGATTGTGGATAAAATACCATGACCTTAACCTGTTTGTTCTGCCTCAAATTTGAATTAGGAACAATCTCTGTCAGTAAACCGGATAACTAACAGTCCTCCTGAATTGTTCCCGCACTCATAAACAGATTAGTTAGAGAGGGGAACCCAGGCCATCGTAGTCCTGGAAGTTCCATTTTCATCGATATAAGAAACCTGCTTCTGCACACAACCGTTGAAACAATCTGGGATGTCTGTATCCTTCTTTTTAATTTGCCAAATTTGTTTCGATTCAATTAATTTGGATTTGAATGAATTAAATTTGGAAAACATTTTCTGTTTAAGACCGGAAGGAAAAGAATTTGGTTTTAAACCTTTGGTCACTTTCATCTTTGAATCATGTGAAACCGGCTTCACACGAAAAGGTTTAGATGGAGGGTTTTTCATCCAACCATTCAAAGATGTGTGCTTTTTACCTCTTGATCCAGAGAAGCAACCTGTGTTGCCTTTACCGTCTGGAACATTCTTTTTACACTTACATTGGGAGAAGCAATTTGTTTTGCCTTTACCATTCGTAGCAAGCCTTTGAGGACATTTCTTTACCACATGACCATCTTTTCCACACTCAAAACAAGCCTTGAATGGCTTTTGATTCTTTCTAGTCTCGTGTTTTGCAGGTGGTGATGAGGATTGCTTGGAGCTTGTAGCAAATTCTTGCTTGTTCTGAAGTTTCCTTTGCAAAACAGGGAATGAGATCTTCACTGGTTGATTGGATTGTTTTGTAGTTTGAGAAGAGATCCGTATCGGTCTTGATTCAATTTTAGGTAGCTTTTGAGACTTGACAATGTCAGGAGATATCTTGATATAAGAGGAACCAACACGCTCCTCTATGATTGATTCATCATCTGAGCTTATCCAGTCTCGTATACATAGATCTGCTTCTAAAGGATCTTGATTGACACCTCCTATTGTGTTGGCTTTGGTTATAGGATTCTCATTGCCTGATGATTCAACAATTGTTCCTTCTTTGACAAACCTGACGGGAACAAACGAAGGAATGTTACCTGATTTGAATTTGTTGAAGAAAATTAGAGAAGCATTTGATATTGGTGTTGGAGCATCAAAAGTGGAATCTTCATTAATCTTCTTATCAGACCCTTGCCTGAGGAATCCCAAACCTACAGGAGAATCCTGCACATCTCTAACCTCTTTAAGATTAACGTTGCTTAAACCTGCATTTAAACTATTAGTTTCTGCAGCTTCAATCAAATCATTAAACGGATGAGGTTGAGGCATGGGAGAGTAACAATGGGTGCTAGGAGGAGGATAGATGTATGGATTTTCACCACAACCCACTCCCGTCTTAATTCTAGCTCCCCTCTATTTACACAATAGCTCTTCTTGCTTCATTCCGGATATGGTCCATCTATCAAGCTTTGTTTTAAGCTTGCTTGTTTCAAATTCAGCCAAGGTTACTCTTTTGTTTAAAAGATTAATTTCAACATTTCGTTCAAGAAGAGTTCGTTTTAAATGATCATTTTCTTTTAAAGCTTCATTTAAAATGGTTATTCGAAACAAATTGTTATTCAGAAACAAATAAGATGACAGAGGAAAAATCATTCGAAACAAAGCTCGATTAGTAGCTCAAGGATGCACTCAAGAGGAAGGAATAGATTATGACGAAGTATTTGCTCCAGTTGCAAGACTAGAAGCAATTCGGGTCTCTCTGGCATATGCTTCTTATATGAAATTCAAAGTGTATCAAATGGATGTTAAGGGCGCATTTTTGTATGGTCTATTCATCGATGATGTGTATGTTAAGCAACCTCAAGGTTTTGAAGATGCTGAATTTCCTCATCGTGTGTACACGCTCAGCAAAGCTCTATATGGTTTACATCAAGCTCCAAGAATATGGTATGAAACATTGTCACAGCACTTGATCCAACATGGATATACATGAGGAAAGATTGATTCTACTTTATTCATCAAGAGGGATGCATCTGATCTTCTTTGTGCCCAAGTGTATGTAGATGATATTATTTTTGGATCTACCATTCAAAAACTATGCTCAGAATTTGAAGAAATCATGAAATCACGTTTGCAGATGAGTTCTAAGGGAGAAATCAATTTCTTTCTTGGATTGCAAGTTACACAATCTGCAGATGGTATCTTCATCAATCAAGAGAAGTTTGTTAATAAACTATTGAAGAAATTCAAGCTGCAAGATTGTCAATCTATCAGAACTCCAACTGACATAAACACCAAGATTGATCCTGATCCAAAAGGAAAATCAATAGACCAAACATTATATAGATCTATGATTGGTTCTTTGATGTATCTAACTGCGTCTAGACCTGACATAATGTATTCTGTTGGTGTTTGTGCCAGGTATCAATCAGACCTGAAGGAATCTCACCTAATTGCTGTCAAACGCATATTCAGATATCTCAAAGGAAAACTAGCTCTAGGGTTATGGTATCCTTATGAAGGAAACTTCGAGTTACATGAATATACTGACAGTGATTATGGGGGATGTAGTCAAGATAGAAAATCTACTAAGGGTGGTTGTCAGTTTTTAGGTCCCAGATTAGTCTCATGGCAATGCAAGAAACAGACAAACGTCTCAGTATCAACTGCAGAAGCTGAGTACATTGCTGCCTCAGCAGGATGTTCTCAAATCCTTTGGTTGCAAAATCAACTACTGGATTACGGGTTCAATTTTTTTAAAACTCCTATTTACATTGATAACACTGCTGCTATGTTTATAACAGCTAATCCTGTTTAACATTCGAAAACAAAACATATCAAAATTCGATATCATTTTCTCATAGATAACTCTAAAAAAGGTTTAATCATTTTGATTCAAATTTCAACTGACAAACTATTAGCTGACCTGTTTACTAAATCCTTTCTACCAGGAAGGTTTGAGTATCTAGATGAGTCTATTGGCCTTATTAATCATGTTGAAAAATGATTTTGTTTCATCAAAATGATAATAACCCTCCCACCTATTCTCAACTTCAAAAAAGGGAAATCATCAAAATTGACTGCCTGATTGTATATACTATGTGTGTGAGTGCTAAATGAAAAGCAAGTACAAAATTAGGATCTTATAAAAAGAAAATACAAAAATATGTTTTAGCAATTTCTTTAGTTAGGATTGCATCTGCCTTTCCACCATGTGAGCAATGATAGTACATCAGATATAATCAGTTGCATACTTCACTCTATAATAAAGTCTGACACGATCAGATATGATGTGCTGGTATAGTCATGCAATTATACTTAAAAAGTAAATTCTTGTGATTTAATTAAATCATTATGCATTGTGGGTATTCATCTTAGTACTTATGAGTGGTATTAACTTTTCTGATTGATTGCTTGTCAAGTCACAAACTCACACCTGATGGTGATATAAATAACCATGAGATCTATTTAATGCATCTGTTCACTTCTCTGTTATGAGTTATCATAGACCTGAAGTGATGAGGTATCCTCTGTTGTAAGTCATTACAAAACAGGATATTCTCACTTGATGCAAAAGATGCCAATGTGGACAATCCTTTCAAAGTCCAAACTGGATGCCCTCTGATTCTTATGAATCATCTATATCCAATTCTTTATGAAACGATTCAAGAATTACCTAATGGCTTGTCCATGGTGGTTTTCTCAGAGATTATCAAATGGTTTTACCATAATGATTCTCTCATTGACCTAAACATGAGATCTGGTTATTCATATATGTCAGGTAATTAAGTTGAGAAAAGTGTTTGCTTGCATACCTTGAAGAGTGTTGGACTCTCTAAGTCTAAGTGTGGGGTCCATAATGTCATATCTAATAGAACCTTAATAATCCAAGAATTGAAAAAGTAAGTATGCTGATACTTTTACCAAAAGTACTTATTATCTGTCCTTAGATCTTGTGTCTCCTTTGCTACAATATTGCTGAAGTGGAACACACATGATCAGGATTTAATCGGTGTTCATGACTATTCATAATTTCTTTTATTTTAATGTTCTAATTATTCTCTAGTATGAGCTCACTGCATGCATATAATTCTGTGTACATCTTATAGTATTTTTATGATTCTGCTTTATTTTCAATTTTTGCATGTTTCTATATGTATAGGCATGTCAATAATGATTGTTTTTCTCATTTTCCACACATATAAACTTCTAAGTTTATGAACTTAAAAGTTTAGGGGGAGTAAAATTTGAAAAAGAGAAAATCAAAATAAAAGTCAAAGAGAATGATGCAAAAATTATTCAAGTAGTATGTATTTGATATGTCTTCAAATGAACCAAAAATAATAATTTCCAAATTGTCTATCATTTGGAAAAGCTTCTTGCAAAGAATTGAGAATGTTTGTTATTTTATGAAATTTTTTAGACTAAAATTACGGGAAATTAATTAATAATAAATTTGGTCAAAAAGTCAAAAGTTGGTGAAAAAGCCAAGTTTTGGTCAAAAGTCAAAGTTTTGATCAAACACTCAAAGTCTAGGGATTTAATTCAAAGTTTGACCAAAGAGTGAAAATTTCCATGAAGAAAAGTGATATTGACCAAAAGTTAAGTTTGAATGAAATTTGTGAAAATAAGACAAGTGTTAGACGTATGGATGTCTCATGCGCCTAAACAGTGACCATAAGTCTAAGTTTAGAAGCATGATGAAATTTCAATTTTATGATAAGTGTTAGACGTTTTGAGTCATCCTCATGCGCCTAAACAGTGGTCATAAGTATGAAATTTTGGTTAAGTGTTTGGCGTTTTGTAAAAGCTCATATGCCTAAACAGTATAAGACATCTCATATTAAAAATAAAACAAGTGTTAGGCGTTTCATTCTAGGTCATGCGCCTGAACAGTGCTCATGCGCCTGAACAGTGCTCATGCGCCTAGATTCAAAATCAAAATTTGACTAAGTACAACTCATGCATCTCAACAGTGGTCATGCGCCTAAACAGTTGTAATACGTCTAATGATTTTTTCCATTATATAAATTCAACACTTGCACAGATTTCGTTTCATTCTAACATTTCACACTCTCATTCACTCTGTTCATACTATCAGTTTCGACTCACTCAAATACTCATTGATTACTTGTCTTTTCTAAGATTGATTGATTTTCTAAGGTAATATTAGTGACTGTGATCAACTCTGTGAGATTATATCATCAAATCAGTGTGTATTATCATCAAACTCAATCAGGCGTTTGAACCCTATTTAGGCGTTCGAACCCTAAAACCATGAATAAATCTGAAATTTGTGATTCCTTGTGATTGATTCTTAAAAATGAAACATGATATTGTAAATAACAATTGATTGCGAACAAATTGACATCATCAAAACAAAATTTCATCTCAAAACTCTTTTTTATTCAATGATCATCAAAGTATAATAATAGTAAAATAATATATTTTGAAATGAATCGAGACTTGTATTTCTTTTAATCAAAACTTACCTGTTTTTCATCAAAACTCAACTTGTATGCTCAAATCTTCTAGAAACAAATAACTTAATTGATTTTATATCTTAAAACAGATAACTTGTTTCATAATTGATAAGAACTTAATTGAATATAGTCTTTCAAACTAATTCATGTTTCTTTTTGATTGACAGATGCATACTTTAAAGTTTGAGCCTAAGGATAATGTTGCTGCTTTTCTCAATGAAGAAGTTAGAGAAACTGCTGGTTATGAAGAGATGATCAGATTTCTTTTAAAAACAAAGTATGTGTATGCTATGTGTGCAAGATCAGCAATATATGCAAGATTGATCAAGAAGTTCTGGAGAATAGCAGAGATTGAGCTTGATGATAATTGAAGGAAAGTTTTGAGAGGATTCATTTCAAATGATAGAATGATTGAAGTCTCTGAAGAGTCAATAAGAAGTGCTTTAAGACTGAGTGAAAATGATGATCAAGATTTATCTGAATACACTTTTAATGAATGTAGAGAGACATTCATGCAGATGGGTCACCCAGATTACTTTCCAAAGAAGCAATTCTTTAGGGCAAGAGTTTACAATCATTGGAAGCTGCTCTGCTATATTTTTCAGCATTGTATGTCAAAAAGAAGTGCAGGATGGAACTCATTTGTAGTTGATATAACGTCTCCAATAGTAGCAATAGCCACTAATAGAAGATTCAACATGGCTAAGTGGATTATGAATGGGTTCATATTCAATTTGGAGAAAAGAAAAAGAAATAAGTACTTCATGTATCCCAGATTTCTCCAATTGGTCATAAATGACGAATATCCAGACATTCATGCTTATGGTATACAAGGTGATACACTTGAGTTAGAGCATATGTCTGAGGTGGTGTATAAGAGACTTGCTGTAATTACAGGAGCTGATAATGTACATTTGTTTGAGTATATGAGAAATGTAGCTAATGATATTGTTGATGTTAATCAACAACATTTTCATTTGACTGAGGATGATCCTATGAATCCTAATGATCTTATTGAAGATGTTATAAAAGAGGTTGTTGAAGAATCTAATGATGATGATGAAGAAGATAATGATGATGAAAGTTCTTCTAATGCTAATGATGATAAAGAAAATGATGATGATGAAAGTTCTTCTAATGCTAATGATGATGAAGAAAATGATGATGATGAAAGTTCTTCTAGATGATGAAGAAAATGATGATGAAGAAAATGATGATGAAGAAAATGATGATGATGAAAGTTCATCTTCTGATGATGATGATGACAATCAAGGTGATGATCAATAAGGTGAAATAGAAGTTAATGATGAAGAAACTATTCAAGAAATGGATAGTGAGCAAACAATCTTTGATCATAGAGATGATAATGAAGAGGAAATGAATGCTATTGATGTTATTGATACTGCAATGAATGATCAAAGAAATGATGATCATGTTGAAAATGAACTATTGATAATGTTGATTTTAATCAAGCCTTTGATTTTGATTCTATGTGGTCTGAGCCTATCACAGAGAATGTTATTTCTATAGTGCAATCACCAAGTGTGGAAGTTATGAAAGAGAAAGAGAAGAAATTGAAACAAACAAATAATGTTTGTGTGCAAACAGAAATTGATGAGAACTTAGAAGTAATTGATGAGTTGAAAGCCAAAATTGCAGATCAAAATGAAATAATTGAAAGATCAAGAGAAGAAAATGCATTGTTGAAAGTAAATGATGAAAAGAAAAACATCATGATGACTGATCTTGAAGAGAAGGTGAAAAGAATGTGTGAAGATATAGAAAGGTTAAAAGAAAGTTTGAAAGAGTCAGAGGAAGAAAATGAAGGAACGGTTGGCGAGAAAGAAACTTTACCAGAAAATCAAGAGATTCAATCTGGAAAGTTCACTGAAGCTGAAAAAGGAAAGAGAAAGATAGATGAAATTGAACCATCCTCAGTTCCCTCTAAAGTTCAAAAGATTGCTGATATAGCTGAAAATTTAGAAGAAACTCAAATGCAACAAAGAATAGAAGCATATGAGGATTTTGATTCTGATCTACCAGACGAATGGTATGACGAGGTGCTAGAAGATGAAGATGTATGTGATTTTGTTGAATCTCCTGTTGTTCAAGATGATATACCAATTAATTTTGAAGACATATACAATTATTTAGTCAGACAGAAATACAATAGAGTATTCTTGGATGGACTGACCATATCTTAAACTAATGAAGAATATGAGAAGTGCATGATAGCAGAATCAACAGCACCTCTTGATCAAAATGAGATAAGATTAGAACATGGAGAATGGGCTCCAATGAGTGAAAGTATTAATATTGATGATATTCCTGAGAAGGAATTGCACCATCCTCATCCTGATGATATGAGTATACCTGCATTGAGGATGTGGTTGCAATCAAGAAACTATCCATGGAAACGACTACAAAGATTACAAGTAGAATCATTGAGGAAGTTAGTAAGAAGCTTTCAACAGACAGAAAAGATGTATAATAAGATGATTGTACTTGACATGGATAATCCTGAATATCTTGAAATTACAAAGAGAACTAACATTTTGAAGCCTCAGGAGATAAAATCAATGGAGTTAGTACGAAAAACTCACGAAAGAAGAAAAGAATTGATGAAAATATTTCCCAACACAGAGCAGCAAGCTTACAAAGTTGATTTGAATCAAAAGCAACTATAGAACAACGCAAGATCTGCTAGAGACTTATTGAGAAATGTGTTGCAAACAGGACAATCTATTTCAGAGCTGTTAAATGCTATGATTATGCCTGATAAGACAAAAGAAGTGAAGATAGTTGCATGGAAGTATGATGAGGTGTTTGATGCTTTTCTGATAAAGAGAGTAAATGCAATTTGTGATGTGTATCATTTTTATTCTAGCATTGTTACTCTTCCGGTACAAGATCTAAAAGAATTGCATAAGTTGCCTCTCATTAATCCATCAAAGGCTGCCAAGGAGAAAATTTTGTAAAGGTACTTGATAGAGGAATCTCCAGAATGCCATCGTTCCTGAAAACTAGAAGTGATCAAGAGGATAAGGCATACTTTGATACTTTGAGAAGAGATGAGAAGAAGAGTAAGTCTAGATCTGAAATGGCAGATAAATATCTAGAGGCCGTTGGAGATCAATTCTTTGAGAAAGTAACCAATCCTGATCTGAAAGTGATAGATGGTACTCAGACATCAAAACCAATCAAAAGATAGAATTATGATTCTGATATTTTTCATTTAAAGCTTGTAAGAGATGAAGATGATTGGGAGAACGACATGATATGCTTGTTTGGAGTTTTTGAGCTAAAGTTACTTCATCCAAGTTACATATCAGTTTTGTCAAATAAGAAATTTGATCAGGTATCCTCTATTGAAGCTGAAAATGACCGAAAGTATTTTATGACTATAATCAAAGTAATGAATGCTGCAATGGAGAGAATATCTTCGAGGAAGGCTATGACATAGATGAGATTATATCTCTCCCCTTAGAGGAATTAAATGAACTGGCTGACATGAAAGTGTCAAGAGAGATGAAGGAAGCAGAGGATGCAAGACTACTTCTTCAATTCAAAGAGGAGTAGAGAAAGAAAAGATTATACAAGCATGTTCCTACTCTCTCCCCAGTTCAAGAAAGCCCTGTGCAAGAGGTTGTGACAGCTACACAAGAACCTTAGGTAGACAAGGAAACAGATAGGCAAAACATGATCAACTCCCTGAGTGCCACAGGTCTCTATGTTGATACATATGTACCTAGTTTATGATATTAATGTAATATGTCTGTCATGTCCTAAATATAAATGAATTGTATGAGTTGAATGAATCAAAATATGTGATTGATGATCTTAATGTTAAATGTTTTAGTGTTTGTTTCAATGTTTATTATTTATTAACGCATATTGAACTAACTATATAGGTTTGTGGTTGTTTGAATAGATCTTAGTCAAGTAATGATTGAGAAACATATTCAAACTTAGTCGTATGAAGTTTTCATGTGAATGGACCATGCTAATGGACCATATGCATGAACAACTTCATGCTAATCATGACTAAACCATGAGACTGGATCAGTCGCACGATTGTGACATGAGATTGACTCAGTCGCACGACTGAAGCCTCAGCCATGCGGATGGAACAATCGTATGACTCAGTCGCATGACTGAACCATACTAATGGTTCAGTCGCACGAATGAGAAACCCTAACCTATAAATACCACTTAATTCGTGGAAAAACGTAACAATTCGAATCCCTACGTACGAAATCGTACCCTATCCGTCCAGAGACCTCAGAAAACCTGTTCCAAGTTCATAGATCGCACTAAATCGTATTGCAATCGTTCTTAACATTAAGATTCATTCTAATATCGATTCTACGTGCGTTCTCACTGATTGGATCGCCAATCAAATAGGATTCCGCACTATTTGAGTTGGTATACGCGTACATCAGTTAGTACTCCGTCCGTACACGGTCCTAACAAGTGGTATCAGAGCATTGGCTCTTGATTTACGTGTGATTCAATCGATTTTGACATTAAAATCGTGTTTTTCACTCAAAACGCAATCTTTTTGTGTCAAACAGTGTTTTAGACGTCTCCAGGTCAAAAAGTTAACGTTTTCCGGCATACGACAATTAGGGTTAGTGCAGAAATTTGTGTTTTTGCGTCAAAATACTTTAAACCTTCGAATTCACAAAATTCAGCAGCTTCAGTCGCACGATTGACTCAATCGCACGACTGAACCCATCCACATCCCTCATATGCACGATTGGACTCAGTCGTTCATCCATTCGTACGTCTGAACCGCCTATTCACATTGTTCATCCGCACCTGTCCAATCGCACAATTGAGCCATCCGCATTAGTTCATTCGCACGTCTGAGCCATCCGCATTGTTCAATCGCACGAAGTGTTCAATCGCATTCCTTCAGTCGCACAAGTAAAACAGTTTGTTCTAAAGTTCAAAGTCGATAGCAATGGAGGACCAATATTCAGCTTTCACCGCAGGGAGGGATTCCAGGATCCAGAATCTATTGCTTCTAGAAAATGAAGTGGGGAATCACAATAAACCCCCTAAGCTGATAACGTTAGATGATTACCCATAATGGAAGCAAAGATTCGAGATCTACTTAAATGGAGTAGATCCCAATCTGTGGGAGTCGATAGAGACAGGGTATAACATGCCTGTAGGTGCAGATGGAGTCAAACTTACCATAGGCGCCATGACTGATGGCCAAAAGGTAAAGTACAATGCTGAGAAGAAAGTATATGCACTGCTAACTCAGTCAATTCCTAAGGACATTTTCCATCAATTTTCTAAGAACAAGCATGCAAAGAAGCTGTGGGATGAATTGGAAAAACGATATGACGGGAATGCGTCATTGAAAGCTCTAAAGACTAAAGTGTTGAAGAAGGAGTTCGACAACTTCTCGTCAATGGGTAAGGAAAGCTTGGATGACGTCATCGACCGGTTCTACCACTTAATGAGTGAGCTGCACACTCATGGAGTTACAACGACTATGGAGGACAAGGTGTCAAACTTTGCTGATGGGTTGCCAGAGAAGTGGGTTTCCTTTGTATATAACCTTAGACAGAATGAGATGTTGGCGAAGTTAGATATCAATGATTTCATTCTGAAGCTAAGAGAGGAAGTGTTGAGGATGAAGTACAGGGCCCAAAAGCCTTCATAGGATCAGAATTCGTCACTGTACAACTCAACTCCACAAGCTAAAACGTCTGGAGCACTACTTCAAACGACATTTGTGTCGAATTCAGCTGCTACATCTCAAGCTTCTACTTCAGGATCTGACACGTCAGGGTCGTCTTGTACCCAATACATAGCACCTGAAGCCAATGCTATAAAACTGAAGACCGAGAATCTCGGGAATGTGACAGTAGAGGTAGCAAAGGAGCATATGGATCTCTTAGCAGCTGTTGTTCACTCTTTTGACGGACCAGTTGCTGGGAAAATTGGGAACTGCCATCTGGCAGATGAGGACTACGAGCAGTAGACGAGACAGAGTTAGAGAGAATGGACATTATGTGGGCCTTAGCAGGTGCTGTCCGGAGAGCTAAGAATTTTGTCAAGAAGACCGGACAGAACTTGATTGCCACTAAGGATACAACTTTTGGTTTTGACAAGACCAAAGTTACGTGCTTCAACTGTGGGGAAAAGGGGCACTTCAAGCGTGAATGTTTGAAGCCCAAGAAGACAGGAAATGGGAATCCATTCTCATCTTTCAATCGTTAGGATAAACCCACAAGCAGTCCTACTTCAGCAAGCAAGGATCCTAAGGCCTTGACCGCTCAAGAGGACGAAGGACAAGATTGGAGCTTTCGGTTTGTGTCTCCGGGAGAATCCAACATTACAAATGTCGAGGTGTTGGATGACGATACTAAAAGTGAAGATGATATCGCAATCGAAATAGCCATGTCAGAAACTGAAGAAGCTGCGAAAGTGGTCAAGCCTATGATTGAAGAAGATGACAAAACTACATGTTCAGATTCTCCAGAAGCTGAAGAGACAATCTCTGCATTGATGGCGGATTCAACTGAATCTTCTCAAGTAAGTTCTAAAGACCAATTGTTTGATAATCATGCTTGTGTTGAATGTAATAAATTTAGGGAAAGCATTGATTTGAAATTTGCTAGGTTATTATATCATAATGATAGCTTAGTAAAGGACTTGCAACTGTGCACAGAAGCAAATCGCGTTTTAAAACAAAATGAGCACAGTTACAAAGAGAAAATAGAACTGTTAAATAAACAACTTAGGGAAACTGAAGTTGTGGCTTTTAACCAAGCAAATGACATTAAGTTCTATTTAAACTCCCCTGAAGAAACTAAAAAGGAAAAAAGCATTTTTGGAAGTCGAAGTAAATTCATTAAAACAAAAACTGCACAGTTGGACTAGTTCTTCTCACATAGTTAAAAACTTAGTGAAAGAACGAAATAACGGGGATGGATTAGGTTACAAAGTGGTTCCACCACCACATGAGATCTTGTTAATTACTAAATGTCGACCTTTAAATAACAATCCTATTAAGGATCATGTGGTGACCACTCCTCTAGTTAGTGATCCAAATTCCACTTGTCAAACGGTGGAATCTGTCACTAAACTGAAGGAGGAAACTTTGAAATCTAAGGGTAAAATGCCTATTGTTAATTTGGATAAGCAATTTGAGAAGGTTGAGGTTAAGTCAGGTTCAACAACGTCTAATAATGAACACAAAAAGACCAAACAAGTTAACCAATCACGTGATTCATGTCTAAGTCTAAATAAACAAAAGGGTAAAGATGTTAAAAAGGTTCAAACAATTAATTTTGTTAAAGAAGATAAAGCATCTAAACAAGAAGTGACAAAACCCAACAAGCCCAAAGTCACCCCGGTCTCACACACTTCCCCACAGAGACGTCTTTCCCAACATGTTGAAGGTCGATCGTGCTACAATTGTGGAAAGTATGGACACATCGCATCTTACTGTCCTTATTATCATATACCAAAGAAAAATGATGAACTTTATGACACTAAAGCAAGCTCTTTCAAAAGAAGCTCCATAACTCCACCAAAAAGAGTAGGTGAACCTTAAGTTCAACCCATTGGCCAGTCGTCTATTTATTACAAACATGCCTTGCATAAAACTAGTTTATGGAAAGAAAAGTTCATCTCAGTATCTGATAATGAGAACAAGAAGATGAATGATCTTCCCTCACCCTCAAATGGACAGTGGGTGGAATTTATGATGTGTGATTCTTCTGGGTCACCCAAGCCAGCTAAGGCTTGGATCCCTAACCTCAACTAATGATTTTCAACGCGCTGACCTCTACACAAAAACCTTTGATAAACCACGTTTTCTATATTTGTTAGAGGTCGACAGCGTTAAAAGGAAAAGTGATGTCATTCCAGAAGATGAACATGTTTAGTCCGATGCGTCGAGTCCTTTTTTCTTATATTTTATTTTATTTTATTTAATTAACTTTAGTGTTTTTATTTGTTCGCCTATTAATCATTGAACGCCAAACTAGTTTCGGTTTTAGAATTTTAGGGGGAGAATAGGTTAAGTTAGTAAAAAAAACAAAAAAAAACGAGGGAGGAGGACAGTGATTGTGAAAAGAAATAAGATCGTATCTGTGATACTAATTCAAAGCATTTGGAAAATGATAGTACACGAGAACAAAGAATTTGGGACTAGAAATAAGTAAACTGTTAAAGATGCAAAACTCGAAGTATAAGTCTGAGAAGTCTAAGCAATATAAAAGGAAAAATGATAGTAAAGCTAGCTGCTTCTAAGATAACACAGAGAAAGTAGATCTAGAGGTTGCTAGACCACTACATGATGTGTCGGTAGATTCAACATAATAGATGAGTAGACCTTATTGGTGATTCCAAGTTACAAACTAAGTTGTTCAACTAGCTTTAGGTTATCATCTTATCCCTGGTTAACACAATCAACGAAGTTCCAATAAGGGATGACGAGCAAATAAACGCCACAAATGTGTGCGGATGACCATAAAAAGAGCAAAGCATGAACAAAAATATGTAAGCTCTATCTAGTATGATAAAAAATGTTGTTGATGCGTTACATGCAAAAAGAAAAGAAAAATGCTCTAACAAGAAGATAGGTTGTGTGCCTCTCTGCTGTGCGGTGGCACTGACCTGAGGATAAGCATAACCTAGATATTCTAGAATTCATTGTTAATTGCCGCCTCTCTGCTATGCGGTAGCACTGACCTGAGGCTTGGCTTCTCATTGAAAGCTTTGAGAATAGTTTCTTCTTGTCAAAATACCCGTAGACCGCTCAAAAATCTCCTGAGGAACGTTGATTACCATATAAGTGTGAGATACACAAATGCTAGTTGAAAGAATTAAACCTTAAATCATCATCAATGGGTGTCAAAAAATCTGTGTATGGATTTAAATGGACAAGTATACTGACAATCATAGTGAGCTGCAATTTGTTGAAAATTCAAATCACTGTGTGCATCTGGTTGCTCTAGTATGATTTCCTAAACTTGCTAATGATTCTCGATGAAAACAAGAATCTAGCATCAAAAGATTTTAGTAACATGTCCCAAATGACTTGAGAAACCTGTATGATTCCAAACTGAATTGTTCCAGTTATGATCAAAGTAACTTGACGCTACACTACTCCGGAAGAAAATTCTGATAGATACCTATCTTAGGATTTCAACCTCCCACAAAAAAAATTAAGATAATGTTTCTAGGTTTGTTTTAAATTTCTAGTTATTCAAGTTAGTTGTATTCAGTAAAATTAGTAAGTCAATGTCGGACTATGCATCGAAACTTTATCTGGGATGTAATCACTTAAAAGGATCACGTTTGAGGTGACCACACGGGTTTTCAAATGTTAAAAGAGTCACGTCTAAGGTGAAAAATTGTTTTAAAAGGATCACGTCTGAGGTGATCAAAAGTTTTCTAAGTTAAAGTGGTCATGTCTGAGATGATCGAATGCTTAAACTGTTTAATTAAAATTTAAAAGGGGTTAAGTGTTAAATGGCCATAAAGTCAAAATCATGAGTACGGACCAACCGTACGATTGAACCATACGTATGAGTCCAATCGCACGACTAAACCACACGTACGGCCCAGACGTGGGATTGGACCATCAACATGGGTCAATCCAGGCGATTGGATCATCAGAATGAACCAATCGCATGAATGAGGGTAATCGAATGACACAGTCGCACGACTGAATTTTCATCGCACGACTGAAGGTGACCGACTGTGCCAATCGCACGACTGATCTTCAGTCGCACAAATCAATTATGCGACTAGGCTCAGTCGCAAGACTGAAAGAAACCCCAGTATAAATAGAGGGGGAGTCGGACGCAGTCACTCATCATTCCCAGTATCGTCCTAAAGTCGCACGAGAGCATTGGTACTCTGCCAAAATTGCGTTTCATTGCTGTAGCACTGTGTTTGTGATTCTAACAATTACTCTACCCATCTACAGGTACACTTCAACTGAACTCGGTCAAAATGAATGTCTTAAGTGCAGGTTTTAAGTGCTGAAATCACAAAAACCCGTAACCGAGACTCCTCTTAAGAATAGAACACTTAAGTGGTCACACATGTTGGCTTAAATGAAGCTAAGTGCTAATTCGAGTCTCTACGTGTTGGGGTTTGTATGATCATTTACATCTTGTTTAACCATTTAAACATACAAAACGCAGCGGAATATACAACTTTAAACATGTTAAAGTTTCTGAAAAATTACCATTATCATGTGTAAACAAACAAACCCATAACAAGAGGATCTTTATTATGTGAAAAGCAAGCATACAATATGAACAATAACACCCAAAATCGTGACATTATCATACCATGAAACTACCTTTCAGGATGCTGTCAAAACCGACTTGAAAAAGGATGAAATGAGTCTGAAAAATAGCCAAGACTTCAAGGATAGAAGTCCTCAAGCATTCATACCCACAAGCCTCCAAGAAAACACCATCTTTGCTAGGATTTGAACACCAAAATCGGGTCAAAGAAGCTGCTGAACACTTGTTCCAGCCGTGAACAAGCAACAAGGGTGCTGGACCCTTTTTCAACTTTGAACTCTTTCTTCCATAAGAAGAGTTGATGTTCTTGTGACCATTTTGCATGTTTGAGAGAAAGAGATCTGAAAATAAGAGTGTGTGTGTGTGTACAAGGAGATCAAGAACTCAACAGAACAAAAAAAAAGGAGAGGGCTGCCTAAATGGGGGGCGGCCGAATCCTTGTTTCTTATTAGGGTTTTCCCCCAAAAACTTTAATCCATTTTAATCAAAAGTCTTTTGTAAGTTATGCAATTATCCCCTTTTAATTATATAACTTATACACACACTCTTTTTATTTGATGTTATTTAACCAAATTAAACAACATTACAAATAATATCCATGAACAAAATATCCATATAAGTTGTTCAATCTCATATGCAACTTATTTAGAAAACCCATTTTCTAAATTGGTGTATTTATTTAATTGCATGATCATATCATCAATTAAATATTAATTGGTGTTTGCTAAGCTTGTTATTGGGTATGACCCGACTTGGATCATAACGTACTAACCACATCAATGTTCTATGTGTCTTGGGCATAAAGAATCAAACAATCTCCCACTTGCACAAGATACATAGAAGATTGATGCAAGCAGTAAATACCGCCTAACAACGGTTTACTACCCTTAATACGCATGACTTTAAATCCATTCAATAACATCATGCCCTTCAAGTTCCAAACTTGAAATGATTTAGGTGAATCGATCATCTATCCTTTTGTTACAGATGTCATGTTAAATCCAAGGACATAGAATGATCATTCCTTGTTGATTTAACTTAATCAGGCCTTAGACATCTTGCTCTCAACGAATAAGAGGAACAAATCCCATCTTGACTGCATACGTTTCTCACAATCACCTTGTGTCACACCTGAACATAGCATTATGTACTGTCCATTATTTCAGAACAGTAAAGAACTAACTCAAGGTATAACATTTGGTGAATATCAAAACCCAATATGCATCTCAGGTCTGAGAATACTAAATGATATTCTCCTTTACTCAAAATTACTTATGATCAATCAAAGAGATTCTATGTAGTAAAATTTGAGATGCGGGTCAGTCCAATATTTGCATCCCACAAATATCTATGAACCTTGGTAGCAACCAATTGCTCTATATTCATACCTTATGAATATCTACCAATCCATGTTCATAATAGTCTTACATTCATATTTGTTCCCACAAATATGACCGACTACGGACATTTAGAATAATAAACATATTCATGGATATAAACATGCTAAAAGGGAACATAACTCAAATATATAAAAGAGTTAAATATTACAATTGTTCCATATTTTATATGCTAAACAGATCAGTTCTAATCACCACAAAATCGAAGTCCTAAGGCACAAGTATGACCCTCATACTTTGCCCTCAACAAGGAGCTTCGTTAGTGGATCAGCAATGTTTTGATCTTTATGAACTTTACGAATACATATCTTTACCCTTTTCAACTCCATCCCTTATGATGTTGAATCTCCGCTCAAGGTGCTTAGTCTTTTGATGAGTACGGGGTTCCTTGATTTGAGTAATCCCACCCACGCAATTACCAAAGATTTCTAGGGGGTCTTGAATGGTAGAGACCACCCCTAGATAAGCAATGGACAAATTTATCCATGCAGCTTCCCAAGCTGCCAATGAGGCGGCTATGTATTCGGATTTTTGTAGTGAACAATGCTACCGTGTCTTGCTTTGAACCTTTCAAGGACACTTCTCCTCCATTCATAATGGAAGTATACCCCGATTGTGATCAAAAATCATCTCAATCAGTTTTGGAAGCCTGCATCCGTGTAACCCTTTACAACGACTTCCTTTTCAACAGATCCGTATATTAGAAACATATCCTTAGTCCTACTAAGGTATTTCAATATACTTTTAAGAGCCATCCGATGGTTATTTCTATTGGTATCTACTTTGTCATACTTAATAAGCATGACTCGTCCGGTCTAGTGCATATCATCACACAAATGATGGATCCTATAGCAGATGTGTATGGGATATCCTTCATTTGATTTTGCTCATCCTATGAGCTTGGACATTGAGACGTAATCAACATTGTCCCTCCTTGAATAGGTACCATACCTTTGTAAGAGTTTTTCCATCTTGAACCTTTTCAAGATTTTATCAATATATATGCACTTTGGTTTAACCCTATCAACCACCTCGATCTATCCTTATAGATCCTTATTCCAAAATATGGGTGGCTTAAACGAGATCTTATATGAAAATTATCTTCCAAGCTAGGTTTTAATACCTTCCAAGGTTGGAATATCATTTCCAAATAGTAGTGTGTCATCAACATACAACACTAAGAATACAATTATGCTCCCACTAGCCTTCATATATACACAACCTTTTCGATGCTTGTTTCAATCCATAGATTGATCACTTTAACTTATATACATTATTAGGATGTCATGGATCGACAAAACCATCATGCTGAACTATATGGACAGTCTCTTCGAGATGTCCATTAAAAAAATAAACGGTTTTAACATCCATTTGCCAAAACTCATATTCAGAATATGCAGTTATGGCACATGATATCCTAATCGACTTTAGCATTGCCACGGGCGCAAGAGTTTCATCATATTCAACCAATTGAGTTTGATGGAAACCTTATGCTATAAGTCTTTAACTTATAAGTATTCAAGTCTCCATGCATATCTATTTTCATCTTGAAAACCCACTTGTATCCAACCGGTTTGGAGTTAAGTGGAGGGTCAACCAATTCCCAAACTTGGTTGTTATAAATGGATTGCATCCTTACGTTCATGGCTTCTAGCCATTTGTCCCAATCCAAATTGGACATAGCATCTTGGTATATGGTTAGCCTACAGGGGTCAACCACATAGCATCCATTCTTGGAATATTCATATCACTTAGATGGAATACTAACTCTACAAGATTTGTGAACGTTTTGTGTATATTTATCAACCTCTTGAGTATCATCAACAACCTCTTGTTGGTAGCTAGTGTCAACCAAAAGTGTACCGGCTTGTGGATTTTGATCCTTATCAAGTTCCACAGTTCTATACGTCATTCCTTCCATAAAGAATTCGGTTTCCAAGAACTTACCCTTTCGAGCAATAAATACTTTGCTCCGTTGAGTCAAAGAAACAGTATCCCATACAGTCTCTGTGGATTCTCAACTTATATACACTTTCTTTGTCCGGGTCATATTCATAATATGAGCCTCAGAGAGCAATGCGAAAACCCAAAATGATAAAGATGGTAAGCTCATAGCCATAATAAATTGAACCATATCCAAATAGGGTTCAGTTTCTCCTTTATCAGAATGAAGAACATAGATAGTTATGTAGAGTTGATTTTCTACTTCATTATTGAAGATTTTGAACATTTCAAAAGCTTCATCCTTATGTGTCATCAAGTGCACACAATAATAGCGACTGTAATCGTCGGTAAAAGTAATGAAGCATCTTTCACCAATCTTTGTCATTGTCTTAAAAGGACCATATACATCCAAATGTATCATTCCTAATAAGTCTTTTGGTTCACACTTATCAAATGAAACATTTTAATTTGTTTCCAAAAGACCATTCTTTTGAAGTGTTTGAATCCAATTCTTGTTTATGTGACCAAGATGACAATGTCAAAGATAATAATAACTTAAACCCATTTTAAGTTTCTTGGTGCTTAATGTGTATAATGAGTTATTATAGGACGAATTATCATGAACCAATTCATGGATATCATTAAAAGGCATTTCCTTAAAATGAAATACATCATCCATAAAACTTAATACCATTATTTACAAACTTTAAATCATGATCACATTGTTTTAATAGGAAACATTAATTATGTTCCTAGTCAAACTAGGTGCATACAAAAATGTTTTGAGAACAACTTCCAAACTATTTGAAAGTCTCAAAATTAGAGTTTCCTTCCTTGAAGCGCACATTTCTTTTGAACCCCTTTGCAACAATTGCAAGAATGAGTCTCACATCCGGTATCCAATACCCATGTGCTTGAAGAAATGACATTTAATACAATGTGGGAATCATGGAAATTGTATTTGAGGTTTGCTCAACATCCCTCTTGTTTTTCAACTCCTTGAGATAGGAGGGACAATTCCTTTTCATTATCCTATCTCTCCATACTCAAAGCATGGATCGTTCTCCATTACCTTAGGCTTCATAAGTTTAGGTTTTTCGAGGTTTCGCTTTAAACTTTGCTTTGATGTATTCCTTTCCTTTGGCGATAATTGCCTTAGGATCGGGATTGGCCATTTCTTTTAGCCTCCCTCATTGATTGAGAGAATAGGTAGAACCTCTCTACCCATCCCTGCCTCGGTTGCTTTGAGCATTGCGTGAAGTTCACCAATGCTCTTGTCCCACCCATTCATATTACAGTTTCTTATGAATGTCTCAAACCTTTAATTAGGCAATCAAGGATCAAATCCTTGGCCAACTACTTTGAGACAGGACAGTTAAGCATCTTGAGGCTATCAATGTGGCTTTTCATCTTAAGAATATATCGATTGAGTTTCTTCCATGTGACATGCATAAAGTGCTCGAACCGTTTCGAAGCAATCTACTAAAGTTTGTTGAAGGAACATTTCCTTCAACTAGATTATCATGTCATATGCCCCATGATGCTCCAAACCCTTTTGGAGTTCGGGAATCATATTCCCAACATGAGGTAGGATACTTGCACAGAATCCTTAGTGTGCCTAAGCCAATCGTCAAAAGGCCTTAACATCAATAGCGTTGGTTGGTGAGGTATGGGATTGTCAAGGACATAGGCCTTTACTCATTTTTGAGAACGATTCTCAAGTTTTGAAATGAGTCCATAAGGTTATTATGGTTAAGACGATCCCCTTTTAAGATGGTTCACGGTGATAGGGTAGGGACGGTCGGGGTAGTAGCATCGTGGTTTGTGGCCATTACTATAAAATTACAAAGTTCATTTTAGTATTTCTGAAAAATTGTATTTTAATTATTAAAACCCTTTACACGTCTCATAGACAATTAATAATTAAAATCTAGAATCCAACGTTACATTTAAATGATGGTTAGGTGACCTTTATCCCATTATTTAAATTAACAAGGTAGTCAACAGTTGACAATTGCAACCTATTGCAACTTCTAGTCTTATGGGATCGGTTAAACATCATATGTTTAGTCGGCATGTTTGTTGAAGCATATATTGTCATATATAGTGTGTCCGTCGCTTGTCGAATAGTCTAGGCTTAATGTAATACACCTGATATGTTGTAAACACATGAAACTGGGTCATTCGCAGGAGCATATGCGAATGAGACTCAGTCGTGCGACTGGGCCTTTCTAATGGGCCAGTCGTGCGACTGAGAGATGCGATTGGCAATTCGTAAGAATGAACCATAAGTATGGTCCAGTCGCACGATTGAACCATACGCATGGTCCAGTCGTACGATTGAACCATACGCATGGTCCAATCGCACGAATGGGCCCAGTCGCATCTAATATTGGGTCGAGGCCTATATATACCAGTTTCAATGTGTAGAGAGATTAAGGGTTTGGGGAGGGAGTCTGCCCGGGGCCTAGGGCTGCCGGATGAGAGGGGAGATCATGCTCGATCTCCCCTTGCCAAGAGTCTTGATTCTTATGTTGTAACGAGCTTGTAATCGTTAGGTTTTATCAATGAAACCATTATATTATAGTTCGTGTTATTGATTGTCTCTTGGTTTTTTGCTGTTGTTTATCCTTCCGTCAAGAACATGCTCGGATGTTTACCGATCCGGCGAATACACAATTGGTATCAGAGTCGGTTACTGCTGGAATGATCTAACAATCATTCTAGCAACCCGAGCTCTTGATTACTGGATCCAATTTCAGATCTTGACGTTAAACCCACTTCGTGTTCTTCGTGTTTTGCTCAGATCGTGTTACGTGTGGTATCTCTATGTTAAAATTGCACTCGAAACCACGTTCCTATCACCCTTTCGAATCTGATGATGTCTACTTTGTTTCGGTTCATGTTGAATTCGTCAGATTAGGGTTTTGGGCAGCCCTGGCGGCTGCAGATCTGAAAATCTGCGTGCAGACCCGTTCATGCGACTGGGCCATGCGAATGGACAATTCGTACGACTGGGCCATGCGAATGGACCATTCGTACGACTGGACCATGCTAATGGACCAGTCGTGCAACTGGACCAGTCGTATGTTCAGTCGTGCGACTGGACCAGTCGTATGTTCAATCGCACGAATGGACCATCCGCATTGACTCATCCGCATTTGTTCCAGACTATTTAAAAAAAAAAGAGTCTGGAACTGCCTCTTGCACAAATTTGAAGATGAGCAAAGCACATTCACCCTGCGGTTCTTTTGTTAAACAAGTTCGATGTATACCCCATTATTCGTCGGACCTCCAGAATAGGTGAATGTATTTGGAACACGAAAGAGAGAATAGAATAGGTCAGCACTCAGTGCTGATTTTGTGGGATAGTCGGGAGCATCTGACTATTTATGGGCCAATCAAGTTATATTTATCCGCACAGAGAGGATTCTCATTCTTAGGGGGAATCCATGTATAGAGAGATTGAAGACGCAATCAGAAAGTGATGATGTGAGCCGGTTTCCGATGAAGAATCTACATGCATGCTGATTTGTTTGATATTGTCAGCTGTGGATTGGAACCTTCTACTTTTTGCCCAATACACCGTATGAAGACGCCAAGAGAGCACAACGTTTATATATTGGGATATGCTGAATGTGAGGGGGAATTTCTACAGGTGCTAATGTTAATCATGTTAGCCTGTGTGAAGATTGAAGCAATGGAAAACTGTTCATGTCATTAACTGGAAAAATCAGTCATATGGGGAATCTTGATGTTGTGATGGTGTTCTACAAAGTAAACGAAAGCTATTGTGCCTAAATTCATTTTCAGGGATGTTGTAGCAACCTGACGGAGCGGCAACGTTGGCTAATATGGTTTTCGTTTGATTCTATTGACAACCAGAGCAAAGATTGACTGAAGATTGTAAGAGGTGTTATCTAATATTCGCAAGCAACGTCCAAGGGGGAATTTGTTGGAGCATATATTGTCATATATAGTGTCTCCGTCGCTTGTCGAATAGTCTAGGCTTAATGTAATACACCTGATATGTTGTAAACACATGAAACTGGGTCATTCGCAGGAGCATATGTGAATGAGACTCAGTCGTGCGACTGGGCCTTTCTAATGGGCCAGTCGTGCGACTGAGAGATGCGATTGGCAATTCGTAAGAATGAACCATAAGTATGGTCCAGTCGCACGATTGAACCATACGCATGGTCCAGTCGTACGATTGAACCATACGCATGGTCCAATCGCA
Source organism: Flaveria ramosissima (assembly GCA_025215565.1). Classification (NCBI taxonomy): domain Eukaryota; kingdom Viridiplantae; phylum Streptophyta; class Magnoliopsida; order Asterales; family Asteraceae; genus Flaveria; species Flaveria ramosissima. Next base: position 35,883,991 of record CM046040.1, on the reverse strand, counting down.
CGAATGGGCCCAATCGCATCTAATATTGGGTCGAGGCCTATATATACCAGTTTCAATGTGTAGAGAGATTAAGGGTTTGGGGAGGGAGTCTGCCCGGGGCCTAGGGCTGCCGGATGAGAGGGGAGATCATGCTCGATCTCCCCTTGCCAAGAGTCTTGATTCTTATGTTGTAACGAGCTTGTAATCGTTAGGTTTTATCAATGAAACCATTATTTTATAGTTCGTGTTATTGATTGTCTCTTGGTTTTTTGCTGTTGTTTATCCTTCCGTCAAGAACATGCTCGGATGTTTACCGATCCAGCGACTACACAATGTTTAATCCCATCAACACCATTGTACGCCATGCTTCGGTGACCCTAATCACATGGTTTCCAATTCAAGTCGTCCTACTTACACACACGTGTGAGTTTTCACATAGAAGTGGTTAGGTGACCTTTATCCCATTATTACGTTAGACTCACCTCAAAGATACAAGTTCCCTACAAGTGGTTAGGTGACCTTTATCCCACAAATAGTTCCCAAGTGATTCGAGTGTCGTGTAAAAGGATGGTGTTAGACTTGTTACCAAAGGGATTTAAGTTTCCAATAATTCTAGTTATGAAAACTCTATGTACCTTATATTCGCATGCTTTCAAATACATGGTACTCTATGGTTCTCTTTTAATAAAACTTCTTTTATTTTGAAATCATTAATCCTTTTAATAACCTTTTATTTGTCACTTAATGATTAGGAACCAAAAAATTCAGCTTGTTATGATAATTTATTTAGATTGTTAAGCATATCCATATATCAAACAATCAACATAAAATGAATAATCAAACAAGCATATATCAAACAACCACATGTGCATAACCATAGCCACTATGTTGACAACACTTGTTTGCCATCACAAGTGTTATCATTAGGTCTTTCCTAAGGGTTGAACACAACACAAAATTGAGATCACAATGGATCTCCCACTTGATGTCGCATCCGTATGCTTCAAGTCCACCTTGTGTCTTCCTTTTGTGCTTCCTTCCCGAGCATCTTCATTTACATAATATATATCCTAATACATATTTTCTAGTAAAAGAGAAATACTCCTAATCTATTATTACATCCCAATGAATAAATAGATAAATTACAAGCACAAAACTTACAACCCAATTGAACGAAAATGACCAAGACAAACATGCAACCAAAACAAAACAACACAAGGTCTAAGCTAGGTTATGCACCATCAAATGAACAATCACAAACATCATTCAACGAACAAAATAAACCCCATCAAACCCCAAATTTTCAGCCAACATAAACTAAAAATTAAGGTTTGTTTGTCCAAACAAACAACAACCAAAACATATCAACCGATTGACATTTCTATCTTTCTAAGTTTAATCATAAGCATGAAGATGTAACTTTGAAAGACATGGGGTTTACTAAATCAACCAAAATCAGCCTCTAATGACTTGATAAACATCCTTTAAAACTGATTTTACAAGGATAATGATGCTAGTTTCCACATAACCGGCTCTAGATGCCATTGTTGGGGTTTGTATGATCATTTACATCTTGTTTAACCATTTAAACATAGAAAACGCAGCAGAATATACAACTTTAAACATGTTAAAGTTTCTGAAAAATTACCATTATCATGTGTAAACAAACAAACCCATAACAAGAGGATCTTTATTATGTGAAAAGCAAGCATACAATATGAACAAGAACACCCAAAATCGTGACATTATCATACCATGAAACTACCTTTCAGGATGCTGTCAAAACCGACTTGAAAAAGGCTCAAATGAGTCTGAAAAATGGCCAAGACTTCAAGGATAGAAGTCCTCAAGCATTCATACCCACAAGCCTCCAACAAAACACCATCTTTGCTAGGATTTGAACACCAAAATCGGGTCATAGAAGCTGCTGAACACTTGTTCCAGCCGTGAACAAGCAACAAGGGTGCTGGACCCTTTTTCAGCTTTGAACTCTTCCTTCCATAAGAAGAGTTGATGTTCTTGTGACCATTTTGCATATTTGAGAGAAAGAGATCTGAAAATAAGAGTGTGTGTGTGTACAAGGAGATCAAGAACTCAAGAGAACAAAAAAAAAAAAAGAGGAGAGGGCTGCCTAAATGGGGGGCGGCCGAATCCTTGTTTCTTATTAGGGTTTTCCCCCTAAAACTTTAATCCATTTTAATCAAAAGTCTTTTGTAAGTTATGCAATTATCCCCTTTTAATTATATAACTTATACACACACTCCTTTTATTTGATGTTATTTAACCAAATTAAACAACATTACAAATAATATCCATGAACAAAATATCCATATAAGTTGTTCAATCTCATATGCAACTTATTTAGAAAACCCATTTTCTAAATTTGTGTATTTATTTAATTGCATGATCATATCATCAATTAAATATTAATTGGTGTTTGCTAAGCTTGTTATTGGGTATGACCCGACTTGGATCATAACGTACTAACCACATCAATGTTCTATGTGTCTTGAGCATAAAGAATCCAACACTACGATTAAAATGATTGTAAACACAAAGTGAAATGTTATGTCTTGATAAAGGGTAAAATCTTTTGTGTTTAACAGTGAGGTATGCGAATGGACACGCTGATGAACTCCAGTCGCACGATTGAGTTAGCCGAATGACTCAATCGCACGTATGAACCATGCTTATGGGTTCTGTCGCATGACTGGTCCAATCACATGGTACAGTATATGACTAAGCTCCAGTCGAATGCTCAATCGTACGAGTGAGTGCAATCGCATGACTAAGCCTCAGTCGCATTGTCCATTCGCACGATTGTACTAAATGAATCAAGTTCATTAAAATTCAAATGTCATCCTGTTACACAAATTCTAACGTATATGTGTATTGTGTTGCAGCTCTATGGTTGAATAATGGATAATGAACATCATGCACAACATATGTGCATATGCAGATGGTTTTCTGAGGATGAAGTACACTGGAGACATCAACGCCGGTTTGCTCAACAAGAGAAACTTCTGCCTTCAGTTCAAGGGCTTAGCTCATGACATCCATAAGTGTATAGTGTCAAGAGGAGGAGGAATTGATGAGGTGTCTGATCAAATCCAGAATGCATACTTAGCACCAATGTTAAACCATCTGTCCACGTGCTCTCACATGATCCTCTCCTGCTTGATGGAGATGAAGAAGATGATGTTTTGGACAGAGATGGGAATAATGCTATGAAAATAGGTGGTGGTATGGATGACGAAGACTCTCAAGAAACTAACAAGATTAATCCACAACGGAGCCAAAAGCTTGCTAAAGAAGTACTAAAGATCCTAGAAGAAGGTGATGACCGTGACGTTGAAACTAAGTTTCTAGCACATCGGCAGTGTGATAATTTCAGCCTGATTTAATATCTTTTGAGAAATTGTTTAACGATTGGGGTTTTTTGCACATCTGACTCAAACTAAAGAATCAACAGATCAAGTCAAAAGTTATGATTAGATTTCGTAGTATTTAAAAGCTTTTATGATTGAATCATGTATCAAAATTTGTACTTAGTGTTTATATATATTTAATGTTTAACTGTCTTGATTTTCTACTAATGACTGATGTGTTACATGTTTTAAATTAAGCAGATCCACAATATCAGCGAGATGAATAGGATGTTGCTCCCCTGCAGCAGATCAAGTCTCAATTCACTATGATACTTGATCTGTAAGGGATTGTCAGGAGGTCAGTAAGCTATACTCCCGAAGAAGGAGAAATCATTCACGACCTCACTGATGAGCAACTCGTAAAGATGTTCTGGTTAAATCCGGATGAACTGGTTAAAGATGCACCTACCTTCGATGTTGCTAGTGATGACGAGCTCAACGATGTGGATGAGATAGAGATTGAAGACGTCACTACACAGCATTATCCAGAATATACTGATCGAGAGGGAAATGTGGTTCCTGATTTTGGAAATACTCTCGACAGTGATATGTATGCTAAACTGGATACGATGGAGAGGGAGGCCGAGAAATCAGAAAGCCAAGCCCAAGCCTCGGTTGCCGATGTTGAGATCCAAAAGGCTAAATGGGCGGCTTGTTTTGCATAGATCTGTGCCCAACGCACAGTGCCAAAGCCGAGTGCCTACGCCAAGCTCTACAAAGTAAAGAAGCATCTAAAGGTGTCTTGCAAGATTATAGCGTGGGCTTATTTTGTGGATCTTAATGTATATGCCGTGAAGAGGGAGAAGAGATCGAGTACTTCAGATTCCCACATGATCTGAAGACTCTCCCTGGTTTTGAGCTCAACCAGCTGGCACGCATGAACCTGCTGTATGCTGACCCAAGGAAGATATCAGGCTGGTTTGAAGTTGCGTTGAAGAAAGAATACCACACTAGATGGGTTAACTTCAAGCCTTAGCAACCTACGAGATATATTCAAAGGTCGGAGGTGGACCCAAGGACTGGGAAACCCAAAGTGGTGCTAAAGTGGAGTTCTCCGCGCACTATGTCAAAGATTCATATGAGGGAAATGCCACAGGACTTCACTCCCCACTTCAAGTAGTGGTATTATGACTGGAGAACAGGAGAAGCGGTCATAGTATTGCAGAAAGAGCGCCAAATAGAGACCATCCGAATATTTTACCCAATGTGGTTAACAAACCTGTCAGCTAGTGATGTTTATACTTTATACAGGTGGCCATTATTCTATGATCCGCAGGGTATTGTACAGGCCCTCCAGTTTCAGAACGTGATAAGACTCTGTTTTGCATTCGAGATACATGCTGGAGTCACAGTCGTGGAGAGGCATAAGAAGTTTGACGAGCTAATGAAGGATGCCAGATGATGAAGGAAACTAGGTCCAAGGGGGAGTTTGTTGATACATATGTACCTAGTTTACGATCCTAATGTAATATGTCTGTCATGTCCTAAATATAAATGAATTGTATAAGTTGAATGAAATAGAATATGTGATTGATGATCTTAATGTTAAATGTTTCAGTGTTTGTTTCAATGTTTATTATTTATTAACGCATACTGAACTAATTATATAGGTTTGTGGTTGTTTGAATAGATCTTAGTCAAGTAATGATTGAGAAACATATTCATAACTTAGTTGTATGAAGTTTCTTGCGAATGGACCATGCTAATGGACCATACGCATGAACCACTTCATGCTAATGAACCAGTCGCACGACTGAACCAGGAGACTGGATCAGTCGCACGATTGTGACATGAGATTGACTCAGTCGCACGACTGAAGCCTCAGTCGTGCGAATGGAACAATCGTATGACTCAGTCGCACGACCGAACCATACTAATGGTTCAGTCGCACGATTGAACCATACTAATAGTTCAGTCGCACGAATGAGAAACCCTAACCTATAAATACCACTTAATTCGTGGAAAAATGTAACAATTCGAATCCCTACGTACTAAATCATACCCTAGCCGTCCAGAGACATCAGAGAACCTGTTCCAAGTTCATAGATAACATTAAATCGTATTGCAATCGTTCTTAACATTTAGATTCATTCTAAGATCGATTCTACGTGCGTTCTCACTGATTGGATCGCTAATCATATAGGATTCCGCACTATTTGAGTTGGTATACGCGTAAATCAGTTAGTACTCTGTCCGTACACCAGGCATCTGCACTTCTTCCCTTGTCCTTTGACTACATTCAGTTTAAGTATCTCAAATAGCTTGAACTTCAAGTGCTCAAAGAACAAAAGGCAACAAAGAGAAAGATGAGAGAAGAAGCTGCAAAGTCAAGAGCCATCATCCAAAAGAGTATGAAGAAGTCTGCTAACAGACAAAGGATGATGAGCTTCTTGAAGCTGTATGGATTCTCCAGAAGGAGACTTGGCCCCATGTCTCTATCTACAATGGATGAGAACATCAGGGTAATCAAGCAGAAGATCAAGCGTGGAGAGCTAATTGACTTACACTCCCCTCCAAGTCAAGCCCCACCTGAAGTAGAGGTTAAGGTTGAACAATTTGAGACAACACAACTTGGACCTCCTGCTGAGCCTCAGCAAGCTTCATCTTCTGATCCACAGCAGGGTCAATCTCCCTCTCCTTCTGAGCCTGTGAGGGAGGAACACCCAACTGAGCAAGACAAGACTGATCAACAAGGTGCTGCAGACCAGTCTTCTTAGTTCAAATCTTCAAAGAGGAAGAAGATCATGGCTTCCAAACCAAAGTCAAAGAAGAAGAAGAAGCCCTAATCATCCACCTCTACACCTCAGGCTGAGTCAGATCAACCTGAGGAAGTGCATGAAGAGGCAGCCCAATCAACTCCAATTCAAGTGGCTCCTCTTGCAGCTGAGAGACCCATCTTATCCTGGACCTTCACATCTAATCCAAAGAGATGGCATGTGATCAGAGATCAAGGTGGTGAAAATGTCTACACATGGCAAGACATATTCAACCTACCTCTGCATGATCTCTTTGAGATGACTAGAAATTATGAGAGTTTGAGTGATCCTGACCATCTAATGAAGAAGGGCATGGTCATCATCATTATGAGGACGGTAAACAGCTGAAGTTCTTCAAATGTTTTGGTAGCATCAGCCTAAGGGGAGTTTGTAAGGATTCCTATAAGTCTGATGCAGCCAAAACATCCAAAGTCTCTCTGCATGCATGCACTGAAGAAAATAACTAGAAATGCTTCGGAAGTTTTTCACCATGCACTAGAAATGTTCTAAGTGTAAAATTTTCTGAATCCAAGACCAACATCTTCTGAAGCCAAAAGTGAAGTTTTTCGAAGCTTCAAAGATAAAGTCTTCTGAAGCCAAAGAGTGAACACGGATTTCTTCCGAAGACTTTTAGAGACATGTCTTTATCTGATGTACTTTATTATAAAGCTGGACCATCTTTCCGCTACAACTCTATAAAGTCACCAACTTACATGAGTTGGTGAAAAGGTCCATGCTTTTGGTAACTGTACATTGAGGTCTTGAGTCTATGCTCTCTACTTTATGTACTTTTATTTTTTTTGTAATATATTAGGATGTGAGCTATGGCATGTCATAGTCACTAGTCAAAAGGAAAATTTGCCTTTTGACTCTACATTTGATTTTGTAGTTGTCTAGTCTTATGTATCCAGATGGCCTTCAAAGTATGGCCGGCTGTAGGATGTAGTATATGTATCTCAAGTACTTGTAACTTTCCTTTATGCTTTGTAACATTTTTAATAGAACTTGAGAAGCAATATACAACATTCTTGAAAACCAATTACTTGTGTTGTTTGCAATCTTGTTCTGTCTCATCTTTACTTGTGTTTTTAGCATATTTCACTAAAAGTTAACCAGTTCCCTATTTGATCTGTTAAATATTCTAAGTAACTCTCCTCATTGTGTTGTTGTGTTGTAAGTGCATACCCTTTAACGGTCTTGCATTTACCAACAGCCTTAGAGAAATCTCTTCCTCTTGGATTTATTTAATAGTTGGTGATGATTAAGCTTTGTAGGTCATATTTGTTTGAGTCAGGGAGTGACAAAATTTTTTCAATCAGATGGAAGTATGGAATCATTCTATATGCCCTCTTGATGACTGCACAATCCCAGTCTGGATCATATTTCCAGGCCATGATCTTGTTTTCTTCAGCAGATCCGGGAGTTGTGAGATGATCAAATAATTGGATGAGGGTTGACTTTTCTCCAGTTATTTCCCTGAAAGGTGTACCAAGTGGCCATATCTTTCCTGGTATCACATCTCTTGATTCTTTGATCAGCTTATCCTTACCCTTGTGCCTATCTTTACTTTCTAAAAGGACTGGCTCTGCAGAATTAAATTTGGCTTGATGAGCATAGGCAGGGTTTGGTGGTTCAGTTCTAAATTTAATTACTGTCTCCAACTCCACCTTCATCACATACTCCATCATCTTTCTTAGCTCAGCCACAAATCTGCCTTTTAGCTCATGCAGTTTGTAATAATGACTTTGTAAGCAGCAAGTCATGTTATACTTGTAGTGCTTGGCTGTGTCATAATGGCCCACATCTTGCTTAATTTTCTGAATGGCTTGAAATTTGGAGAAGGTTTCATAGTTGAAGACAGGGAGTATGATTCTTGCTGCTCAAATTCTTTCAGCACATTCTTCATCTCAGTCATATTCATTTTCTCAACCATATCATAAGGGAATTCATTGTTTATTAAAGTCATGAACATTGCTTATTGGGTCTCTCTTCAAGATGTCATCAGTGGTTAGTAGCTCATCAGCTTTAGATTTTTGTTGATCTTTGGTAGATTCCATTTTTGTTAGTTTATCCCATTCAACATCACTCTCAGTATCGGCATGCGTCATTGGCTTGAAAGTGGATACATCTATTGAAGGAGTGTACTCGGAAGATATGATGTTTGCCTTCTTTGGGGAGTCTTTAATTTCTATAATCTCTCTTTGTAACTTCCCCAAATACTGTCTTTTTCTACTATACTGAATAGTTGGCTTTGAAGCTTCAGCAATCTCTTTTGTTGATGTTAGTTTAGCATTGGATTCAAGAGCAAATATCTTTTTCTTCAGTTCATCAATCTCTTCATCTTTCCTTTTCAGAAGGACAGATTGTTTAGATATAGTATTTTTTGCTTTGTTGATCTCTAACACAAGCTGCTTTCTTTCAGACTTATCATGCCCACTAGATTCTTTGAGTTCAGCCACCAACTGATGCAGAGCATCTGTCACTTGATCATCAGTTTTAGAATCATCTCTCAATCTTTTAAAGGATGCTTCTTGTTTTTCTAGTTGAACTTCCTTTTCTCTTAACATTCTATTCAGTTCCCTTATCCTCTCCAATCTTTTGTGAAATTGATGGAGGATGGGTATGTTCACTGGCTGGTGAGACTGGTTCAGTAGCAACATTGTTTAAAGATGTTTGGGATGGTTAGGAGAGATGGGCAAAATGTGTTCACTTAGAGGTGACTGTACTGGTGGTGATGGAATTTGATGATAAATAGGTGATGGTGGAGGAGAGTGAGGCTTGTTCAGTTGAAGTAGGGGAATCAACATATGTTCTTCATGTTTTTCATCCTCAAAAACAAGTTCTTGTGGAATATCAGCATTCTCATCAATCACATGGGCAAACATTGGGTCATTTTCTCCTTCATATTATCCACTGATCTTATTTAACATTGATCTCCCCATATGGACTTGCACAAATACACCTCCTTCTCTTTCTATAGTGGGCAGGACTTCATTTATGATTCGCTAAATGAACCTAGGGAACATGTACATCTTGTTAGTCTGTTGAACTCTGATATGATCACATAAGCATCCAAAAATATACTTTGCATAGTTGTAAGTCCTTTCTTCAAATATTTTAATAATTCCGGAGGAAATGTGCCTAGAGATTCTGTCTAACCCAGATTTTCTGTTGGATATGTATTTCAAGTATGTGTGGCAGAAGAATCTGTATGGTTTACATAATCTCCCCTTCTTGGTATCCCCTTGTTGATAATCACGCATCATATCCCATAATATTGAAGATCTTCTCTATGTATTCATGTTCAAACATCACGGTGACCTTCCTCTTGATTGCCCAACTCAAGTACCCTCCAAACGGTTCTCTCATCAATCCTGAAACTTTCATTTCTTATCTCTGCTTGTATTATCATATTTTCTCCTTCTTCTTCTATTCTTGCCGAGTTCAGAAAATCAATGATGTGCAATTGATAGATTATAGGATCAGCTCATAGAGCATAGAACAACCTATACCTTCGCAAGTAGTTGATGATGTCTCGAGACCCTTCAGCCACTGGGTTGTTAGCATTCAAGAACACATATACATTATGTTGCTTGGTAGTTCTAGTTGCCATTTGCATAGAATAATGAGAAAATTAGATCATATTAAAAATTCAGACATAAGAATTTGAAGAGTTTTGGTGATACTCAAGGATCAACAGTTGATTTTTGATGTTTATGATATGATTTACCTTGATAATGTTGGTTTTCTGATAAGCAGAGATCAAGATTTGTATATAATTTATTATTCGGAGAAGGTAATTTGAATGTTTGCAGACAGAGGGTTTAAGGTTTTGTGAATGTTTTTCAAGGTTTAAAAAAGTGTTCTGAAAAAGTGAATGAAATTGACAAGTCAAAAACATCATTTATACTCACTCGGACTTATTAATTTCATTTATTAAATGATGTGGGAACCTCAATCCTTATTACCCTTCCGTGGTAATTTAATGTTTCCGCATATACTAGTTCTTCTGTAGCATATTAATTCATCCGTAGCACATCTACTGATGACTAAACTTAAAAAAAAACTCAATCTTTGGATGTATAATTTTTTATTCCATAGGTTACCAATCTACACAAATGAATTATACTTTGTTAAAAAAGTTAATACATCCGCAGGTTACCAATCTACGGACGGTCATATTTAACCTTGTTTTAAGTTTCACACTGTAGCATCTGCTGAAGTGTAAAAAAACACTATAACTTCTGCTGAAATGCAAATTTGCACTATAACTTCTGCTGAAATGCAAAGTTTGAAACTTATTTGTTTGTATGATTCTAACAAATTGTTAGAATCATTTGTTGCTATTAGACCTTGTTGACATGTATCAATGGAAAATGTGTAAGAAATTGATTTGATTAACCTTCTGCAAGATCGTTTAAGGGTGGTGACTTACAGCACAACAACACAATGAGGAGAGATCTTTAGAACACTTAACAGATCAAATAGGGAACTGGTAACTTATATGTATGATACTAAGAGCACAAGTAAAATATGAGACAGAACAAGATGCAAACAACATAAGTGTATGTTTTTCAAGATTGTTGTATATTGCTCTCAAGTTCTTTTACAAGTATTACAAAGCATAAAGAAAGTTACAAGTACTTGAGATACTTTATGCTACATCCTACATCCGGCCATACTTTGAAGGCCAGCTAGATACATAAGACTATACAACAACAAAATCAAATGTTGAGTCAAAAGGCAGATTGCCTTTTGACTAGTGACTATGACATGACATTGCTCACATCCTAATATATTTCAAAAAGGATAAAAGTACATAAAGTAGAAAGCACAGACTCAAATAAAGCATGTATTCAAAAGGTGGTCCAACTCATGTAAGATGGTGATTGAATAGAGTTGCAGCGGAAAGGTGGTCCAACTTTATGGAAAGTACATCAAATAAAGCATGTATTCAAAAGTCTTTGGAAGAAATCTGTCTTCATTTCTTGGCTTCGGAAGACTTTGTCTATGAAGCTTCGGAAGATTTCACTTTTGGCTTTGGAAGATGTTGGTCTTGGCTTAGGAAGATTTTACACTTAGAATATTTCCTAGTGCATGGTGAAAAACTTCCGAAGCATTTACACTCTTGTACTTCTGTGCATGCATAAATGAAAGATTTTGGATGTTTTAGGTGCATTAGCCTTATATGAACCTTACAAACTCCCCCTAGGCTGATGCTACCAAAACACTTGAAGATCTTTATGTGTTGACAGTCCTTATCATGATGATGACCATGCCTTTCTTCATTAGATGGTCAGGATCACTCATACTCTCATAGTATCTTCTCATCTCAAATAGATCATGCAGAGGTAGGTTGAATAAGTCTTGCCATGTGTAGACATCTTCACCACCTTGATCTCTTATCACATGCCATCTTTCTGGAGTAGTTGTGCAGGTCCAGGATAAGATGGGTGTTTCAGCTATAAGAGGAGCCACTTGAATTGGAGTTGATGGGGCTACCTCTTCATGCACTTCCTCAGTATGATTTGATTCATCTAGAGGCTTGGAGATGGATGACTCTGACTTCTTCTTCTTCTTCTTTGACTTTGGTTTAGAAGCCATCTTCTTCCTCTTCTTTGAAGAGTTTAACTGAGAAGACTGACCTGTAGCACCTTGTTGATCAGTCATATCTTTCTAAGTTGGGTCTACCTCCCTCACAGGTTCAGAAGGAGAGGGAGTTTGACCCTACTGTGGATCAGAAGATGAAACTTGCTGAGGTTCAGTCGGAGGTCCAGGTTATGTTGTCTCTGGTTGTTCAACCTTAACATCCACTTCAGGAGGGCCTTGACTTGGTGGGGAGTGTAAGTCAATAAGCTCTCCTCTTTTGATCTTCTGCTTGATTACCCTGATGTGCTCATCCATTAGGGATAGAGATATTTGGCCAAGTCTCCTTCCGGAGAATCCATACTACTTCAAGAAGCTCATCATCCTTTTTCTGTCAGTAGACTTCTTCATACTCTTTTGGATGATGGCTCTTGACTTTGCAGCCTCTTCCCTCATCTTACTCTTTATTGTTTTTTGTTCTTTAAGTACTTGAAGTTCAAGGTGTTTGAGATACTCAAACTCAATGTACTCAAAGGACAAGGGAAGAAGTGCAGATGCCTGGTAGAGACATGTGGCACTCAGGTAGTTGATCATGTTTTGCCTATCTGTTTCTTTGTCTACCTGTGGTTCTTGTAGAGTTGCCATAGTCTCTTGAACAAGGCTTTCTTGAACTGGGGAGAGAGTAGGAACATGTTTTTACAGCCTTTTCTGTCTTTTATCTTCTTTGATTTGGAGGAGCACTTGCATTATCTGCTTCCTTCCTTTCCCTAGACATTTCCATGTCTGCCAGTTCATTAAGTTCTGCAGGATCAGGTTTTGTCACTTAACACTTGAATTTCTCTCAAACTCACTTATACTACACTCAAATCAGATGAAGTAGATGAAGGATTTGATCTGCCCAAGATTCATATTAAATTGATGTGGCTAGTGTGATATGATCCAAGACGGGTCATACCCAATAACAAGCCAAACCAACACCGAAAGATAATTTATTTGTTGATAAGATCATACAAATAAGTAGTGACACCAATTTAGAAAATTGGATTTTCTAAATATTGCTTTTGTAAATGAACATTATTATGTGGATAATTGTTCATGAGATATTATTTGTTTTTCATTATTTAGTTTTACTAAATGATAACAAATAAAAGAGTGTTTAATTTATAAAGTTTAAAAATTAGTTTTCAACTTTATAAACAAAAGATTAAAGTGTGTTTAAAAGTTTAAAAGGGTGGGACCCTTTTTCTCTTTATTTTGGCCGCCCAAATAAGGGGCTTTTGGGTTCCAATTTTGGTCTTGAAAATTGGTGACTTAAAGTGACTTACACGCTCCATCTTGACAATGATTCACTCTTACATGCAAACCTTTTGAACTCTCCAAATCTCTCTCTCTTTCTCACGGTTTTTGGAAGAAGAAAAGGGCAGAATTTTCAGCTTTCAAAAGAGGTTTTGGTTGCTGAAAATTTGGTGTCAAGATTCCTAGCAATCAAAGTTGTTTGTACAAGCTTGGGGTATCACCTCTTGAGGTCTTCTTCCTTGAAGATTCAGCCACGTTTTCATCTTCTTTCACCTCAAGAAATTCGTTCCTTTGAGCTGCTACAAAGGTTGTTTTTTTTACCATCTTATGTTTTTCATTGTATGCACTTTCGTATAATGATCCATGGTTTGGGGTTGCTTATTAAATGGGTTTAATAACCATCTTATTAACATGTTTTAAAACTTCAAAATCCGCTGCGTTTTCATATAAACAAGGTTATATGAGCTTTGATAAACTTGTTAAATCCCTACAATGGCATCAAGAGCCACTTATACGAATGCATACATGTATATTCTTGCTAGTTCACGGTTTTGTGGTGTTTGACACCACATACCCGTGAGTTAGAGGGCTGTTTTGGTCACCTCTTTTGGTGTTTTAAAGATGCTTCTTTATGCATATAAGGATCTTTAAAAGTCTAGATTATTTGATGTTTATTTATATGTTCTTAACCCATTTGTTCTTGGTTTATGTTGGCCAAGAACATGGGCTATAAGGGGCTGCCAAAATCGATTATCTTGTGTATGTTTGATCATGTTGTTGTTGATTATGCATAACAAAGCCTAGACCATTTGGATTGGATGATTGGTTGTCATGTTATATTCATTTGGGCATGTAATAATTTAATTTTGTTTCAAGTCTTGTTTTGTTATTCATTCATTTGGTTTGTAATAAATAGATTAGGAGTTTATCTTTACTAGAAACATGTATTAGGATACATATTTTGTAAGGATGCTCAAGATCAAGACTTGAAGAAAAGATGGACAAAGAGGATGCTTGAAGATGTGGATTCAAGTGGGAGTTCCTTTTGTCAACCATGTGTCATGTTCTTAACCCTTAGGACAAGACCTTTTGACACACTTGTTTTGGCTAAACAAGTGTGCTCAATTTAGTATGCTTTGTTATGCATATATGAATTGTTTGGTTATGCTTGGTTGAATGCTTATGATGTTGTTTTGTTTTGGATATTTGGATGTCATTAACAAACCATCAACTAGAACAAGCTATTACAAGAAATTGGTTCTCAAATCATTAAGCAAAATAGAATGGGTCTATAAAAGGAGTTAATGGTTTGCAAAATAAAATGGGTTTTATTTAAAAGAACCAAATGGGTACCATATGGTTGAATGCATACAATCATAGAGTACATGGGCTTTTCTAAAACAAGAATTGTGAAATTATAAATCCCTTTTGAAAAACAAGTTAAACACCATCCTTTTACACAACACTTAGGTTACTTGCAAACTCTTAGTGGGATAAAGGTCACCTAACCACTTTGAGGGAACTTGTAACTTGAGGTGATAATGCCATGTTTGTGGGATAAAGGTCATCTAACCACTTATGTGGTAAACTCACACGTGTGTGTAAGTAGGATGACTTGATTTATAAAATATATTAAATGGATCACCTAAAATGTGTTTTATAAAAGGTGTTGATGGGGTAAACATGCCGTTATAAACATAAGATGTTCAAACGATCCCATACCATTAGAAGTTGCAATGGGTTGCAATTTTCATTTATGACTACCTTGTTTATTTAAATAATGGGATAAAGGGTACCTAACCAATATTTAAATATAACGTTGGATTCTAAAAATATTTTTTTTATTAAAAGTCTATGAGACGTAAAGGGTATTAATAAATGAAATATATAATTATATTAACGATTACTAAAATGGAACTTTGTAAAATCTTGTAGATGGCCGACCACACCAACGCTAATAACGATGTACCAAACCAAAACAACCAATCTCTTAGGGCGATCCTTCAAAGGGATCGTCTAACACCTAACAACTTCATGGATTGGTACCGCAACTTGAGAATTGTTCTCAAGCAAGAAAAGCGGGCCTACATTCTTGATGATCCCATCCCCGATGAACCTAACGAGGAGGATGTGGAGGCCTATAACGATTGGGTTAGATATACGGAAGACTCCATCCAAGTCTCTTGCTTAATGTTAGCAAGTATGACACCCGAACTCCAAAAGGAGTATGAGCTCCATGGAGCCTATGACATGATCACTCGGTTGCGGGAAACGTTCCAGAAACAAGCTAGAGTGGAGCGCTTCGAAACGGTTCGAGCGCTTCATGCATGTCGGATGAAGGAATCCCAATCAGTTTCATCTTATGTTCTTAAGATGAAAAGCCACATCGACCGCCTTCAAAGGCTAAATTGTCCTGTCTCAAAGGAGTTGGCCACAGATTTGATCCTTAATGGCCTAACTAAAAGGTTTGAGGCATTCGTCATGAATTACAACATGAACGGATGGGACAAGAGCATAAATGAACTTCATTCGATGCTCAAATCAGCTGAGGCGGGAATGGGTAAAAGGGTTTTACCCGTTCTCGCTATTAATGAAGGTGGAAGAAGGAAGAGGTCTCTACCCCCTCCTAAGGCAAATGTTGCCAAAGGAAAGGGGCACGTTGGAGGAAAGGGGAAGATGGTTGTTAGGGCGGAACCTCCGAAGCCCAAGGAGAAGAAGCAAAAGGTTGCTGTAAACGACCCATGCTTCAAATGTGGTGAGATAGGGCATTGGATGAGAAATTGTCCAGTCTATCTCAAAGAGTTGAGAGAAAAGAGGGATGCAGGGCAAACCTCAGGTATAATTTACATGATACATGTTGAGCTAAATGTTATTTCTTCTAACACATGGGTATTAGATAGCGGATGTGGAACTCACATTTGCAATTTATTGCAGGGGTTCAAAAGAAATGAGCATTATGCAAAAGGGGAAATAAGTCTCTTCATGGGCAATGGTGCAAAGGTTCACGTTGAAGCCCAAGGAGACTACATTTTGAAGCTTCCAGGTGGTTTGGAAGTTATTTTAAACAATGTATTATATGCTCCTAGCTTGACTAGGAACATAATTTCTGTTTCCCGTTTAAGACAATGTGATTATGATTTCAAGTTTGTTGACAATGATATTCATGTTTCTTTAAATCATGTATTTTATTTTAAGGCTATACCTTGTAATGGTATTTATGAATTGGTTCATGAAAACGTAACATATGATAGCTCAATATACCAAGCAACCACCAAAAGACTCAAATTAGATTTGAGTGATACCTACCTTTGGCATTGCCGTCTTAGTCATATAAACAAGAAACGTATACAAACACTTCAAAAGAATGGTCTTTTAAAAACAAATGAATGTGATTCATTTGATGTATGTGAATCTTGTTTACAAGGTAAAATGACTAAGGCACCCTTTAGTGGAACTAACGAAAGGGCAAAAGATTTATTAGGTATCATACATTTGGATGTATGTGGTCCTTTTAAGCCAATGACTAGGAATGGTGAAAGATACTTCATTACCTTTACCGACGATTATAGTCGCTATGGGTATGTGTACTTATTAAGGCACAAAGATGAAGCTTTTAAAATGTTCAAAATCTTCAAGAATGAAGTAGAAAATCAACTCAACAGGTCAATTAAAATTCTCCGCACCGATAGAGGTGGCGAATACCTAAGTGATGTTTTTCAAGATCGTCTTAGGAGTTGTGGGATTGTCTCACAACTCACTCCACCTGGAACACCACAACATAATGGTGTGTCTGAGAGGAGGAATCGAACCTTATTGGATATGGTTCGATCTACGATGGCTAGAAGCACATTACCTCTATCATTTTGGGGTTTCGCTTTGCTCTCCGCGGCCCGTATTCTGAATATGGCCCCAACCAAAAAGGTGGAAAAGACACCTTTTGAGATATGGCATGGAAGAGTTCCATCCCTATCGTACTTAAGGGTCTGGGGTTATGAGGCTTATGTTAAGACTCCCACCCCAAACAAATTAGATGTCCGATCCACCAAGTGTATCTTTGTTGGATATCCTAGAGATTCTATGGGATATTATTTCTATGATCCACTGGAACAAAAAGTGTTTGTTGCCAGAAAGGGTGAGTTCTTAGAAACTAAGTTCCTTATGGAAGGAACTAGCAGTAGAACAGTGGACCTTGAGGAGGATCAAGAAACACAGCCCGATGCACGTTTGGTTGAAACTAGCACTCAACGTGATGATGTTGAGGATGATCAAGCGGTTGATCAATACACACAAAATGTTCGCAGAAGTGGTAGAACTGGTAATCCACCTGAAAGATACGGATTTTTCATGGATGGATGCTATGTGGTGGATTCAGATGAACCAGCCACGTATCATGATGTAGTGTCCAATTTGGATTGTGACAAATGGCTTGAGGCCATGAACGTTGAGATGCAATCCATGTATGACAATCAAGTTTGGGAACTTGTTGAGCCACCTCTTAATTCCAAAGTAGTTGGAAGTAAGTGGGTTTTCAAGAAGAAAACCGATATGCATGGAAACTTGGATACTTACAAAGCTAGACTTGTAGCAAAGGGTTTCACTCAAACTCAAGGGGTTGATTATGATGAAACCTTCTCACCTGTTGCAATGCTTAAGTCTATAAGGATATTGTTTGCCATAGCAGCTCATTATGATTATGAGATTTGGCAAATGGATGTCAAAACCGCTTTCCTAAATGGATATCTTGAGGAAGATGTCTATATGGTTCAGCCTGAAGGTTTTGTCGATCCAAAATATCCTAATAAAGTATGCAAGTTAATGAAATCAATCTATGGATTGAAACAAGCATCAAGAAGTTGGAATCACCGTTTTGATGATGAAGTAAAGAAATTTGGCTTTATCAAAAACGCTGATAAGGCTTGCGTGTATAAGAAGGCTAGTGGGAGCACAATAACCTTCCTAGTATTGTATGTTGATGACATACTACTGTTTGGAAACGACATTCCAACCATGGAAGGTGTAAAAACCTGGCTTGGAAGTTGTTTTTCCATCAAGGATCTTGGTGAAGCCGCCTATATTCTGGGAATAAAGATCTATAGGGATAGATCAAGACGGCTAATTGGTTTGAATCAAAATGCATACATTGACAAAATCTTGAAAAGGTTCAAGATGGAAAACTCTAAGAAAGGTACTGTACCTATTCAAAGAGGGACAATATTGAGTACAACTCAATGTCCAAGCTCCAAGGAGGAGCAAAATAGAATGAAGGCAATCCCATATGCATCTGCTATAGGATCCATCATGTATGCAATGATATGCACTAGACCAGACGTATCATGCGCTTTAAGCATGACAAGTAGATACCAGCAAAATCCTGGTGATAGTCATTGGATGGCTGTCAAGAACATTCTGAAGTACCTAAGGAGGACTAAGGACATGTTCTTGATCTACGGGTCTGGTGAAGAGGAACTCGTTGTAAAAGGTTACACGGATGCGAGTTTCCAAACCGATCGAGATGATTCACGATCTCAATCGGGGTACATCTTTATTCTAAATGGGGGAGCTGTTTCTTGGAAAAGCTCAAAGCAAGAAGTCGTAGCGTTGTCCACTACAGAGTCAGAATACGTCGCCGCTTCAATGGCAGCACAGGAAGCTGCATGGCTGAAGAAATTCATAGCCGATCTAGGGGTAGTCCCTTCCATTCAGGATCCCCTAGAGATCTTTTGTGACAACGAGGGTGCGATTGCTCAAATCAAGGAACCTCGTGCTCATCAAAAGACTCGGCACATTGAACGGAGATTCAACTACATAAGGGATGAAGTTGAAAAAGGAAAGATATGTATTCGCAAAGTCCACACTGATAAAAACGTTGCGGATCCACTCACAAAGCTCCTTGAAAAGGCAAAGCATGAAGGTCATGTTTGTGCCATGGGACTTAGATATTCAAGTGCCTGGGTTTAATGTTGTATTTTGTATTTGGATATTGGAACTAATGTTATTTGACTTAATTATATGGTTATAATTTCATTTGTTCTTCTATTTTAGCATGTTTAAATCCGTGAATAAATGAATTATTCTCAACGTCCGTAGTCGATCATACTTGTGGGAACAACTATGAATGTAAGACTATAATGAACTTGGATTGGTTGATATTCATAAGGTATGAATATAAAGCAAGAGGTTGCTACCAAGGTTCATTGATATCTATGGGATATAGATATTGGACTGACCCGCTCTCAATTATTTCTGCATGGAATCTTTCTGAATAGTCATAAGAAATTTTGAGTAAAGGCGAATATCATTGTATCCTCAGACCTGAGATACATATTGGGTCTTGATATTCACCAAGTATTGTACTTTGACTTAGTCCTTTGCTATTCTGAAAAGGCAGTACATAAGGCTGAGTTCAGGTATGACATGAGGTGATTGTGAGAGACGTATGTAGTCAAGATGGAATTTGTTCCTCTTATTCGTTGAGAGTTAGATGTCTAAGGCCTGTTAAAGTTAAATCATCGGAGAATGACTATTCTGTGTCTCTTGGATTTAACATGACATCTGCAACAAAAGGATAGATGATTAATTCACCTAAAACATATTCAAGTAAGGTACTTGAAAAGGATGATGTTATTGAATGGCACTTAGTCATATACATTAGGGGTAGCAAACCGTTGCTAGGCGTTATTTGCTGCTTGCATCAATCTTCTATAAATCTTGTGCAAGTGGGAGATTGAAGGATTTGATCTGCCCAAGATTCATATTAAATTGATGTGGCTAGTGTGATATGATCCAAGACGGGTCATACCCAATAACAAGCCAAACCAACACCGAAAGATAATTTATTTGTTGATAAGATCATACAAATAAGTAGTGACACCAATTTAGAAAATTGGATTTTCTAAATATTGCTTTTGTAAATGAACATTATTATGTGGATAATTGTTCATGAGATATTATTTGTTTTTCATTATTTAGTTTTACTAAATGATAACAAATAAAAGAGTGTTTAATTTATAAAGTTTAAAAATTAGTTTTCAACTTTATAAACAAAAGATTAACGTGTTTAAAAGTTTAAAAGGGTGGGACCCTTTTTCTCTTTATTTTGGCCGCCCAAATAAGGGGCTTTTGGGTTCCAATTTTGGTCTTGAAAATTGGTGACTTAAAGTGACTTACACACTCCATCTTGACAATGATTCACTCTTACATGCAAACCTTTTGAACTCTCCAAATCTCTCTCTCTTTCTCACGGTTTTTGGAAAAAGAAAAGGGCAGAATTTTCAGCTTTCAAAAGAGGTTTTGGTTGCTGAAAATTTTGTGTCAAGATTCCTAGCAATCAAAGGTGTTTGTACAAGCTTGGGGTATTACCTCTTGAGGTCTTCTTCCTTGAAGATTCAGCCACGTTTTCATCTTCTTTCACCTCAAGAAATTCGTTCCTTTGAGCTGCTACAAAGGTTGTTTTTTTTACCATCTTATGTTTTTCATTGTATGCACTTTCGTATAATGATCCATGGTTTGGGGTTGCTTATTAAATGGGTTTAATAACCATCTTATTAACATGTTTTAAAACTTCAAAATCCGCTGCGTTTTCATATAAACAAGGTTATATGAGCTTTGATAAACTTGTTAAATCCCAACAGTAGAATCTCTTCTAAGAGTTGATAATAATATAATAAGTAGCAAAGAACACAAGGAAATAATTTTCAAGTCACTTGTATATATTACTTCTCAACTCAAAGTATTACAAGACTCTTACAAGCATGAAACAAGAGTTACAATGAGAAACTATATATATATTAGATCCTACAGCCGGATATACTTTGATACCAGCTAGAAACTTAAGACTAAAGCATATACTACAATGCTAAAGTTAAGGTATCTTAAATAAAGTATTATCTAAGATATGGTAGTCATCACATGTCCATGACTTACCTTTTGTCACCAACTAAAGTTGGAAACTGTACTAACTGATAAAGGTATACAATGGAATAAAGTATGGTCAACTACATGGCTTTTGAGAAAACACCATGCAGTATCTCAGAGGCCTGCAGCGGAGTGTCAGAGAGACCATACGTATGTCCACTGGATAATAGTAGTGTCTTCCGAAGGTAAGTTGGCTTCGAAAGAACAAGTTCTTCCGAAGCCACTTATACTTCGGAAGAGGCTTCTATACTTCCGTGGCTTGAGGACTTCTTTTATACTTCGGAAGTTGACTTCTGATCTTTTACTCTAAGTCTTGATCTTCGGAAGTGAATACTTTGTCTTCGGAAGTTTGAGTTTTCCTTCGGAAGTTGATCTTACTCTTTGTCTTCGGACGAACTTCTTTTCCTTCAAAAGTTCCACACTTAGCTTCGGAAGTCCTTTATTAGTTGCACCAAAATATTCTAAGTGATTTGGTTTTGGTTGCACAAGCCTTTCTAGATCCAACAAACTCCCTGTAGGCTGATGCTACTAAAACCTCACTTGTTTATGCTTCTCAAAACTTTCAACACTAGGGACAAAAGATATTTTTATGTGTCCTTGTTCTTCCCTGAAGTGGTGCTGAGAAGTTTGTACAAGTCATTAGTGGATAGGAGATCCAGTCTATCACTCTGAATGACATGTACTCTTTGTACAAGTTAGTTGACGGGAGTTATAGTCATACTCCTATCTAACTATGGAGTCAAGTTCAGGACCCTCAACCATTTGTAGAAAGGCTTTGCCTTTGGTTATTGATCCCTTCCTTTTCTCCTCCTCTCTCAGTTTCAACTCTTCTTCAATCTTGGTCCTAGCAGTCAGCTCGGCCAGATGAAGACTGCCCAGGTGATTTCTTATGTGAGCAGCGACTTCAGAGTTGGAGGGGTTGGAGAGTGGCTTCTCTGCTAACTCAGGAATATCAAATCTGCTTAAGTGTAGCAGAGATGAGGCATTTAGCCTGTTAAGCTCTCCACTCTCTCTCTCAACAACAAAGTTGTGAGAAGAGTCTTCGAACCTCCACTGGATGATTTTTTTCCTAGGCATAAGGGGTTGTCTTGGCACCCTGTCACCTCTCTTGGTATCCAGTAGAGTCACCAGCCTTCTCCTTAGCTTCTTTTCTTCCTCATTCAAAGTCACCGAATTGAGGCCAAGGAGATTTACAGCTTGGTCCAATGTTCCTCTGAGCAGATCAAGAAATTGATCTCTAGTGAGGGAACATGAGGATCCATCAATATAAGTCATTTTGATAGAATCCTCCTCATGGGAGATGTCGCTCTGAGTTGTGCAGTTGATGAGCTTTGTCTTGATTGCTTTGAACTCCTCTAAGGAGAGATGTTTAGAAGGCTGAGGGGATGGTTTGAGTGGTTGTTGGGTAGGTTGTGGTGTTTGGGTTCTGGCTAGTGTTTTGGGTGGAGGATGGGTAGTTTAGGTGGTTGAAGTGAGGAAGTTGGTAAGGATGATGGTGTAGGTTCAGGGGTGTAAGGTTTAGTGGTTGGTTCAGTTTTGATGGGGAATGGTAAAAGAATTTGTTCAGGTTGTGGTTGGGTTTGAGGTTGGGGTTGAGTAGTTGGTTTGAAGATCATCCCCTGTCCCTTTCTGTACATCTCCTTCCTCTTCCCGGAGCGACTATCAGCCTTTATCTCACTGACATGTTGCTGGATGGTCTTCTCAGACATAGGACCCACCTGCCTGCCAGAGAAGCCATGAGCCCGGAGATAGTCTTTCATCCAGGCCTTTTCACCTATCTTATTGGCAGCAGCTAGCCCTGCTTCCTCTTCCTTCTTCCTCTTCAACATCAGCTTTTCCTTGGCAGCTCTCTTGCTCTCCTTCTCCATTTGATCTTGCTCTTTCTTGAAGAGCCATAAGATCGTATCATTGTTGTGTGGAGATAATTCTTATAGAGAGAAACCCCTGGAGGTTAGGAAAGTTATCATTCCCTCTTAAGCTTCTAATCAGCTTCTCCTTCTTTCCTCTCCCTTTCTTCCTCTAAGGCCAACCTTGCTTCTTCTTCTTTTTGCTGTTTTTGCAGCAAAGTTGCCTTTTCCAACTCAACTAACTCCTCTAGTGGTAGCAGGAGCACATCTTCACTCACAGCTCCTAGATTGACAAGTCTGTCAATGATTTTTACCCTTCTTTTATTGTTGACAGCCTCCTGGTTGGTTGCAGCTGCTTTGCTACTAGCAGCTAGCCGTTTTCCAGTTGGAAGTCTACCTTTTCTTTTGAGCTTTTCTAACCTTTTTTCCTCATGAAGCTCTTCCTTAGTCATCTTCCTTTTTCTTTTGATGTCTTTGGAAGTGCTAGACTTTGGGGGTTCTTGGATGGAAGGTTAAGGTTAAATGGTGGAGATAGGAGCTGGAGTTAATGCTGATGTTTGAGGTAGGGGTTGGGTGAGAAAATCCTCCCTATTAACCTCATATGCAAGTTCTAGGATTGAATCTTTGACTATTAGATCATCAGATAAAGAGAATAGTCCTTCCACAGCTGCAATCTCAGCCTCGGAAGATTGAAGTTGTTCTTCCCAGGCTTTGACTTGTGCTTCGGAAGTCTATGAGAATGCACTATCTATCCCAACTATCTCAGTTGCTGGGCCATCAGTCCTTGTCTCTCCTTCGAAATTAATCTCAGGTTCTACTTGGACCTTAGGTTGCAATAGTGGTAGAAGGTGCATTTAACCTCTGAAGCTCTTGAGCTCCGAAGTAAATCACAAACAAGTCAGGACTTGGCTGTTCAATGAGAGATTCCAACAGGAACTTGTTGAAGAACCTGTTGAGATCTTGGAGCATCCTTTGATCCACTTGAATTACAACTGGAGGAGGCTCAGGAAAAACTGAAGCTTGTTGCATAGGGTATCTTGAACTTAAGGAAGTGAGAGCTTGACTATGTGGTTCCTCTTGTCTTTGGCTTTGTCCCTGAACACTCTCATCCTTTTTGGTAGCATCATCTAGAGAGATTTATGAGCTGGAGGAAAAGGTCAATGAGACCTGAATTGGTACATGCCTAACAAACCTCTCAATCTGTTTCTCAGCTAGTTTGGCCTTAAGATTTTCAATCTCAAGTTGCTGAGTGGCACACCTATCCTCTAAAGTCCTAACCTTAGATTCAAGATTTGAGACTTTAGAAAGAAGGTCTTCAATGGTGAGTTGCAGTCTTCCTCCATCTTCTTTTGTAGAATCACAGGGACATGAGGTAACATACTAGTATGTTCATCCTCACCACACGATGTGGTTTCTTGGCGCCCTGGTTTCCCTTGCTCAATGATGTCTCTTTCAGAGTCATCAAAGGGCATGGTTGCCGTAGATTCAGTCTCAGTAATGTTACCACTGTCCTGAGGGTCCATTGACGCTCCTTTAGTAGTGGCAGCTGAATCTACATGAGTCCCCTCCATATTAGTGGGACTCACCTCAGTAAAGGCTTGCTGATGGGGGATAGAGGTAAGAGGTCTCTCTGGGCTCTATTGATCCTAGAGAGGGTGTTGTGGATTAGCTTCTTTGCCCTGAAAAGACATAATCTCTTCATCAGCTCCTATTAGTAAGTCAGTAAAGGATATAAAGGTTAAGCCTAATGACCCGGGACTTTGATCAATGTCTAAAGGCATTGAGCCTATGGTAGGGCTGTCCTTTTTTGGCTGCTCAGGGGAGTATAAAGACTCTCCCCGAGGGTTTTCAGCTTGGGTTTCGGGCTCATGGGTTTGAGACTGAGGAGACTCAATACCCATATTGAGGTCAATTGTGAAGGATGGTTGGACCTCATACTGAGTGAGAGCCCATTGTTCCACTCTAGTCTTTTTGGATAGAATAGGCGGAGCTTGTTTAATCATAGAAGATTGAACAAGGGTTTGTTTGGGGCGTCTTTGATAAGTGATAGTGATGGGGTGAGAAGGTAGATTTGGTAGTGTGAGGGTAGTTGCTGGTGTGGGTTCATCATCTAAAGGGTTAACATTGATGTCACCAGGAGCCATTGGCTCAGTCATACTTGGAAGAAGTGCAGTATATCTTCCGGTGAAGTTGGTGGACACTCTCTTCAAAGTCTTGAAGATGGTTAGCCTCATTTGAGGAACAGTCAGAGCAGCTGCACAGACAAGCTGACTCTGGTCCAGCTCACAATTGATTATGTGCTAAAGAAACCTGGGATACATGAAGAATGTGTCCCGCTGGAGATTCCCCATAAGATTGGTCAGCACAAACCTTGAGTAGTTAAAGTGGAGGCTTCTCACCAAACCATGAACTAGGCACCCTAGTTCATATGGGATTTGATCCCATCCCCCAGATTTGTTGACAAGCAATAAAGAACAACATGCAGCAGGAACTTCCAGTTGTAAGAGAAGTTAAACTTGTAAACGGTTGACCTGCTTACATCTCCACCATATTTCATTTGGATGTAGGTGTTGTCCAAATCTGTTTTTGGGAACTCTGTAGGAGCGCCCTCATCATGAAGCTCGAGATGCTCCCTGATGAGTTGTTCAGAAATGACCAACTCCTGGCCATAGATGCTCGATCTTATTACCCTAACCCCATTTAGAAAGGAGATGATATCTCAGAAGTCGGCATCCCTTAAAGAATCAAGGAGTGCGACTTGGTTGTGCTGAGGGTTAAGTGCCATTTGAGAAAGTTGCAAGAAGATAGTTC
This sequence comes from Flaveria ramosissima, assembly GCA_025215565.1. NCBI lineage: Eukaryota > Viridiplantae > Streptophyta > Magnoliopsida > Asterales > Asteraceae > Flaveria > Flaveria ramosissima. The sequence continues at coordinate 35,858,374 of CM046040.1, read as the reverse complement.
GGAATTAGGTGAACTTAGGATGAAGGAAGCTTTTAGGGCAGTAAATTTGGTAAAAAGATGAAAGTGATTAGCTGGAGTTATTTAAATGGGTGAAATGGCGGTTTAAGGGGTTTGGATAAGATGATGGGACGTTTCAGTGGAGGATGTGACAGGGGCGGTAAGGTTTAGTCCATTTAAATAATCCAAAATCATTAACAAAATCTTTGCTTTTTACAGAGTGGAGCCCAATAGATTTCCGTTACACAGTAAAATCTTTCATCCGAGTATAAAGTATTTTCGAAGGTAATGTTCTTCCGAAGGCAAATTTACTTCCGAAGCTAAAATTTTTACTTCCCAGAGTAAATATTGCTTTTCGAATGGAGAGTGTTATAAGCTTCGGAGGTAGATCTGATATGAAATCAATCACTTCTTCCGAGACTTAACGATTTTTCCGAGAAGAAAATTATCCTGGGAGGAATTTGCACGACCATTGAAGGGTATGCACTTACAACACAACAACACATTGAGGAGAGTTGCTTAGAACACTTAACAGATCAAATAGGAAACTAGTTAACTTGTTAATGAAAGATGCTAATAACACAAGTAAAAGTGAGACAGAACAAGATTGCAAACAATACAAGTATTGTGGTTTTTAAGAATGTTGTATATTGCTTCTAAAGTTCTATTACAAGTTTACAACGCATATCGATAGAAAGTTACAAGTACTTGAGATACTTTATACTACATCCTACAAGCGGCCATACTTTGAAGGCCAGCTGGATACAATGACTAGACAGCTACAAAATCAAATGTAGAGTCAAAAGGCATATCTGCCTTTTGACTGTGACTATGACATGCCATAGCTCACATCCTAATATATTACAAAAAGGATAAAGTAAAAAAACAAATAAGTAGAAAGCATGACTCAAGACCTCAATGTACAGTTACCAAAGCATAGACCTTTCACCAACTCATGTAAGTTGGTGACTTTACAGAGTGCAGCGGAAAAGTGATCCCTCTTTATGGTAAAGTACATCAGATAAAGGCATATCTCTAAAAGTCTTCGGAAGAAATCTGTCTTCACTCTTTGGCTTCGGAAGACTTTGTCTTGAAGCTCGGAAGACTTCACTTTTGGCTTTGGAAGATATTGGTCTTGGCTTCGGAAGATTTTACACTTAGAATATTTCTAGTGCATGGGTGTAAAAGTTCCGAAGCATTTCTACTTCAGTTCTTAGTGCATGCTTGCAGAGAGACTTGGATGTTTTGGCTGCATCAGACTTATAGGAATCCTTACAAACTCCCCCTAGGCTGATGCTACCAAAACATTTAGAAGATCTTCAGATTTTGTAGTCTTCAGCACAATGATGACCATACCCTTCTTCATTAGATGGTCAGGATCATTCAGACTCTTGTAATATCTTCTCATCTCAAAGAGATCATGCTGAGGTAAGTTGATTATATCTTGCCATGTATAGACATTCTCAACACCTTGATCTCTGATCACATGCCATCTCTCTGGATTAGTAGTGAAGGTCCAGGATAAGATGGGTGTCTCAGCTGCAAGAGGAGCCACTTAAATTAGAGTTGATTAGGCTGCCTCTTCATGCACTTCCTCAGGTTGATCTGACTCGGCCTGAGGTGTAGAGGTGGATGATTTAGGCTTCTTCTTCTTCTTAGACTTTGGTTTAGAAGCCATCCTCTTCTTCCCTCTTAGAAGACTTTAACTGAGAAGACTGGTCTGCAGCACCTTGTTGATCATCCTTGTCTTTCTCAGTTGGGTGTTCCTCCCTCATAGGTTCAGATGGAGAGGGAGTTTGACCCTGCTGTAGATCAGAAGATGAAGCTTGCTGAGACTCAGTAGGAGGTCCAGGTTGTGTTGTCTCAGGTTGTTCAACCTTAACCTCCACTTCAGGTGGGATTTGACTTGGAGGAGAGTATAAGTCAATCGGCTCTCCACTCTTGATCTTCTGCTTGATTACCCTGATATGCTCATCCATTGTGGATAGAGACATAGGGCCAAGTCTCCTTCTGGATAATCCATACAGCTTCAAGAAGCTCATCATCCTTTGTCTGTCAGCAGACTTTTTCATACTCTTTTGGATGATAGCTCTTGACTTTGCAGCATCATCCCTCATCTTTCTCTTTGTTGCCTTTTGTTCTTTGAGCACTTGAAGTTCAAGCTGTTTGAGATACTCAAACTCAATGTACTCAAAGGACAAGGGAAGAAGTGCATATGCTTGGCAGAGACTTGTGGCACTCAGGTAGTTGATCATGTTTTACCTATTTGTTTCCTTGTCTACCTGAGGTTCTTGTGTAGCAGCCACATCCTCTTGCACAAGACTTTCCTGAACTGGGGAGAGAGTTGGAGCATGCTTGTATAATCTTTTATGTCTCTTCTCTTCTTTGAATTGGAGAAGTAATCTTGCATCCACTTTTTCCTTCATCTCTCTTGACACTTCCATGTTAGCCAGTTCATTTAATTGCTCTAAGGGGAGAGATATAATCTCATCTATAGCATTGTTCCTGGTCTTCAGGTAAGTAATCCTGACTGCCCTCAACTCATCTTCTTGACTGTTTGGTCTGGGGGCAGTCCTGATTGCATCTTGCATAAATCCTGAAGACCCAGAGGAACTTTCTCCCCTTAGCTTCCGGAAGATCATGCATAGGTTGGACTCACTTTAGTTTAGATTGTTTACTTTTACTTGTAATAGGTCTTTTGTTAGTTTCCTTTTGTATGTACTTAGATTTATGTATTTTAGCAGTCTAGCGATACTGTGAGCAAAATTATAAGTTCGTTCATAGTTTGCTGTTTTGTTTACCTGGCGAATCTACTGTTTTGTAGGGCGAAACTATAGTTTCGGCAAGACAGTTTCGCTGACAGCGAAACTGTCTGCGAAACTAAGACTGCTATATATACTCATGTTTATTTTCATTGTTGGGTAAGCTTGCAAAACCCTAATCGATTATCATTGTTGCAAGTTACCATTTCAAAGTAGTTAATACACAGAATTATCCTTGTGCTTTTTGTTATTGATTCTCATTGATCATTGTCTTATCATGAAAGAGTTATTATTGTGTTCAATCCTCTCTATTATTGTTGTTTAGCATATTTATTGGATATTGAACGATTCTTCATATCATTTGCACTGTAATTCGATCACATGGACCAACAATATGGTATCAGACCCTTAGTGCTCTTGATTTGTTGAGTGTTTGGTGGTTTTGGTTCAATATCTAGGTTCAATCATTTTTCAGTGCATTATGAAGTGTTTTTGATATGGAAATTGATTGAATTCTGCTAGTTTTTGATTGTGGAAGATCTTATAATCATCAGCTCTCAAATTCATTGAGTATTTGATGATTTCAGATTGATTTTGGGTTGAAAAAGGGTTTTGGGATCGATCAGCGAAAATACAGTTATACAGCGAAACTGTCAATCTTCTTCCACCAAAACTATGGGTTATATTGCTATTGAAATCGTTCTCTAGTGGTTCTGCGAAACTAGTCTTTTTGAACGAATGTTCATCAGTGATTGTGAACGGTTAACAAGCGAAATTGCTGCTGAAATTGTTTTTGAACGAAAGTTCAAGCTTGTTTCGTGCGAATTTACCAGCGAAACTAAGCCTGTTGTGACATTTGGCTAGCGAAAGTGCTGCCGAAATTGTCAGTGAAATTAGCTTCCACTGCGAAAGTATCAGCGAAAGTAGTTTTTCAGCAAAATTGTCTGCAAAGTTACCTTGTTCTGTGAAAGTGTCAACGAAATTATCTTCTCTCTTGCCGAAACTATCATGTCTAAGTTAACATCTCTCACACTTGCTGATCTTGAAAGTGTTGCTCCCAATAGGCCTTCGAGACTCATTAATGGAGACAATTTTGAAGATTGGAAGAGATGTCTCAAAGCCTTCTTCTTCTACACTGATCACAACCAATAGGAATCGATTACTTCTGGTCCTCACATACCAACGGATCCTGTTGGTGATGTTGTCTCTCAAAACAAGGACCCATCTTCCTATAATGAAAAGGATCTAAAATTGATCCATCGTGACCAAAAGACTTTTGGTGCTTTAACTCTTTGTCTGGCACCAGACATTTACAACCGTTTTGCAGAGCATAAAAATGCTAAATCTCTTTACGATGCCCTATGTGAGTTTTATGATGGTAATGCAGATTTGGTAAAGGATAAGAGCATTCAAGCTGATAAGAAATTCAATTCTTTTGTTGGATACAAGAACGAGAGTCTGACAGATCTCACAAATCGTTTCTTAACTGTTTCAAGCACCTTAAAGAAATATGATGAAAGGCTTTCCAACAGCGAACAAGTTAACAGGCTTCTAGATTCTCTTCCATCTCAGTGGAGTCTTCAGGTGAGGATGCTTAAACAAGAAAGAGGGTTCACATACTACAAGCTGATGGATATTATCAATCAGCTGAAATCCTTTGAGTTGGACATGAAGAGACGGGAATTTTACCAGACTATGATGCCCACATCTGGTTTTTCATAAAATGCTGCTTTATTGTCATCCGTTGTAAATTCTCAAATAAAGAATTCAATTGAAGGGGGAATTAATACAAGTACTTTTTTAGGTGGAAATAGTAGAGTTGGAAGAGATCTGGGTAACTCTAAGGCCAATGTTGAAACTTCAGTCCCATCAGAAACAATGGCTCTTTTTGGAATGTTCGTTCAAAGCTATGAAGCACTTGTAGCTGGAGAGTTGAAAGGGAAGGGAATGACTATGGAAGAAGGATGGATCATGTATCGGTGATCCTGATGATCTTGAAGAAACTGATATTCAATGGCAGATGGCTATGTTGACCCTTAGAGCTTGAAGATTTATGGAAAGAACTAAACGAAAGAACTTTGGTGGTCAAACATCTAATTCAAAACTGGGATTTGATAAGTCCAAATTGAGATGCTTTAACTGTAAACAATTAGGACACTTCAAACGTGAATGTCCGTCACCAATTGTCACAGATTCTAGTAATTCAGGAGTTCCAAGACTGACAGTTGAGAAAGAGAAGGAAGATGTGAATCAGAAAAAGGAGACTGCATTGATTTCTAACTTTGATTGGAGTGTGAGGTTGAGAAAACAAGATCTGAGATAAATCATGCTTTAGTTGCTGAGCTTCTTGAAAGGAATGAGAAGGAAGATGGTAAAGATGGATTTTACCTTTTCAAGGAATTCAAAAGGAAAGATGTGTCATCTGTGAATGAGAAAGAAGAAAAAGATACTGGAATTGGGGAAGATAAAACTGCTTGTTTAACTGAGGAAGGAAGTTCATGCACTGGGCAAAGAAAGGATAATGATGATGATGCTGCTACCGTTGAGGAAAAGATGTCACTCCGGTGTGCCAATGTGAAAAAGCCTTAGCTGCTGAAAGGATGGTGATGGGACTTCCATATGAGGTAATCCAGGATATGTGCTCATCTGCTTGTAAAATTAGATTATTTGGGATTTATATAGCTAATCGTCTATTAATTGATAATGGAAAAGGATTTAAAGAGAATTAATGATGAACTTAAAATCAATGAATCAAAATACTTTGTTAAATTAAATGAGGCTTTAAAAGAAAATGATCATTTAAAATGAATTGTTTTGGAAAGAAATGTTGAGATTAACACTTTGACTAAAAGAGTTGCCCTTGCTAAATTTGAAGCAAGCAAACTACAGTCAAAGTTAGACAAATGGACCATATCAGGAATGAAACATGATGATCTATGGTAAATTCTCAACGAGGAGCTAGGATTAAAACGGATTGGGTTATGAAAATGTAAAGGTCTATCCTCCGCCTAGTACATACTGTTATTCTCATATGCCTGTTCCTCATCCTTCTAATGATTTAATCAAAATAGATACTAACAGTATGTCTGCAGGTTTAGAGGGTGTTAACTCTAAGCACGTTCGTGAAGAGTACGACTATGGACCAACTAGTGGGCTTGGATGCACTAGTATTAGTACACCTGATTGTCAGCAATCTGTTTTAGATCACAAGTCTAGCTTAAATTCTGTTTTTGTTTCTAGTTCTCCTGTAACAGACTCTGTTGTCTCATGTTCTCATGATGATTCTATTTCATCTTTTAATTCAGTTCATTGTGGTGATGTCTTTTGTTCTGGTGATGATTATGATGCAACTGATCTTTCTACAAAATCAACTGAGCAATTAAAACTAATTGTTTTGAAAAGTTCTTTTCTCATCCCATTCCATCTTTCACTCCATCAAATATGTCTTTATCTGATGAAAGAATTACCTCTTCATCTGAAACCAGTACCAGTGGAACTAGTTCTACTGGTACGTCGGACGACCATTCATCTATTTTTGGAAATAATAATTCTTGTTCAAATAAACTTCGATCTCGTGGCATGTATGAGACATTTAGTGACATTGATTCTAGTATATCTGTGATGAGGAAATTATCATTGATCATATTCTTACCCCATCTTATCACAGACCTAGACACAAACCTCATTGCTTCAGGTGTGTTCAAGAGGACCATCTTGTCAAGAATTGTCCTACATTGCTTCATGGTCATCTTAATAGGAATTGCTTTGGAAATAAATTAACAAAATTGGTTAATAATTTCTTTTGTAAAAAATCTATTTCATCTAAAGATAAAGTTGTTCAATCTTGGGTTCCTATTACACCTGGTTGACTGGTTCATTAATTCATTTTAGGAGTCATCCACTAAGATTGTAAACAGCTTGTGGCATGCAGATAGTGGTTGCTCCAAACATATGACAGGGCTGAAAGACTTGCTGACCAATTATCGGATTATTGATGGAGGATATGTTGCTTTTGCTGGTGACAAAAAGGGTGGAAAGATGATTGCGCAAGGAAAAGTTACCAATGGTTCTTTAAACTTGGAAAAAGTCAACTATGTTCCTGAGCTGGCATTTAATCTTATGAGTGTTTCTCAAATCTGCGATAAAGACATTCCAATCCTGTTTAAATCTAATGAATGCCTATTTTTAAAATCAGACAGTGATATTCCAGATGATTTGATTCTTATGCGTGCTCCAAGAAAACATGACACATATCTTCTTGATATGAACTCCAGCGAGTCAAAGTCTACTGCAACTTGTCTTCTTTTAAAAGCTTCAACCTTTGAGTCTCTTTTATGGCATCGTCGATTAGGCCATGTTAATTTTAAAATAATAAACAAATTAGTAAAAAACAATCTCGTTAGAGGACTCCCTTCAAGGGCAAACAACACAAGAAACCACATAAGCCCAAACTTCTAAATAGCATATCTAGTCCTCTCGAGTTGTTACATACTGATTTGTTTGGCCCAATTAGCGTTAAATCTATTGCTAAAAAATCATTTTGTCTTGGTGTTACAGATGATTTCTCCAGATATTCATGGGTGAGGTTTCTTGCACACAAAGGAGAGGTTGCTGAAGAATTGCAGAAATTAATTCTTTCTATCAAAACAATCAGCAAGAGAAAGGTTATGTGTCTGAGAAGTGACAACAGCACTGAATTCAAAAATCAGATTCTTGATTCATTCTGTGCTCAAAAGGGGATTGTGAGACAATTTAGTGCTGCAAGGACACCTCAACAGAATGGTATAGCGAAACGAAAGAATCACACTCTCATTGAAGCTGCTCGTACAATGCTGATAGAATCTTCGTTACCCATTATCTTTTGGGCTAAAGCTGTAAACTGTGCTTCATATGTTCTAAACCGAGTGTTGATTGTGAAGGACAAAATGAACACTCCTTATAAACTTTTTCATAAGAGGAAACCTCAAATTGATTTCTTTCGGCCATTCGGTTGCTCTTGCACTCTTCTGAATACTCAATCTCAAAAGACAAAGTTCGGTGCCATATGTGATGAGTGTTACTTTGTTGGTTACTCTTCTTCTCAAAAGGCATATCGGGTTTATAACAAGAGAACACGTATTGTTCAAGAGTCGTTCTACGTTGATTGGCAGGAGTCTAACTCTTCTGATGTTCGATCTGAACCAGCATGGTTCTTTGACTCCGATACTGTGTTTAATTCTTTCAATCTTCCAGTTTTCGACGATGATGCGTCCACTCCAAATGCTCTAACCAATATTATCTCCTCCACTCCATCAGGTGTCCATTCCAACTCGTCAGCAAATGAAGCCATTTCAGCTGATGTTAGTTCATCTTCTCCATTGCTTGATCCAGCACCAACACCTGATTCTTCTTCACCAACATCTCTTCCTTCATCACCTACATCTATCGATCCTTCACAACCTCTTCCATCTCTCTCTCCCTTATCTAATCTTTCACCATCTGTGACCAACACTTCTCTAAACATCTTTCCTTCAGACACCGACTACAAAACTTTGAAAGATCATCCTTTTGATAATGTTATTGGATCTATCATTGATATTGTTCGGACGTGGAGTCAATCTGGTTTGATTAATATCTTCCTCTTCTCTTGCTTCATCTCTCAAACTGTCCCGAAAAATGTGCATGCTGCTCTACTGGATCCATGCTGGGTGGAGTCAATGCAATTAGAGCTTCAGCAATTCAGAAAGCTTAAAGTTTGGACCTTGGTTGACTTGTCTCCCAACAAATGCCCAATTGGTACAAAATGGGTATTTAAGAACAAACCGGATGAGCGAGGTCTGGTGGTGCGAAACAAGTCTAGACTAGTTGTGCAAAGTTTTGCTCAAGAAGAAGGGATTGACTATACTAAAGTCTTTGCTCCAGTCGCCCGTCTTGAAGCAATCAGGATTTTTCTCGCTCATGTTGCTCATAAATAGTTCAAGGTCTATCAGATGGATGTGAAGTGTGCTTTTCTCTACATAGACATTGATGAGGAGATATATGTGTGTCAACCACCTGGTTTTGAGGATCCTGACTTTCCCGATAAAGTCTTTAAGCTTGACAAGTCTCTGTATGGTCTTCATCAAGCACCTAGGATCTAGTATGAGACCCTAACACAGTATCTTTTAAGCAATGGTTTCTCTCGCGGTACCATCGATATGACTCTCTTCAAAAAGGAAGTGAATGGTGAAATGCTTTTCTCCAAGTTTATGTTGACGATATTATTTTTGGATCTACCAATTCTCTATTATGTCGGGAGTTCGAAGAAGTGATGCGTCAACGGTTTGAAATGAGTGTGATGGGAAAAATGTGCTTCTTTCTTGGTTTACAAGTTGAACAAAAGCAAGAAGGAATTCTTATTCATCAAGAGAAGTATATTAAAGATATCTTGAAGAAATTTAAGATGGACGACGCTTCTCCTGAGATGACTCCCTTTACTGCTCAAACTTGTCTCACTCCTGATGAGAACAAGAAACCAGTTGATCCTCATCTCTATAGATCTATGATCGCTTCTCTCATGTATCTTACAACAAGTCGTCTTGATATCACTTTTGCTCTTGGATACTGTGCTCGATATCAGTCGGCCCCAAAAGAGTCCCATGAGAAAGTTGTCAAGAGAATTTTTCGTTATCTCAAAGGCTCATCCCGTTTAGGTCTATGGTATCCATATGGAGGGAATTCTGATTTACATGCTTATTCTGACAGTGATTCTAATGGCTGCAGGTTAAACAGAAAATCGGTTTCCGGAGGGTGTCAATACCTGGGAAATTGTCTGGTGTCCTGGCAGAGCAAAAAACATACCACTGTCTCTCTTTCTACAGGAGAAGCAGAATACATTGCTGCCTCTAGCTATTGTTCCCAAGTTCTTTGGATACAACACCAATTGATTGACTACGGAATTAACTTCCTCCACACGCTGTTATTTTGCGACAACGAAGCAGCCATTGGGATTGCAAAAAATCCTATTCATCATTCCTGAACCAAGCATATCGAAACATGGATTCATGCAATTCATGATGCTCAAGAAAAGGGTTTTATCGTTATTATACCCATTGACACAAAAAATCAAAAGGCAGATCTTTTCACAAAAATTTTGATAAACCCCATTTTTATGAATTGATCTCTATGCTTGGGTTAATATCCTTTTAAACCTTTTTTAAAAAAATTATTAAAAAAACATAAAAACAGAAAATAAAATAAAATTTCTTTTAAAATAGAATAATAACAATAATCCTTTTACTAATATTATCCTTTTAAAATAAAATTTTGGGGAGTAACTAAATAACCTGAGTGCTGAATTTGAAATGACGAGAAATGATTTTATATCTTTTGGATATGTTCCTTTATGCATGACTGGTACTAAAATGAGAAATGATAGTAACTAATGCTGGTCTCTGTTTCACATCTAATTTTTTATTATTGAATATTAAAGTCAAGAGAAAAAAACAGTTTCTTTAACAATATGCTTGGTAGACTCAGCCTGAAGAATAAAGAAGACAACAACATAATGATTTAAATTAAAATATATGCTTAAGGATGTCTGGATTTATGCAATCATTTTGGCCTGCACAAAAACTGAGTCCCGACAAAAATTGGATTGAGAATTGATCTTTCACCCATCATGATACAAATCATACAAGCCATATCTTTGAGCCATGATTGGTGTATTTATGTGTCTTATGTTTGTGCTAATCTCCTCTGCTGTACGAAAGTACTGACTTGGAGTGATGATCTCCTCTTTTGTATGATAGTACTGACCTAGAGCTCTCATCGGCACATGATTAAATGGTCATCTCCTTTGTTATACGTGAGTATAGACCTGGAGCTCTCACCATTTTGGTCTAAGTTGTGTCAATTCATCTAAATGATGAATTCACAGAAAGCAATTCTCTGTCGATAATCACTTGCACACTAATACACAAGCCTCGCTCAATAAAGATCGTAGCAAAATTCAAGAAATCCTGAGGTTAGGTGAGGGTTTTTGCCAAATGATTGTGGGATCCTAACGTTCTAAAGCATCTAATCGAACCTTAACAAATCATAAGTTGTTTGTTAAAAAAGGATAAGGCATGGGTTTAAGTGGACAAATATATCAGCAATCGTTATTAATCTGTTTCTAAATTTCAACAGTTTCTTTGCAGATTGTGATCGGATTCAGCTATCAGTATGACCTCATTGCCGGTCGATGATTGATGTCATCTTTGTGTTAATGCATATCCCGAGGATGTGATCTCTGATTGATTTAGATCTCAGTGTTTGAAGTAAATTAAAAAAAGGGCGAAACTACACTTTCGCTCCTTGTTTTTCTAGACGAAATTGCAATTTCGCTCGGCTCGCTCATCATTTTTTTATCTGTATATCACTTGGCGAAATTGCAGCTTCGCTTGCCGAAACTGGAAATTTGTTCGGCGAATCTATAGTTTCGCTAACTGTGAAACTATATGCTATATAAGTCGTTTTGCGAAATTATTCTCTCATTTTCACACAAACGACCTGTGTTGTCTCTTAGGGTTTACCCGTAACCTTTTTAGGCGATTTTGCATTTCTGTCTTGGTTCTTGCTGATTGTTTGTTGATTCAAGTTCGCCAGTGAGTTTCGAACCTAGGACCATCCTTGAATCCTGTTTATATCATCTCGTTGTGGGTATTATTGATCGAGACTCTTCGGTAGCCTCGCTGTTCTTTCAGCGAAACTACCGATAATCCAGCAAAACTGAACGAAAGTTCTTATATCCTCAGCGAAACTGTAAGTTTATGCTGTCCAATCGAACTTAACAGTTTCGCTGGCTATTTTTCAGTTTCGCTGTGCTGAAACTATAGTTTCGGCTTGTCAAATCTACTTCTCTGTTTGAGCGAAACTAATGTGATTTTGTTGGCGAAACTAGACTTTCGGCCGTCGAAACTATATATTATTCTGCGAAACTATAGTTTCGGCCAGTGAAATTATTTTAGTTATTGTTTATTCTTTATTCTTTTCTTATTTTTTTAATTATTTTAGTACTTAATTCTTTGTTCTAATGTATTTCATTTGTATTTCAGATATAAATGGCAAACTTAAAGTTCGATGAGCGGAATAATATCACTGCTATTCTGGATGATACACATCCTAAAGCTGCTGGGTTTAGAGACTGTATTAGATGGCTGCAAAGATCACCCATAGCTTATGCCATATCTCATTCGACCACCATTTATGATCTTCATATTAGAGATTTCTGGAAATCTACAGAGTACAATACACGAGGAAATTTACAAAGAATTACTACTAAAGTCTTAGATCACAAAGTGACCATTACTGCTGAGATTGTTTCGAGGATTTTGAGGCTAGAGGAAGATTCAGGAGATGAGGTCTCTATGTCTGATTCAGAGGTGTTCGAGGTATTTAGAAGCATGGGATATGATGGGCCTGCTTTTGGTTCCCGCAAGGAGATCAAGAAGTCATTTCTGTCCAAGGAGTGGAGGTTTATTGCTCATGTTTTTATTATGTGTCTTGATCACCGTAAAGGTGGATCAGACGGACTAAACATTGATTGGGAAAAGCCAATGGTGTTATGTTGCAAAGGAAAGAATGCCAACATTGCCAAACTGATATTTGCATGCATGGCTGAGAACATGATGGCCTTGAAGAAGGAAAAATGGCTGTTATATCCTCGTTTTCTTCAGATAATTTTTGATGATCTTATACCAGATGTACCAAAACATGAAGAGGTAAAGAGGCTAGTTGTTAGTGCTCTAGAAAGATTAACATGTTGTCTTTAGGTGTCTTTTTACTATTTGTAATAGTATAGGGACTAGTTTTGTAATTTTGTTAGTTCCTTGTGTTTCATTATAAATAGCTTAGACTTGTAGCAGTTAAAGAGAGACGAAACTGCTTACATACTTTGTAATTTGTCTTTGCTTGATATTAATGAAACTGTTAATTTTGTTGATATCTTGCTTGATTTGATTACTTTGTTTGTATTTCTTTGAATTGTGTTCATACATCATCACAGATTGGTACATTTGATCCTATCAAATGGTATCAGAGCTGTTGGTAAGCTGTTGGTGAGTGATTTTTGAGGTTTGTCGAACTTTCAAACTCAAAAAATTCACTGAATCTGTGATTGATAGACAATTCAATTGAAAATTTATGGATTTCAGATGTGTTTCATCATCAAAAACATGATGTGAATCACAATTAGCAGTTAAATTCATCAAATTCGAGATAATTTGTTGAATTTGTGTTCGAAAAAGGTTACTATTTTTCGAACTGAAAATCACAAAATTGATTGATTTGTTGTTGATATTGAAAGAAATTGATGTTAGAAGAATGATTATCGGTATAAAACATGTCTAATTGGAAAGTTTCAATCCAATTCATTAACTTTTGAAGAATTTTAGAAGATTTGAGTTAGTTACATTCATATGAACATGATGAATATGGCGCATTACAGTTGAGATTTGCTGAAAAATTGTCTGAGTGTTAGGTGTTTGACTACTGTTTAGTCGCGTTAACACTGTGTAGATGTTTTCAGTTCAGACGGTTGACTACTGTTAAAGAGAAAAAGGCCAGACGTATCAACTTTATTGAGGCGTATTAGAACTGTTTAGACGTTTGACTGTTGAGGCGCTTTACAACTGTGTAAGCGCATTTCAACTATTCAGGCGTTTTACAACTGTTCAGACGCATCAACTTGGGCATTTTGGAAAATTTGTCTAAGGAATTCCCTTAGACGTCTCTCAACTTAGGCGCATTAACTGTTTGAGCATTTGATTACTGTTCAAACGTATCACACTTGACACTTAGAATTGTTTTTTTAAGAAAATTTTTCAAAAAATTTTTCATTTCTTTTCTTAATTCAAAATCTAAGAAAAACAACAAAAATATATAATATGAAATCAGAAGATTCTGAAAATGAGTTCCAAAACTTAAGAATAGAGCTGATTTCAAAAATTGGTCTCTTAGGTTAAAACAACATTTTAATTCCATTGACACTGATCTTTGGAAATCTATAGAGAAAGGACCATACATTCCTATAATCACTGATGGGCCTGACAAAGGGTTTGTTTATACTAAAGATTCTCCAGAACCCTATCCTGAAGATGGTATTCAAGGAGATGATTTGAGAAGAGTAAAGAATGATATCAAAGCATATTCCTTGATGTGTAAAGGACTACCTCTTGAAGTTCTTGCAAGGCTTGATGCATATCAAAGTGAATACAACTTATATAAAGCCTTAAAGACCATTTGTGAAGGAGGCAAGGAGATTCAAAATCTCAAGAAACAAAAGTTGAAAAGGCATTAGAATTGTTTCAACATTTGTCTAGAGAAACCATAAATAGATGATGAAACAGATTTGTTCAACTTACAATTGGGATGTCAATAGCTGGTATTAAGCCTGATCTTGAAGATCTAAATCTTAGACTACTCAATGCTTTACCCTCATCATGGAAACAAACAGTAACCTTACTAAAGCATACTGAGAAGTTCCATATGGATCTAGATCTACTTATTGCCAATATAGAGTCAGTAGAGATTGATGAAAGCTCAAGGAATAATGATAGAGCAACATCAATGTCTGAGTATCAGTTTGTTGCTTCTCCTGCAACCACTATTGAAAATGCATTCATGGAAAAATGAGAAATTACGGAGAAGAGGAGATTTATTTTTTGGAGCAGGATTTTTCACTGAGTCATCATTTACTAGTGCTCATGCTTATACAACTCAGTCTCATTCTCAATCTCCTCCTAAATCTCAGTCTTAAACATCTAATGTTCAAACAAAGACTTCTTCATCTAGCTCTGCTAAAACTAGCAAAGTTAAAGATGTGATAAACATCCTATTAGAGGATGAAGAGTCTAAAACTCCATTCACTGCATTTATGGCTAGTTTTCAAGCATATCAAGGTAGCCATTTAACTCAATTAGACTTTGTATTGCAGGATTTGTTTAAGATGGATCCTGAAGATGTTGAAGAGATGGACTTACACTGACAGATGGTGATGGTTTGATAACAAGAAGTACAAGCCAAGTGCTAACAAGACTGTTGGGTTTGATAAGTCAAATCAGGTGTTTTAAACTGTAACAGTTATGAACATTCTCCAGATATGCAAAGCTCCAAGGAATAATTGAGGAAATGCTCAATCAAGTTCTAGCAATCAAAGGTTTCAACCAGCTCAGAAGACTTTTCAAAAGCCTTATCAAAGTCTTCCTATGCCTGAGCTTAAAGATGAAACAAAATCATAAAGACTTTTCAAAAGCTTTAGTAGTCAGCATTAAAGATGGTTATGATTGGAGAGCATATGCTGATCAGTTTACTAATGATTTAACATCAAGTTTATCTCTTGTTGCAAAATTCAGGGAGAAGATTGTCAGAAAACCATGATCAAAGATGGAAAGTGAGAATGAAGAAGATGACTATGATTGGAGTGACAAATCTGATCCTAAGGAGGATACAGATGAAGTAGCTCTAATGGCACAGTCTGATCAACCTAAGGTTGACACTTCATCTTCAAAATCTGAAACAATATCTCCAAAATTCCCTTAAATCCCATCTGAAGTGAGAGAAAAACTCTGCACAAAATCATGCTATAAACATGTTGAATACTATAGAAACTACTAATATAAAATCTGTGAGAAGCTAAAACAAGAAGAGTCAATGCATAACAAACTAAAATCTGATCATAAAACAGCAGATCAAAAGATTATCTCTCTTCAAACTTCATGGAACAAAACAGCAAAAGAATTAGAAATTGTTTCTAAACAATTGGAAGAGATGACCAAAAATCTTGAACAGGAGAAGATAGCACATGCTGCTACTCAAATGGATCTTGCTATAGTAAAAAGTTCATAAATGATTATAGAAAAACTGGTAAGTGAGAGAAAAAGATAAACAGAAAGCAGGGTTAGGTTTCACTCATGAAACCGCCTGAATCTATTACAAACACTTTACCAGAGAACTTTAATACACTGATCATTCTCCTGAGAATAAAACTAAACTTAAAGCTTTTCAGGTCAAAAACAAGACCTCAGAAGAAGAAAAGGAAAATGTACAAGTTTTTGTTGAAAATGATCAAGAAAAGATTAAAAATGGTCATCCAATCAAGATAAAATCTTATGAACCAAAACAGACAAAACAAGACACTTCTGATCAAATTCATGTTGTATTAGAAGAAGCGAAAGTTCAAAGCAAAGAAAAAGATAAACAACAGGTAGGAACATCAGAAGATTCAAATACTATTAATCTAAAACAAGTTCAGTCTGAAAAGGAATCTTTTTCTGACGATGTTCAATCTAAAATTAAACCAAGTTCTTCTAAGTCAAAGAATCAAAGAAGAAGAAAGAAATCATCAAAAACAAAATCTGAACAAAACAAAAGTTCAGAAATGTTGATCAAAGCAACAAATCAGACAACAAAACTTAAACTGATAAAATTTGTGTCAGCCGGTTTTGTTAAATATGAATTCTCTTCAAAAACAACAAGGTAAATACTATGAACAAATCTCACTCTGATCTGAAATCAAGTTCAGATTCTAAGACTTCTGCTGTAGCAAAAAGATTTGTTCCTAATGAATTCAAGAAGGAAGTTCATGTTAAACAGATGCAAAATAATCTGGCACAAAATCAAAATGTGAAAAATAACTATTTGACACCAAAAGCAAATATAATGTCAAAGTTAACAAATAGTTGTTTTAACTCAACAAAAGTACTGTGAAATATGTGATATGAAAATCACAATACTGTTGAGTGCTATTCAACAAGTATTGTCACATATGTGACATGAGAAATCATTCCACAGCAGATTGTTTTTAAAACAATACTGTACTTATTGTGATGAAAAGACTCACAATACTGCAAATTGTTTTTAGAAAGAGATCACATACTAGAGGATTTGCAAATTCAAACATGAGCAAAGGGTATGTTAATCCTCAATATATGAAAAAATCAAACTGATGGATTTAAAAAAATAACTAATCAACGTTCTTTAGGTTTGAGATCTTTTCAAAATAACAATTATGTGAGATATAAACAAAATGTGCAAGAATAATTCATACCAAGATCTGTAAGAATGACTAATAAAAGGTAGTCATCAATACGTGTCAAAAATTGATCAATCAATGGTATGAATGTTCTCAAAAATACTCAAACAATTCTCAAAACAATTTCCAAAACAAAATTGGTAAATTCATCAAGAATAACCTGATTGAATAATCTGCATTACAAACAATTTACCATTGTTGATAATTTGGAAAACCCAAGACCATCTCGGCTTGGGTGGATATCTCAACTTAATTTTCTTGTTGTGCAGGTAAGCCCAAGAAGACCACTTAATACATGGTATGTGGATAGTGGGTGTAGCTGGCATATGACAGGCAATCCTGCCTTGTTACAAGATTTTAAGTTAAAGGATGTAACACACGTCGCCTTTAGTGGTGATGCTGGAGGAAAAATAACAGGAGAAGGAACAATATTAAATGGGATAATAAGCTTTGACAAAGTCAACTTTTGTTCACAGTTGAACTTTAATCTTTTAAGTGTATCCTAAATATGTGATAAATCATACTCTGTTCTATTTGATGATTCATTCTCTAATGTTTTGAAGCCAGGTTTTCAAATAAGCAAAGATTGGGTAATTGTTACAGCTGAAAGGGATGGAGATGTATACAAGCTGGATATGTCTCAACTGAAACAACATGCCTAATTGCTAATGCATCAAATGATGAAAGCCAGCTTTGGCATAGACGTCTCGGACATTCAAATTTCAAGAATATGAACAAGCTTGTAGCAGGAAATCATGTCATTGGACTTCCATCTAAGAAGTTTGCAACGACTGATCACTGCTCAGCATGTTTGAAGGGAAAGCAACACAGAGCGTCTTATCAGTCCAAGCTCATAAACTCAACTTCCAAACCTCTTCAAATGTTACATATGGACCTTTTTGGACCAACAAATGTCAAGAGTATTGGACAAAAATCATGTTGTTTAGTTATCATTGATGACTCTACAATATTTTCATGGGTTTTCTTTTTATATGCTAAATCTGAAACGGCTGATTTACTAAAAGAATTTATCATTAAAGTTGAAAATAAATTAGAAAATAAAGTGAAAATAATAAGAAGTGATAATGGAACGGAATTCAAAAATGCTAACATTGAAATGTTTTGTGCACAGAAAGGGATAGCTCATCAGTTCATGCTCCCAGAACCCCTCAACCAAATGGAGTTGCTGAAAGGAAGAATAGAACACTGATTAAAGCTGCTCATTCTATGTTAGCTGATGCAAAAATTCATATCACTTTTCTGGATGAAGCTATATCAACTACGTGTTTCTGTGACAACCGACCTCCAGGTTGTTACCCTAACCCTAGATTACTTGCATCATTATCCATGCTATGAGTGCTAATAATTAAAACTATACAACCCTACTATGAAATTGGAAACAATTCTTGCTATTTGATGAAAATTATGATTTCATGTGATTTTTACTTTTGATTTTAAAATAACCAATTTAGGTTTCTACTTTTTAAAAATTAGTGTTCCGGAATGTCAACTAGTCACCCTTACAAAATTAAACTCAAGAGAAGGCAATTAAAATGTGAGCACACCCACCTCACACTTGCATAATTTCGGCCATGCATGCATGGGTATGCTTAGACACCTCAAATCACCTTCCACTAAATAATACTAAATACCCAATACTACAAAATTACACTACATAATAATAATTTACAATTAAAATTTAATAAAGATTCCCTCACTACACTCCAAATCGGCCGCCCCCCTCCTCACCACTCTCCTCTCCTCTTCACACCACCCTTCTCACCCACTCACAATCCATGCAATCTCTCCCTCTCTCTCTCCCTCTCTCCTTAATTCAAATCATCTGGACCAAAAACACACACACACATCTCACACAACACCTCCCAACAATTCTCTCTAGCCTTGTGAAGAAAACTCGAAGACTACACCAAGAACCATTCGGCCAAGACCAAAACCGCAAAGGAGTAGCCTTGTTCACAAGATTTGGTCACACAACCGTGTTTTTTCCACCTCTCCAGCCTTAGTTTCGAGTTTCTCCATCCAAGTCCAAGGAGTTTTCAAGCCATTCACGGCCTTCACACCCTCCAAACCGTGAGTTACATCGAGTGTAGCTCAAGATTTCGGTTTTGGACATTTCTCTGTTTTCATCATTAACATCAAGAACCGTGTATTTCCTTGTTGTAGCAGAAACATTCACCATCATCTCATTCTTAAGATTTCCCAACGTTTTCTTGAAGGTAAACTTCACGTTTTGTTAGCCATTCTTGAGGTGGAAACCGATTCCACCATGAAAACCCTCAATTTAAGTGTTTTGACATCATCTAACTTGTGAAGCTTAAACTCTTGTAAAACCAAACTTGTAACCTGCATTTTTATGACTTAATGGACCCCAGAACCTGTTTTTAAAGTTCCAAGTGGCGACATATTCAAACCCTCAAACCCCACGGTTTGATACAGGATTACCTTGAACCCCCCTTTTCTACATGTAACAACACCCTCTTGAGCATTTGTTTTGAAAAATCCTTCTAACCAAGACCCATACCTACGCTGAACGGCATAATGAACACTTAACAATCTTTTTGTGATTAAAACGCAGTGTTGGTAAGATTTAAACTCAAGTTATGATGGTTCACACTAGTGAAATTGTCGGTTATTGCATTTTCTACATATTGAACATATGGATGTCAGATCCCCCAACCTAGGCAACATGTGGGAACTGAATTTCAGTAGGTTTAAATGGAATATAAAGTGTAGAAAATGTTTAATCTCTGGAATAAAGGACATGATGTGATTTAACCCTCTTTAGTCACTTCGGGACCCGAAACATGGTAAATGACGTAAAGAGTAAGAATAATGAATTTTAACATTCTTAAAAAAGTAATTCCAGGCTCAAATTGAATAAATAAAGTCCTCTGGAGTCAATGGATAATTTAAGTGGTCCAAAGACTCAAATACGTGACAATTTTTACTACAAACGGGTGCAACCGAGCAATACAGTTTTTGAGAAAAATCTATAAATAGGTTTCAAAACGAAGATTATAAAATCAATGATTCAGTAAGATAAGTGATAAAGGACCTAAAAGATTTAAAATTCACGTCCAAATGATGATGTGACAACCGACCTCCAGGTTGTTACCCTAACCCTAGATTACTTGCATCATTATCCATGCTATGAGTGCTAATAATTGAAACTATACAACCCTACTATGAAATTGGAAACAATTCTTGCTATTTGATGTAAATTATGATTTCATGTGATTTTTATTTTGATTTTTAACCAATTTAGGTTTCTACCTTTTTTAAAATTAGTGTTCCGGGAATGTCAACTAGTCACCCTTACAAAATTAAACTCAAGAGAAGGCAATTAAAATGTGAGCATACACACTCACACTTGCATAATTCGGCCATGCATGCATGGGTATGCATTAGACACCTCAAATCACCTTTCCACTAAATAATACATAATACCCAATACTACAAATTACACTACACAATATTAATTTACAATTAAAATTAATTTAAAACTCTCCCCACTACACTCCAAATCGGCCGCCCCCTCCCTCACCACTCTCCTCTCCTCTTCACACCACCCCTCTCACCCACTAATCTTTCATGCAATCTCTCTCCATCTCTCTCCCTCTCTCTCCCTTTATTCGATTCACCATCAGCTGAACACACACACACACATCTCTCAACACTCTCAAAACTATTCTCTCTAAGCCTTGTGCAAGAAGAATTCGAAGACTACACCAAGACCATTCGGCCAAGACCAAAACCGCAAAGGAGCAGCCTTGTTGCAAGATTTGGTCACACAACCGTGTTTGTTCCACCTTTCCAGCCTTAGTTCGAGTTTCTCCATTCAAGTCCAGGAGTTTCAAGCCATTCACGGCCATCAACACCCTCCAAACCGTGAGTTACTTCGAGTGTAAGCTCAAGATGTCGGTTTTGTGACATTTCTCTTGTTTTCTTCATTTTAACATCTAAGAACCGTGTATTTCTTTGTTGTAGCAGAAACATCTCACCATCATCTCATTCTTAAGGAGTTACCAACGTTCTTGAAGGTAAACTTCATGTTTTGTTAGCCATTCTTGAGGTGGAAACCGATTTCCACCAT
Organism: Flaveria ramosissima; assembly: GCA_025215565.1. Lineage (NCBI taxonomy): Eukaryota > Viridiplantae > Streptophyta > Magnoliopsida > Asterales > Asteraceae > Flaveria > Flaveria ramosissima. The sequence continues at coordinate 35,837,469 of CM046040.1, read as the reverse complement.
GAAAACCCTCATTTTGAGTGTTTTGACATCATCTAACTTGTGAAAGCTTAAACTCTTGTAAACCAAACTTGTAACCTGCATTTTTATGACTTAATGGACTCCCAAGAACCTGTTTTTAAAAGTTCCAAGTGGCTACATACTCAAACCCACGGTTGATACATGGATTTCACCTTGAAACCCCCTTTCTACATGTAACAACACCCTCTTGAGCATTTGTTTGAAAAATCCTTTTAAACAAGACCCATAACCTACTCATGAACGACTTAATGACACCTTAATAATCTGCTTATGAAGTTAATGAAGTGTTGGTAACATTTAAACTCAAGTTATGATGGTTTTACACTAGTGTAATTGTCGGTTATGGCATTTTCTACATATTTGAAGCATATGGATGTATAGATCTACTAGGCAACATGTTGGGACTGAAATTTCAGTAGGTTTAAAATATTTGAAGTGTTAGCAATGTTTAATCTCTGGAATAAAGGACATGTTGTGATTTACCCTCTTTTAGTCACTTTCGGGACCCGAAAACATGTAAAATGACTTAAAAATAGTAAGACTATGAATTTAACATTCTTAAAAGTATTCCAGGCTCAAAAATGATAAATAAAGTATTCTGGAGTCAATGGATAAGTTAAGTGGTCAAAGACTCAAATAAATGGCATTTTAACTAAAACGGGTACAAACCGAGCATAGTTTTTGAGAAAAATCTATAAAAATAGAGTTCAAAACTAAGATTTATGAAAATCATATGATTTCAGTAAGATAAGTGATAAAGGACCTAAAAGATTTAAAACTCGGTCAAATGAGCTTTAAATGGTCAAACCCCGTCAAAACCGCGTATTAACGGGTCAAACGTAAAAACAAGATTTTGACTATAAAAGGCCAATTTACACAATTTAAGGACTTAGAAATTTATAAAGAAGTCTCTTAGAAAATACCTACTGGTCCAAAATTTAAATATTTGAAAACTCCAAATTACTATTAAAATTATCTCGCTTTTACCGCACCGGGAGCGTTAAACGCGCAGTTTTCAAAATCGAACCCGTAGAACAAAGTTTTGAATCTCTTACTCCATAATAATCATAATATGACTCTAACAATCTGATTTTGGACATAAATGACATAAAAGGCAAGAAACTAAACTTAAGGGTAGAAACTGTCAATTTTGAAACTTGAGGGACTAAACTGTAAAATTTTTCCAAACCTTATAACCGACTTCCAGGAAGCTAATAAACACTTGAACAATAAAATCTTTTAATATACCTAATCTAATGAAGTGAAAATCCCCAACTTTCATGAAGACACTTTGACTTGCCATAAAAGGAAACTTTTTATACAAACCTTCACTAGACCAAAGCCGTACCTATAGCTAAACTCTTGACACCATTGTTGCACTTGAATGAGTTTAGGGCAGTAGCTTATTGCTTAATATGTACTTGTTAGGGTGCTAGACTTGTGACACTTCCCGCACATCAGGAAACTTTGATTTGGAAACCTAAGGTGAGTTCTAGTGATCCCCCTTTTTACTACTGTTTTGGGATGGAACATGCTCTACTTTATGAACTATGATTGTGCTTTATTTGATGATACTATGTGGGATTGTGGTTACCTGCTGATTCTTATATCATGATCATTAATTCTTTCGTGAACCGCTTGATTTATATGGATAGATCTATTTGGGGAATCCCCCACACACAGTGGCTTCCGTTCCAGGAAGGTTACCCCACTGAGATCCTGAGGGATCGTTGTGGCATGTAACAAGTTTTGTTAAGATTCTATGGTGAACCATCCGGGCAGGTAGGGTTCACTGGTATGGGGCTCAGTTTCTTCCTTCGGGAATATCCGGTAAAACACAACTTTAGAAGAGGCTAACCGGGACTGAGTGCAGGGTTGATTATGATTTTATTTCTCCCACGATGATAAACAATGATTATTTTTCTTTTAATCAAAGAAGGATTTATTAAGTCCTTTTGTTTTTAAACTTTAAGCACTTGAATTCACCAACTTTTAGTTGACACAATTTTCTTTTGAGCATGTTTCAGGTAATGTTTGAAGAGATCCTAGCAGTTTGAAGACCTAGACTTATCCCCGTGACATGGCATTGGCTTATTTCCTTGATGAAACATTTGAACAATTTATATTTTGTGTTGAACAAGTACAATTTCATTTTTATGGTTGATTGTAAAACTTAATTGGGGCTTGATGTGTATCTAGTCCCGTTACCTTTTTAAAACTTTAATGCCATGTGATATTCTCTCCTTTGAGCTCTTATAATGGTTTGTTTCCGCTGCCATATGTTGTTGCTAGTCTGTGACGTCCCACCCTACCTGGGCCCGGGGTGTGACAGATTGGTATCAGAGCCAAAGGTTGTAGAGAAGTCGGGAATGCCATAGTAGACCCTAGGCTACAACCCTGATACCCTAGGACTGTCCTTGTGGGAAGTGTTGGAATGATCGGGTTGGGTAAATTGATGATTACACTTGATCAACGTAATCATGAATTTACCGGACGCGTAATTTCCATCACTGATCTTTAGGTTATGGTTGGACTTTTTCTGGTTTATATTGATGATTTGAAACTAATTTTAAAAGGGGATTTAAATGATTTTTATGATGAACTATGTTATCCGATACTACTTGAAGAAACTATTGATCTGGGCAAAACAGACAGCTATATGTTGGAATAACAGATACTATTGCCATCACTACTATTATTAGTACTATTATGTAAATCATGAGCTATGAGAAACCAAATTACTCATGATGTATTTCTTACAGGATAACGACAATGGCTGATAAAGGAAAGGCGCCTGTCACCACCCCGACGCTGAGACCGCTCCTACCGGACACCTAAGGAGAGAGAAACCCCAGACGGAGTATGAGGCGTACCTCCGGAGATGCGGACATCCAGGGTGGATATCCGTCACGTCCGAAGACACTGAGGCTTCCGAGGACTCTTCCTCCACATCACCTTCCCGAAGCCGAACGCGATCCCACTCTCCTCAAGTAGCTGCTCCGACCCTCTCACCCATCCCACCTATTGGGAATAGGGGTGCGCGTACTGTCACCCGACCTCGCAAAAGCGTTAGACCAGGATCCTCCGTATCCTTTAGGATGCCTCCTCCTCCTCCCCCCCTGTTAGGATTCCGACATCGGTACCCCCACTGTTTGACCCTCGCGACGAGCGCCTGATGCCGCCGAGACATAGTATGTATGACGGCCCCACTGTACTGGCTGGTGATCGGTACTCCCCAGTCGAGTCGCCGGGCAAGTGATGTAGGACCCTCCGATGCGACACTAGATGAGATTTGAGGACTGTTCGCCGTCATGAGCTGACTGTTCAGCACGCCACTCCACTCGAACTTCTCAGTCGCCCAGTTCCAGGCGATGATGGCTACACAGGGAGTGAAGCGTTTGGAGCAGGAGCAGAGGAAGAAGGGTACAGGGTGGTTTGGATGGTTAAAGAGGAAGTGGATGTGAGAACTGGAGTACTCAGTGGGATTTATCTGTCTGTGGACAGTAGAAGGAAACTATTTGAATCTTATTATTGAGACTATTATTTTATTATTAGGGGTGATGGCACCTTCCAAATTGTAAGAGCATGACTCTGATTCTATCGTTTGGATGATACTATGTTGACTGCTTTTGAGATGCTAAAATTTTAAACTGTCTGTATTAAACTGCTATATGTTTTGTTGTGCTTTGAGATTGTCTGTGCCTTTTCTAAATTGTTGCCCAACTATTATATCATGTTTTGAATTGGACATTTAAGGTTCTTTAGTGGGTTGTAAATACATGTATGTGCATGCCATGATTCCTCTTCCGAGGCGTGGTGTGATAGGATAATGATGCCTAGGCTATCCGAAACAAAATTTATGAGATGCTAAACGAATCTATTTGTGATACTATCAGAATGCCGACTCGCAGAGGAACACGTTTTGGTCGACGTGGAGCCACCAGGGGCCGCCATGAGGAGCAAGGCCTATTGGAACCCAACCTACTCCACCAGGGACTCCCCACGGGGAGAATACTAATCAAGAGAGTGACGAAAGGATTGCTAACCTCGTAGCTCAGCAACTGGCCAACGCCATTCCGACTATCATTGCACAGATAAATGCAGACCGGGATAACACTACTGGTAATGAACGGCCGGTAAACGATGAGAGCCACGACGATGAAGCTGAGGAGTTAAGGAATGGGTGCTCTTACAAGACCTTTATGGCCTGCAAGCCCAAGGACTTCTATGGCACCGAGGGTGCTATAGAGACTTACAGGTGGATCGACGAAATGGAAGCCGTCTTAGACATCAGCGAGTGCAAGATGGAGCATATGGTGAGATTTGCATCACAATCTCTCAAGGGATCAGCTCTTGAATGGTGGAAGTCCATTACTCAGAGCCGTGGAAGAAACGTGGCTAATCGAATGGGTTGGACTGAATTCCGAGAGCTAATGACCAACAAATATTGCCCCATCAATCAACTCGAGAAGCTGGAGACAGAATTTTTAAGCTTGGAGATGAAGGGACCCAACTACACCGAATACATCAATCGTTTCTTAGCCCTGTCCCGACTTGCCACATTTGGTGACGCCAGAAGCCAAAGGTGTAGCACGGTTCATCTGGGGACTACACCCAAGAGTTAGGGGTATGGTTCGTGCCTCTCAGCCTGTGACCCTACAAGCTGCTGTCGACCTTACCAGCAGTCTGACTGACGATCTTATTAGGGCTGGATGGACCGATCAAGGAAGGGCTGATGAGAAGAAGAAGTTTGTTGGAGACAAGAGGAAGTGGTTTGAAGCAAAAAGAGCGATTGGAAGTAGCAGTGGGTCGAGTAGAAGGAGTTCTGAAGGAGTGAGACGTGATGATCAAGGAAGCAAAAACCGGAGATTGTATACGGGGACAAGCCCACTCTGCAGCAAGTGCAAGTTACATCATCAAGGAGAATGTAACCCGATGCCCTGTTTTAGGTGCAAGAGAACAGGCCATCTAATTAAAGACTGTACTTATGTACCGGGGAAACAATGCTACGAGTGTGGAGACCCAGGGCATATGAGGAACAAGTGTCCTAAGCTGGGTAGAGACAAGGATGCCAAGCCAATAAGCCTAAGGGAAGAGCTTTCGTTATGGACCCAGCAGCAGAGCTCGTAGGGAACCCGACGTTGTCAACGGTACGTTCCTTGTAAATAATCATCCCGCTACTGTACTGTTTGATACTGGAGCGACTGCTAGTTTTATCTCTAGTACCTTTAGGCAATTGATTGACTTAGACGCGTGCACCTTGACTGATACATTTACCGTAGAACTAGCTGACGGTAATATTTTAGAAGCTAACGAAATCATTAGGGATTGCCCCCTGAATCTAAAAGGGAATGTGTTTAAGATTGACTTGATGCCCATTAAGTTAGGAGGATTTGATGTGGTCGTGGGTATGGACTGGTTAGCGAAGCATAAAGTTGAAATCGTATGCGATGAGCGACTGCTCAAGATACCATTGAGCGTCGAAGAAGTGTTAGTGGTAGAAGGAGAAAGGAGTAACACTCTATACCCTATGATATCTCACTTGAAAGCTACCAAGAGCTTGAAGAGGGGATGTCCAGCTTTTATAGTCTATGTGATGAAAACCCAAAAGGAGAAGAAGATCGAAGAGATTCCCGTAGTTTCGGAATACCCAGAGGTGTTTCCGGAAGAACTACCAGGACTTCCTCCGAATCGACAAGTGGAATTCCAGATAGACTTGATGCCTGGTGCTGCACCAGTAGCCAAGGCACCGTACCGGCTCGCCCCACCTGAGATGAAGGAGCTAATGGTACAAATTCAAGAACTAATGGACAAGGGATTTATACGTCCGAGTGTCTCTCCATGGGGTGCCCCGGTGCTATTCGTGAAAAAGAAGGACGGAACGCTGCGAATGTGTATTGATTACAGGGAGTTGAACAAGCTGACCATAAAAACCGTTACCCTCTCCCGAGAATAGACGACTTATTTGATCAATTGCAGGGAGCAAGTTACTTCTCCAAAATAGACTTGAGGTCAGGATACCACCAGCTGAAGATAAGAGAAGAAGATATACCCAAAACGCCTTCCGAACTAGGTATGGACACTATGAGTATTTGGTCATGCCCTTTGGACTGACTAATGCTCCAGCAGCATTCATGGACCTCATGAATCGCGTTTGCCGCCCTTACCTCGACAAGTTTGTGATCGTGTTTATCGACGACATACTGATCTTTCTCAAACTAAGACGAGCACGAGAAGCATCTCAGGCTAATCCTTGAATTGCTCAAGAATGAGCAACTATATGCCAAGTTCTCGAAATGTGAATTCTGGATGCGCCAGATCCAATTCTTAGGTCATGTGGTAAATAAGGATGGCATTCAAGTTGACCCTTCCAAGATTGAGGCCAAAAGAATTGGAAGATTCCTGAGACTCCTACGAGATAAGGCAATTCTTAGGAGGCTGGCTATTACCGAAGATTTATAAAGGACTTCTCGCGTATAGTGCAACCTTTGGACCGCACTAACCAAGAAAACACACCTTTGTGTGGGAGCGAGAGCAGAATGAGGCGTTTGAAACGCTTAAAGAGAAATTATGCAGTGCGCTATACTTGCTCTTCCAGAAGGAGTAGAAGACTTCGTGGTCTATTGTGATGCTTCGCGTCAAGGGCTAGGATGTGTATTGATAGGCAACGCAACAAGGTGATTGCTTACGCATCGAGACTGCTGAATGATCATGAGAAGAACTACACGACGCACGATCTGGAGTGGGTGCCGTGGTGTTTGCCCTTAAGATGTGGAGGCATTACCTTATCGCACAAAGTGCATTATCTACACAGATCATAGAAGCTTGCAGCATATCCTTGACCAAAAGATGCTCAACATGCGTCAGAGAAGATGGGTTGAGCTATTGAACGATTACGAGGGCGAGATCCGCTACCATCCTGGTAAGGCCAATGTTGTGGCGGATGCGTTAAGTCGAAAGGAAAGAGAGAACCTCTTCGAGTACGAGCCTTAAGAATGAGTGTGTATACCAAACTTATAGCAAAATTGAAGGAAGCTCAAGGCGAGGCATTAAAGGAAGAAAATTGAAAGAAGAAGGATTGACTGGAATGGAGAAGCAGTTGGAGATAGGGGACGATGGTACATATAGATGTGGTGGAAGGACTTGGGTGCCAAAACACGGAGGAATTCGAGAAGTAATCCCGATGAAGCACACAGTCTAGGTATTCAATTCATCCTGGAAGTGATAAGATGTACCAGGATTTAAAGACACTTTTCTGGTGGCCAGGAATTAAGAGATCAATCGCTGTTTATGTGGGGAAATGTTTAACTTGTGCCATGGTAAAGCTGAGAACCAAAAACCATCGGGAACGTTGCAGCAACCTGAAGATTCCCAATGGAAATGGGAATGTTACGATGGATTTTGTTACCAAGCTGCCTAGAACGTTTAAAGGCCACGATGCTATTGGGTATAGTGGATAGATTAAAAAATCAGCTCACTTCTTGCCAATTAGAGAAGACTACGACATGACGAAACTGCCCAACTTTATGTCGACGAGATTGTAACAAGGCATGGAGTGCCTCTGTCGATCATCTCAGACCGTGATAGCCGTTTCACCTCTCGTTTCTGGAAATCGTTCCAGCAAGCTTTAGGAACCCGTTTAGATCTTAGCACGGCTTACCACCTCAGACCGACGGACAGAGCAAAAGAACTATTCAAACGATGGAAGACATGTTGAGAGCTTGCGTGATCGACTTTGGCGGAAACTGGGATAACCATCTTCCTTTGGTGGAATTCGCCTATAACAACAGTTAACCACGCGAGTATCAAAGCCGCTCCGTACGAGGCCCTTTATGGCAGGAAATGCCGATCACCCTTGAGTTGGAATGAGATTGGTGACAGCCAAGTGATGGGACCCGACATAGTGTTGGAAACCACCGATAAGATCTATAAGATAAAGGAACGACTGAGAGCAGCTAGAGACCGACAGAAGAAGTACGCCGACAGGAGGCGGAAACCTCTAGAGTTCCAAGTGGGCGACAGAGTGATGCTAAAAGTAGCACCGTGGAAAGGAACAGTGAGATTCGGAAAAGAGGAAAACTAAGCCCAGATACATTGGACCATTTGAGATAATGGCAAGAATTGGTCTAGTAGCATATAAGTTGAAACTACCCCGGGATTGAGTCACATACACGACAACTTTCATGTGTCAAACTTGAAGAAGAGCATGGTAGACAAAACCCTTGAACTACCATTAAAAGAAGCAAGGATAAGCGACAAACTGAATTTTGTGGAAGAACCTGTGGAGATCACGGATCGTTTGGTCAAACAACTCCGGCGGAGCCGCATACCCAAGGTTAAAGTTAGATGGAACTCCAAGCGAGGACCTGAATTTACTTGGGAGCGTGAAGACGAAATGAGGAGAACTATCACACCTCTTCAAACCCACCCGTTCTCCCTATCAGAGTTAAATTTTCGGGACGAAATTTCCTAAACGGTGGGAGAATGTGACAACCGACCTCCAGGTTGTTACCCTAACCCTAGATTACTTGCATCATTATCCAGGCTATGAGTGCTAATAATTGAAACTATACAACCCTACTATGAAATTGGAAACAATTCTTGCTATTTGATGTAAATATGATTTCATGTGATTTTTATTTTGATTTTAACCAATTTAGGTTTCTACCTTTTAAAAATTAGTGTCCGGGAATGTCAACTAGTCACCCTTACAAAATTAAACTCAAGAGAGGCAATTAAAAATGTGAGCACACACACTCACACTTGCATAATTCGGCCATGCATGCATGGGTATGCATTAGACACCTCAAATCACCTTTCCACTAAATAATACATAATACCCAATACTACAAAATTACACTACACAATATTAATTTACAATTAAAATTAATTTAAAACTCCCCACTACACTCCAAATCGGCCGCCCCCTCCCTCACCACTCTCCTCTCCTCTTCACACCACCCCTCTCACCACTAATCTTTCATGCAATCTCTCCATCTCTCTCCCTCTCTCCCTTTATTCGATTCACCAGCTAAACACACACACACACCATCTCTCAACACTCTCAAAACTATTCTCTCTAAGCCTTGTGGAAGAAGAATTCGAAGACTACACCAAGAACCTTCGGCCAAGACCAAAACCGCAAAGGAGCAGCCTTGTTTGCAAGATTTGGTCACACAACCGTTTTGTTCCACCTTTCCAGCCTTAGTTCGAGTTTCTCCATTCAAGTCCAAGGAGTTTCAAGCCATTCACGGCCATCAACACCCTCCAAACCGTGAGTTACTTCGAGTGTAAGCTCAAGATGTCGGTTTGTGACATTTCTCTTGTTTTTTCATTTGACATCTAAGAACCGTGTATTCTTTGTTGTAGCAGAAACATCTCACCATCATCTCATTCTTAAGGAGTTACCAACGTTCTTGAAGGTAAACTTTCGTTTGTTAGCCATTCTTGAGGTGGAAACCGATTTCCACCATGAAAACCCTCATTTTGAGTGTTTTGACATCATCTAACTTGTGAAAGCTTAAACTCTTGTAAACCAAACTGTAACCTGCATTTTTATGACTTAATGGACTCCTAAGAACCTGTTTTTAAAAGTTCAAGTGGCTACATACTCAAACCCACGGTTGATACATGGATTTCACCTTGAAACCCCTTCTACATGTACAACACTCTCTTGAGCATTTGTTTGAAAAATCCTTTTAAACAAGACCCATAACCTACTCATGAACGACTTAATGACACCTTAATAATCTGCTTATGAAGCTAAATGAAGTGTGGTAACATTTAAAACTCAAGTTATGATGGTTACACTAGTGTAATTGTCGGTTATGCATTTTCTACATATTGAAGCATATGGATGTATAGATCTACTAGGCAACATGTTGGGACTGACATTTCAGTAGGTTTAGTGAATATTTGAAGTGTTAGCAATGTTTAATCTCTGGAATAAAGGACATGTGTGATTTACCCTCTTTTAGTCACTTTCGGGACCGAAAACATGGTAAAATGACTTAAAAATAGTAAGACTATGAATTAACATTCTTGAAAAGTATTCCAGGCTCAAAAATGATAAATAAAGTATTCTGAGTCAATGGATAAGTTAAGTGGTCAAAGACTCAAATAAATGACATTTTAACTAAAAACGGTCCAAACCGAGCATAGTTTTTGAGAAAAATCTATAAAAATAGAGTTCAAACTAAGATTATGAAAATCGTATGATTTCAGTAAGATAAGTGATAAAGGACCTAAAAATTTAAAAATTCGGTCAAATGAGCTTTAAATGGTCAAACCGGTCAAAACCGCGTATTAAGGTCAAACGTAAAAAACAAGATTTGACTATATAAGGCCAATTTACACATAAGGACTTAGAAATATAAAGAAGTCTCTTAGAAAATACCTACTGGTCCAAAATTTAAATATTTGAAAACTCAAATTACTATTAAAATTATCCGGCTTTACCGCGACAGGGAGCGTTAAGCGCAGTTTCAAAATCGACCCGTAGACCAAAGTTTTGAATCACTACTCCATAATAATCATAATATGACTCTAACAATCTGATTTGGGACATAAATGACATAAAAGGCAAGAAACTAAACTTAAGGGAGAAACTGTCAATTTTGAAATTGAGGGATTAAACTGTAAAATTTCCAAACTTTAACGGACTTCCGGAAGCAATAAACACATTGAACATAAAATCTTTTAATATACCTAATCTAAGAAGTGAAAATCCAACTTTCATGAAGACACTTTGACTTGCCATGAAAGGAAAACTTTATACAACCTTCATTAGACCAAAGCCGTACACTATAGCTCACTCTTGAACCATGTTGCACCTTGAATGAGTTTAGGGCAGTAGCTTATTGCTTAATATGTACTTGTTAGGGTGCTAGACTTGTGGACACTTCCGGCACATCAGGAAATTGATTCGGAAACTAAGGTGAGTTCTAGTGATCCCCCTTTACTATGTTTTGGGATGGAACATGCTCTACTTTTATGAACTTGATTGTGCTTTATTTGATGATACATGTGGGATTGTGGTTACCTGCTGATCTTGTATCATGATCATTAATTCTTTCGTGACGCTTGATTTATATGGATAGATCTATTTGGGGAATCCCACACACAGTGGCTTCCGTTCCAGGAAGGTTACCCACTGAGATCCTGAGGGATCGTTGTGGCATGTAACAAGTTTGCTAAGATTCTATGGTGAAACCATCCGGGCAGGTAGGTTCACGGTATGGGGCTCAGTTTCTTCCTCGGGAATATCGGTAAAACACAACTTTAGAAGAGGCTAACCGACTGAGTGCAGGGTTGATTATGATTTATTTCTCCCCGATGATAAACAAGTTTATTTTCTTGTAATCAAGAAGGATTTATTAAGTCCTTGTTAAAACTTTAAGCAATTGAATTCACCATCTTTAGTGACACATTTTTTTGAGCATGTTTCAGGTAATGTTTGAAGAGATCTAGCAGTTGAAGACTAGATTATCCCCTTGATGGCATTGGCTTATTTCCTTGATGAAACATTGAACAATTATATTTGTGTTGAACAAGTACAATTTCATTTTATGGTTGATTGTAAAATTTAATTGGGGCTGATGTGTATCTAGTCCGTTACATTTTTAAAACTAAGCCATGTGAATTCTCTCCTTTGAGCTCTTATAATGTTTTGTTCCGCTACCTATGATTTTGTAGTCTGTGACGTCCCACCCTAAAGGGCCCGGGGGTGACAATGAGCTTTAAATGGTCAAACCCGGTCAAAACCGCGTATTAACGGGTCAAACGTAAAAACAAGTTTTTAACTATAAAAGGCCAATTTACACAATTTAAGGACTTAAAAATTTATAAGAAATCTCTTAGAAAATACCTACTGGTCCAAAATTTAAATATTTGAAAACTCCAATTACAATAAATTATCCGGCTTTTACCGCAACCGGGAGCGTTAAACGCGCAGTTTTCAAAATCGAACCCGTAGACCAAAGTTTTGAATCACTTACTCCATAATAATCATAATATGACTCTAATAATCTGATTTGGACATAAATGACATAAAAGGCAAGAAACTAAACTTAAGGGTAGAAACTGTCAATTTTGAAACTTGAGGGACTAAACTGTAAAATTTTTCCAACCTTATAACCGACTTCCAGAAGCTAATAAACACTGAACAATAAAATCTCTTAATTACCTAATCTAATGAAGTAAAATCCCTAATTTTATGAAGACGCCTTGACTTGCCATAAAGGAAATTTATACAAACCTCATTAACCAAAGCCATACCCTATAGCTAAACTCTTGACACCATTGTTGCACTTTGAATGAGTTTAGGGCAGTAGCTTATTGCTTAATATGTACTTGTTAGGGTGCTAGACTTGTGACACTTCCCGGCACATCAAGAAACTTTGATTTGGAAACCTAAGGTGAGTTCTAGTGATCCCCTTTTTACTATGTTTGGGATGAAACATGCTCTACTTTTATGAACTATGATTGTGCTTTATTTGATAATACTATGTGGGATTTGTGGTTACCTGCTGATTCTTACATCATGATCATTAATTCTTCGTGAACCGCTTGATTTATATGGATAGATCTATTTGGGGAATCCCCCACACACAGTGGCTTCCGTTCCAGGAAGGTTACCCCACTGAGATCCTGAGGGATCGTTGTGGCATGTAACAAGTTTTGTTAAGATTCTATGGTGAACCATCCGGGCAGGTAGGGTTCACTGGTATGGGGCTCAGTTTCTTCTTCGGGAATATCCGGTAAAACACAACTTTAGAAGAGGCTAAACGGGACTGAGTGCAGGGTTGATTATGATTTTATTTTTCCCACGATGATAAACAATGATTATTTTCTTTTAATCAAAGAAGGATTTATTAAGTCCTTTTTTTTAAACTTTAAGCACTTGAATTCACCAACTTTTTAGTTGACATAATTTTCTTTTGAGCATGTTTCAGGTAATATTGAAGAGATCCTAGCAGTTGTGAAGACCTAGACTTATCCCCGTGCATTGCATTGGCTTTTTCCTTCTGAAAAATTTGAACAATTTATATTTTGTGTTGAACAAGTACAATTTCATTTTTATGGATGATTGTAAAACTTAATGGGGTTTGATGTGTATCTAGCCAGTTACTTTTTAAAACTTAATGCCATGTGATATTCTCTCCTTTGAGCTCTTATAATGGTTTGTTTCCGCTGCCATATGTTGTTGCTAGTCTGTGACGTCCCACCCTACCTGGGCCCGGGTGTGACAGATTGGTATCAGAGCCAAAGGTTGTAGAGAAGTCGGGAATGCCATAGTAGACCCTAGGCTACAACCCTGATACCCTAGGACTGTCCTTGTGGGAAGTGTTGGAATGATCGGGTTGGGTAAATTGATGATTACACTTGATCAACGTAATCATGAATTTACCGGACGCGTAATTTCCATCACTGATCTTTAGGTTATGGTTGGACTTTTTCTGGTTTATATTGATGATTTGAAACTAATTTTAAAAGGGGATTTAAATGATTTTTATGATGAACTATGTTATCCGATACTACTTGAAGAAACTATTGATCTGGGCAAAACAGACAGCTATATGTTGGAATAACAGATACTATTGCCATCACTACTATTATTAGTACTATTATGTAAATCATGAGCTATGAGAAACCAAATTACTCATGATGTATTTCTTACAGGATAACGTCAATGGCTGATAAGGGAAAGGCGCCTGCTCACCCCGACGCTGAAACCGCCCCTACCGGACACCTAAGGAGAGAGAAACCCCAGACGGAGTATGAGGCGTACCTCCGGAGATGCGGACATCCAGGGTGGATATCCGTCACGTCCGAAGACACTGAGGCTTCCAAGGACTCTTCCTCCACATCACCTTCCCGAAGCCGAACGCGATCCCACTCTCCTCAAGTAGCTGCTCCGACCCTCTCACCCATCCCACCTATTGGGAATAGGGGTGCGCGTACTGTCACCCGACCTCGCAAAGCGTTAGGCAGGATCCTCCGTATCCTTTAGGATGCCTCCTCCTCCTCCCCCGCCTGTTAGGATTCCGATATCGGTACCCCCACTGTTTGACCCTCGCGACAAGCGCCTGATGCCGCCGAGACATAGTATGTATGACAGCCCTACTGTACTGGCTGGTGATAGGTACTCCCAGTCGAGTCGCCGGGCAAGTGATGTAGGACCCTCCGATGCGACACTAGATGAGATTTTGAGGACTGTTCGCCGTCATGAGCTGACTGTTCAGCACGCCACTCGAACTTCTCAGTCGGCCCAGTTCCAGGCGATGATGGCTACACAGGGAGTGAAGCGTTTGGAGCAGGAGCAGAGGAAGAAGGGTACAGGGTGGTTTGGATGGCTAAAGAGGAAGTGGATGTGAGAACTGGAGTACTCAGTGGGATTATCTGTCTGTGGACAGTAGAAGGAAACTATTTGAATTCTTATTTGAGACTATTATTTTATTATAAGGGGTGATGGCACCTTCCAAATTGTAAGAGCATGACTCTGATTCTATTTGTTTGGATGATACTATGTTAACTGCTTTTGAGATGCTAAAATTATTAAACTGTCTGTATTGAACTGCTATATGTTTTGTTGTGCTTTGAAATTGTTTGTGCCTTTTCTAAATTGTTGCCCAACTATTATATCATGTTTGAATTGGATTTTAAGGTTCTTTAGTGGGTTGTAAATATTATATGTGCATGCCATGATCCCTCTTCGAGGCATGGTGTGATAGGATAATGATGCCTAGGCTATCCGAAACAAAATTTATGAGATGCTAAACGAATCTATTGTGATACTATCGAATGCCGACTCGCAGAGGAACACGTTTTGGTCGACGTGGAGCCACCAGGGGCCGCCATGAGGGAGCAAGGCCTATTGGAACCCAACCTACTCCACCAGGGACTCCCCACGAGGAGAATACTAATCAAGAGAGTGATGAAAGGATTGCTAACCTCGTAGCTCAGCAACTGGCCAACGCCATTCCGACTATCATTGCACAGATAAATGCAGACCGGGATAACACTACTGGTAATGAACGGCCGGTAAACGATGAGAGCCACGACGATGAAGCTGAGGAGTTAAGGAATGGGTGCTCTTACAAGACCTTTATGGCCTGCAAGCCCAAGGACTTCTATGGCACCGAGGGTGCTATAGAGACTTACAGGTGGATCGACGAAATGGAAGCCGTCTTAGACATCAGCGAGTGCAAGATGGGAGCATATGGTGAGATTTGCATCACAATCTCTCAAGGGATCAGCTCTTGAATGGTGGAAGTCCATTACCAGAGCCGTGGAAGAAACGTGGCAAATCGAATGGGTTGGACTGAATTCCGAGAGTTAATGACCAACAAATATTGCCCCATCAATCAACTCGAGAAGCTGGAGACAGAATTTTAAGCTTGGAGATGAAAGGACCCAACTACACCGAATACATCAATCGTTTCTTAGCCCTGTCCCGACTTGTGCCACATTTGGTGACGCCAGAAGCCAAAGGTGTAGCACGGTTCATCTGGGGACTACACCCAAGAGTTAGGGGTATGGTTCGTGCCTCTCAGCTTGTGACCCTGCAAGCTGCTGTGGACCTTACCAGCAGTTCGACTGACAATCTATTAGGGCTGGATGGACCGATCAAGGAAGGGCTGATGAGAAGAAGAAGTTTGTTGGAGACAAGAGGAAGTGGTTGAAGCAAAAGAGCGATTGGAAGTAGTAGTGGGTCAAGTAGAAGGAGTTCTGAAGGAGTGAGACGTGATGATCAAGGAAGCAAAAACCGGAGATTGTATACGGGGACAAGCCCACTCTGCAGCAAGTGCAAGTTACATCATCAAGGAGAATGTAACCCGATGCCCTGTTTTAGGTGCAAGAGAACATGCCATCTAATTAAAGACTGTACTTATGTACCGGGGAAACAATGCTACGAGTGTGGAGACCCAGGGCATATGAGAAACAAGTGTCCTAAGCTGGGTAGAGACAAGGATGCCAAGCACAATAAGCCTAAGGGAAGAGCTTTCGTTATGGACCCAGCAGGAGCTCGTAGGGAACCCGACGTTGTCAACGGTACGTTCCTTGTAAACAATCATTCCGCTACTGTACTGTTTGATACTGGAGCGACTGCTAGTTTTATCTCTAGTACCTTTAGGCAATTGATTGACTTAGACGTGTGTACCTTGACTAATACATTTACCGTAGAACTAGCTGACGGTAACAATTTAGAAGCTAACGAAATCATTAGGCCCCCTGAATCTAAAAGGGAATATGTTTAAGATTGACTTGATGCCCATTAAGTTAGGAGGATTTGATGTGGTCGTGGGTATGGACTGGTTAGCGAAGCATAAAGTTGAAATCGTATGTGATGAGCGACTGCTCAAGATACCATTGAGCGTCGAAGAAGTGTTAGTGGTAGAAGGAGAAAGGAGTAACACTCTATACCCTATGATATCTCACTTGAAAGCTACCAAGAGCTTGAAGAAGGGATGTCCAGCTTATATAGTATATGTGATGAAAACCCAAAAGGAGAAGAAGATCGAAGAGATTCCCGTGGTTTCGGAATACCCAGAGGTGTTTCCGGAAGAACTACCAGGACTTCCTCCGAATCGACAAGTGGAATTCCAGATAGACTTGTTGCCTGGTGCTGCACCAGTAGCCAAGGCACCGTACCGGCTCGCCCCACTTGAGATGAAGGAGCTAATGGTACAAATTCAAGAACTAATGGACAAGGGATTTATACGTCCGAGTGTCTCTCCATGGGGTGCCCCGGTGCTATTCGTGAAAAAGAAAGACGGAACCCTGCGAATGTGTATTGATTACAGGGAATTGAATAAGCTGACCATAAAGAACCGTTACCCTCTCCCGAGAATAGACGACCTATTTGATCAATTGCAGGGAGCAAGTTATTTCTCCAAAATAGACTTGAGGTCAGGATACCACCAGCTGAAGATAAGAGAAGAAGAATACCCAAAACCGCCTCCGAACTAGGTATGGACACTATGAGTATTTGGTCATGCCTTTGGACTGACTAATGCTCCAGCAGCATTCATGGACCTCATGAATCGCGTTTGCCGCCCTTACCTCGACAAGTTTGTGATCGTGTTATCGACGACATACTGATCTATTCTCAAACTAAAGACGAGCACGAGAAGCATCTCAGGCTAATTCTTGAATTGCTCAAGAATGAGCAACTATATGCCAAGTTCTCAAAATGTGAATTTGGATGCGCCAGATCCAATTCTTAGGTCATGTGGTAATAAGGATGGGATTCAAGTTGACCCTTCCAAGATTGAGGCCATAAAGAATTGGAAGATTCCTGAAACTCCTACGGAGATAAGGCAATTCTTAGGACTGGCTGGCTATTACAGAAGATTTATAAAGGACTCTCGCGTATAGTGCAACCTTTGACCGCACTAATCAAGAAAAACACAACTTTGTGTGGGAGCGAGAGCAGAATGAGGCGTTTGAAACGCTTAAAGAGAAATTATGCAGTGCACCTATTTTTGCTCTTCCAGAAGGAGTAGAAGACTTCGTGGTCTATTGTGACGCTTCGCGTCAAGGGCTAGGATGTGTATTGATGCAACGCAACAAGGTGATTGCTTACGCATCGAGACTGCTGAATGATCATGAGAAGAACTACACGACGCACGATCTGGAGTTGGGTGCCGTGGTGTTTGCCCTTAAGATGTGGAGGCATTACCTTTATGGCACAAAGTGCATTATCTACACTGACCATAGAAGCTTGCAGCATATCCTTGACCAAAAGATGCTCAACATGCGTCAGAGAAGATGGGTTGAGCTATTGAACGATTACAAGTGCGAGATCCGCTACCATCCTGGTAAGGCCAATGTTGTGGCGGATGCGTTAAGTCGAAAGGAAAGAGAGAAACCTCTTCGAGTACGAGCCTTAGGATGAGTGTGTATACCAACCTTATAGCAAAATTGAAGGAAGCTCAAGGCGAAGGCATTAAAGGAAGAAAAATTGAAAGAAGAAGGATTGACTGGAATGGAAAAGCAGTTGAAGATAGGGGACGATGGTACATATAGATATGGTGGAAGGACTTGGGTGCCAAAACACGGAGGAATTCGAGAAGTAATCCTCGATGAAGCACACAAGTCTAGTATTCAATTCACCCTGGAAGTGATAAGATGTACCAGGATTTAAAGACACTTTTCTGGTGGCCGGGAATCAAAAGATCAATCGCTGTTTATGTGGGGAAATGTTTAACTTGTGCCATGGTAAAAGCTGAGAACCAAAAACCATCGGGAACGTTGCAGCAACCTGAAATTCCAGAATGGAAACGGGATAATGTTACGATGGAATTTGTCACCAAGTTGCCTAGAACGTTTAAAGGCCACGATGCTATTTGGTAATAGTGGATAGACTAACGAAATCAGCTCACTTCTTGCCGATTAGAGAAGACTACGATATGACGAAACTGGCCCAACTTTATGTCGACAAATTGTAACAAGGCATGGAGTGCCTCTGTCGATCATCTCAGACCGTGATAGCCGTTTCACCTCTCGTTTCTGGAAATCGTTCCAGCAAGCTTTAGGAACCCGTTTAGATCTTAGCACGGCTTACCATCCTCAGACCGACGGACAGAGCGAAAGAACTATTCAAACGATGGAAGACATGTTGAGAGCTTGCGTGATGGACTTTGGCGGAAACTGGGATAACCATCTTCCTTTGGTGGAATTCGCCTATAACAACAGTTACCACGCGAGTATCAAAGCCGCTCCGTACGAGGCCCTTTATGGCAGGAAATGCCGATCACCCTTGAGTTGGAATGAGATTGGTGACAGCCAAGTGATGGGACCCGACATAGTGTTGGAAACCACCAATAAGATCTATAAGATAAAGGAACGACTGAGAGCAGCTAGAGACCGACAGAAGAAGTACGCCGACAGGAGGCGGAAACCTCTAGAGTTCCAAGTGGGCGACAGAGTGATGCTAAAAGTAGCACCATGGAAAGGAACAGTGAGATTCGGAAAAAGAGGAAAACTAAGCCCAAGATACATTGGACCATTTGAGATAATGGCAAGAATTGGCCCAGTGGCATATAAGTTGAAACTACCCCCGGGATTGAGTCACATACACGACACCTTTCATGTGTAAACTTGAAGAAGAGCATGGTAGACAAAACCCTGGAACTACCATTAAAAGAAGCAAGGATAAGCGACAAACTGAACTTTGTGGAAGAACCTGTGGAGATCACGGATCGTTTGGTCAAACAACTCCGGCGGAGCCGCATACCCAAGGTTAAAGTTAGATGGAACTCCAAGCGAGGACCTGAATTTACTTGGGAGCGTGAAGATGAAATAAGGAAGAACTATCCACACCTCTTCAAACCCACCCGTTCAGTCTCTAATCAGAGTTAAAATTTCGGGACGAAATTTCCTAAACGGTGGGAGAATGTGACAACCGACCTCCAGGTTGTTACCCTAACCCTAGATTACTTGCATCATTATCCATGCTATGAGTGCTAATAATTGAAACTATACAACCCTACTATGAAATTGGAAACAATTCTTGCTATTTGATGTAAATTATGATTTCATGTGATTTTTACTTTGATTTTTAACCAATTAGGTTTCTACCTTTTTAAAAATTAGTGTTCCGGGAATGTCAACTAGTCACCCTTACAAAATTAAACTCAAGAGAAGGCAATTAAAATGTGAGCATACACCCTCACACTTGCATAATTTCGGCCATGCATGCATGGGTATGCATTAGACACCTCAAATCACCTTCCACTAAATAATACATAATACCCAATACTACAAATTACACTACATAATAATAATTTACAATAAAAATTAATAAAGATTCCCTCACTACACTCCAAATCAGCCGCCCCTCCCTCACCACTCTCCTCTCCTCTTCACACCACCCTCTCACCCACTCAACATCATGCATCTCTCCCTCTCTCTCTCCCTCTCTCCCTTAATTCGAATCATCTGGACCAAAACACACACACACATCTCACAACACTCTCCCAACAATTCTCTCTAGCCTTGTGAAGAAGAACTCGAAGACTACACCAAGAACCATTCGGCCAAGACCAAAACCGCAAAGGAGTAGCCTTGTTCACAAGATTTGGTCACACAACCGTGTTTGTTCCACCTCTCCAGCTTAGTTCGAGTTTCTCCATCCAAGTCCAAGGAGTTTCAAGCCATTCACGGCCATCAACACCCTCCAAACCGTGAGTTACATCGAGTGTAAGCTCAAGATGTCGGTTTTGTGACATTTCTCTTGTTTTCATCATTTAACATCTAAGAACCGTGTATTTCCTTGTTGTAGCAGAAACATCTCACCATCATCTCATTCTTAAGGAGTTCCCAACGTTCTTGAAGGTAAACTTCATGTTTGTTAGCCATTCTTGAGGTGGAAACCGATTTCCACCATGAAAACCCTCATTTTGAGTGTTTTGACATCATCTAACTTGTGAAAGCTTAAACTCTTGTAAACCAACTTGTAACTGCATTTTATGACTTAATGGACTCCCAAGAACCTGTTTTTAAAAGTTCCAAGTGGCTACATATTCAAACCCACGGTTGATACATGGATTTCACCTTGAAACCCCCTTCTACATGTAACAACACCCTCTTGAGCATTTGTTTGAAAAATCCTTTTAACCAAGACCATAACCTACTCATGAACGACTTAATGACCCTTAACAATCTGTTTATGAAGTTAAAGAAGTGTTGATAACATTTAAACTCAAGTTATGATGGTTTACACTAGTGAATTGTCGGTTATGGCATTTCTACATATTTGAAGCATATGGATGTATAGATCAACTAGGCAACATGTTGGGACTGAAATTCAGTAGGTTTTAGTGAATATTAGAAGTGTTAGAATGTTTAATCTCTGGAATAAAGGACATGATGTGATTTACCCTCTTTAGTCACTTTCGGGACCGAAAACATGGTAAAATGACTTAAAAATAGTAAGAATATGAATTTAACATTCTTAAAAAGTATTCCAGGCTCAAAAATGATAAATAAAGTACTCTGGAGTCAATGGATAATTAAAGTGGTCAAAGACTCAAATAAATGACATTTTAACTAAAAACGGGTGCAAACCGAGCATAGTTTTTGAGAAAAATCTATAAAAATAGAGTTCAAAACTAAGATTTATAAAATCATATGATTTCAGTAAGATAAGTGATAAAGGACCTAAAAGATTTAAAAATTCGGTCAAATGAGCTTTAAATGGTCAAACCCGGTCAAAAGCGTATTAACGGGTCAAACGTAAAAACAAGATTTTTAACTATAAAAGGCCAATTTACACAAGTTAAGGACTTAAAAATTATAAATAATCTCTTAGAATACCTACTGGTCCAAAATTTAAATATTTGAAAACTCCAATTTACTATTAAAATTATCCGGCTTTTACCGCAACCGGGAGCGTTAAACGCGCAGTTTTCAAAATCGAACCCGTCGACCAAAGTTTTGAATCACTTACTCCATAATAATCATAATATGACTCTAATAATCTGATTTTGGACATAAATGACATAAAAGGCAAGAAACTAAACTTAAGGGTAGAAACTGTCAATTTGAAACTTGAGGGACTAAACTGTAAAATTTTTCCAAACCTTATAACCGACTTCCAGGAAGCTAATAAACACTTGAACAATAAAATCTCTTAATATACCTAATCTAATGAAGTGAAAATCCTTAATTTTCATGAAGACGCCTTGACTTGCCATAAAAGATTTTTATACAAACCTTCACTAAACCAAAGCCGTACCCTATAGCTAAACTCTTGACACCATTGTTGCACTTTGAATGAGTTTAGGGCAGTAGCTTATTGCTTAATATGTACTTTTAGGGTGCTATACTTGTGACACTTCCCGGCACATCAAGAAACTTTGATTGGAAACCTAAGGTGAGTTCTAGTGATCCCCCTTTTTACTATTGTTTTGGGATGAAACATGCTCTACTTTTATGAACTATGATTGTGCTTTATTTGATGATACTATGGGATTGTGGTTACCTGCTGATTCTTATATCATGATCATTAATTCTTTCGTGAACCGCTTGATTTATATGGATAGATCTATTTGGGGAATCCCCCACACACAGTGGCTTCCGTTCCAGGAAGGTTACCCCACTGAGATCCTGAGGGATCGTTGTGTCATGTAACAAGTTTTGTTAAGATTCTATGGTGAACCATCCGGGCAGGTAGGGTTCACTGGTATGGGGCTCAGTTCTTTCTTCGGGAATATCCAGTAAAACACAACTTTAGAAGAGGCTAACTGGGACTGAGTGCAGGGTTGATTATGATTTTATTTTTCCCACGATGATAAACAATGATTATTTTTCTTTTAATCAAAGAAGGATTTATTAAGCCCTTTTGTTTTTAAACCTTAAGCACTTGAATTCACCAACTTTTAGTTGACATAATTTCTTTTGAGCATGTTTCAGGTAATATTTGAAGACATCCTAGCAGTTGTGAAGACCTAGACTTATCCCCGTGCATTGGCATTGGCTTATTTCCTTCTTGAAACATTTGAACAATTTATATTTTGTGTTGAACAAGTACAATTTCATTTTTATGGATGATTGTAAAACTTAATTGGGGTTTGATGTGTATCTAGCCCAGTTACTTTTTAAAACTTAATGCCATGTGATTATTCTCTCTTGAGCTCTTATAATGGTTGTTCCGCTGCCATATGTTGTTGCTAGTCTGTGACGTCCCACCCTACCTGGGCCCGGGGTGTGACAATTTCGTCAGAACAAAATCTTAAATGTGAAAGATAAAATGAAAACTAATATGAGTTAATGTTTGGCAGTGAACCGAACATAACTTTCTAAAATCATTTGGATTGTCCTGTTATGATTCTAATTCAAATGATAATTAGGAAATTTGAAGCAAAATCTGATAATGGATTTTTCGTTGGAGACTCATCTGTTCCAAAAGCCTATCGAGTGTACAACTCTAGGACGAATATAATTAACATTCAACGTAAATTTCTAGAAAATTCTTTTTCATCAGTTTCAAATGGTCTGCATGGTTTATTGATTTAGATCATTATCAACTCTCTTCAATCTACTTGTTTATATCATCAAATGTCTTGATTTTACAGGTAAGAAGAACTCTAGAGGAGATCTTGGATCTTTTCATTGAGGATTCAGATTCTGACGACCAGATGATTCTAGCTCAGACTACCAATTTTTATCATTTGTCAAGGACTCAACAATACGATTCGATGACAATAATCATGCTAATACAGCTTCAGATCATTCAGTTTCATTTGATAAGGAAGGATCACAACAAATTCCTAATGATGGTAATGAGTTTGTGCAACCTAAGTCTGGAACATCATCCATCTCTGGTGATGCAGTTGATACTGGTAACTTTGATTACTTTATTAACTCACCGACTCAAGTTCCAAACTTCAATCCACATTCTTCTAATTTGTTACATCAGCTTTCCAACTTGAACCAAACAAATCTGGATGTTAATGTTCAATATGATGAGATTCCAACATCTCGTATTCACAAGAATCATCCAATTTCTCAGATTATTGGTCCATTGAATGAGAGAACAACAAGGAGTAAATTAGAACAAGCAAAATTGTGCTTATACTCTTATTTTCTTTCTCAATTTGTTCCTAAAAATGTTACCGAAGCATTAAAGGACAATGGTTGGATAGAAGCCATGCAAGAAGAATTACTTCAATTTCGCAAACAAGAAGTGTGGAATTTAATGGATCTACCTGAAGGAGAAAATGCTACAGGCACGAAATGGTTGTTTAGAAATAAGACTGATGATCGTGCTGTAGTAATAAGGAACAAAGCGAGACTTGTTGCACAAGGATACACACAGGAAGAAGGGGTAGATTATGATGAAGTGTTTGCACCAGTTGCAAGACTTGAATCCATTCGAGTTTTCCTGGCTTATGCTTCATTCATGAAATTTAAGGTGTATCAAATGGTTGTAAAGGGTGCATTTCTATATGGTCCTATCACTGACGATGTGTTTGTGAAGCAACCTCCGGGATTTGAGGATGCAGAATTTCCACATCGAGTATATAAGCTGAGTAAAGCTTTATATGGACTTGATCAAGCCCCTAAAATTTGGTATGAGACATTATCACAACACTTAATCCAACATGGATACACAAGAGGGAAAATTGATCAAACTTTATTCATAAAGAAGGATAATGATGATCTCTTATGTGTATAAGTGTACGTTGATGATATCATATTTGGTTCTACGAGTCCAAAATTGTGCAATGAATTTGAAGAAATCATGAAATCTCGGTTCCAAATGAGTTCTATGGGAGAGATTAATTTTTTTCTTGGACTTCAAGTCAAGCAAACTGACGATGGAATTTTGATCAATCAAGAGAAGTTTGTTCACAAGCTCTTGAAGAAATTTAAGTTGCAAGACTGTCAGTCCATACGAACTCCAACAGATGTTAACACCAAGATTGAATCTGATACAAAAGGAAAATCTATTGACCAAACGTTATACAGATCAATGATTGGTTCTCTGATGTATCTTACTTCATCTAGACCAGACATTATGTATGTTGTTTGTGTTTGTGCCAGGTATCAATCAGACCCGAAAGAATCTCACTTAATTGTTGTCAAAAGGATATTTAGGTATCTCAAAGGTAAACCAACTTTAGAACTTTGGTATCCTTACGAGGGTACTTTGAACTACATGGATACACAGATAGTGATTATGGTGGATGTTGTCAAGTTATAAAATCTACTTCGGGTGGGTGTCAATTTCTTGGTCCCCGATTACTCTCGTGGCAATGTAAGAAACAAACAAATGTCTCTGTTTCAATTGCAGAAGCTGAGTACATTGCTGCATCAGCAGGATGTTCTCAAATCCTCTGGTTGCAAAATCAACTACTGGATTATGGGTTCAATTTTCTTAAAACACCAATTTACATTGATAACACTACTGCTATGTTCGTTACACCTAATCCTGTTCAACATTCAAAAAACAAAACATATCGAAATTCGATATCATTTTCTCAGAGATAACTCAGAGATGTGTAGACAATATCATGCTACTAACTCAGAGTACATTGTATTTTGTGTGTGTTTGATTTTTGTTTTCTTAGAAAAGAATATGTTTATGCAATATGTGAGAAATGATAGTACATTAGTGTGATCAGTTGCATATTTCACTCATAAATAAAGTCTGACATGATCAGATATGATGTGTAGACAATATCATGCTACTATACTGAAAAAGTAAATTCTTGTGATTACATTAAGTCTTCATGCTTGTGTGTATTCATCTGAGTACTTTTGAGATGTTTTGGCTTATCAGATTTATTGCTTGTTAAGTTACACCACTCATACCTGTTGGTAATGTGATTAATCATGAGATCTGTTACAAAGCATCTTATCACTTCTCTGTTATGAGTCATCATAGACCTGAAGTGCTGAGATATCCTTTGTTGTAAGTGATTACAGACCTGGATTTTCTCTTTGATGCAAAAGATGCCAATATGCACAAACTATTCAAATGAATAGTTAGAGCTGATCAAATGGTTATCCATGATCATTCTCTATTAATTTAAGTAACATGAACTCTGGTGATACATATGTTTCATGTAATAAGTTGAGTATGTGTTCTTTCTTGCATGTCATGATGATAGATGAGCTCTCTAAGTCTCTGTATGATTTAAATCATGTCATATCCAAATATACCCTAATCAATCCAAGAATTGAAAAAGTAAGTGAGTTAATAATTTGTCACAAACACTCATTTTCTGTCCTTAGATATTGTGTCTCCTTTGCTGTGATATCACTGACCTGGAACACACTTGATCAGGATTCGTTCATTGTCCATGACTATTCACAATTTTTTTATTTTAATGTGCTAATCTTCATTGATATGATCTCACTGCAGACATTAATTCTTTTGTTTATATTAGATTTTGATTCTGCTTTCATTTTGATTTTATGCATGTTTTATGTGTGTGAAGGCAATGTAATAATGAGATGTGTGATCTTATTATGTTACCTTAGGAAACTTATAAGTTTTTCAAACTTAAAAGTTTAGAGGGAGTAATAAATTCAAAAGTTGTTCTCAGAAAATCAAAATCAAAGTTAAAATATTGAATTGAAAGGATGATGCTATATGTTCAAAGTGTATGTGAATTTGAAAATGTAACTTTTGAAAATGATAATATGAACCTATATAAATTTGCAAGTGGAAATGCTTCTTTCAAAAGTTGAAAAATAGATATTTGATTTTGTTTTGAGACTAAAATGAAGGGAAAGATAAATTTAAAAAAAAAAGTTAAACAACAAATGAAGAATTAAAATTGTTAAAACAAAAAAAAAATTAAATTTGAGTGTGCAAAATGTAAAAAGTCAAATTTGAAGAACTAAAAGAAAAATTTTGAGAAATTCAAAAATATACTTAAAATGTTAAAATATTAGTATGAAATATTACTAATATGTTTAAACAGTGTGCAGGTGAAGAATTTTGAAAAACATAAGTGCAAGACTCATTAAAGTCAACTCAAAGTTATCTAATGCGCCTAAATAGTGTTCATACGTCTAAATAGGAGCATGGTGAACTTTCAGGAATTATACAAGTGTTTGGGCGTTTTTCATATTCCCATGTGCCTAAAAAGTTATAATAAGTCCATGAGTTTAATCAAGTGTTGGGCGTTTTACACAACCCATGCGCCTAAACAATGATAATGAGTCTGATTTTAACAAAGTGTTAGACGTTTTAAATATCTCATGCATCTACACAGTGTTGAAATGTTTCAAGTGTTACATGTTAGACGTTTCAGGAACTTCATGCGGCTGAACAGTGCAAAAGCACCTAAATAGTGCTTATGCGTCTGAACAATTCTCATGCGTCTGAGTCAAAACGCACAAACAGTGCTCATACGTTTCATTATTTTGTGAATTTTAGGGTTTCATATGCACAAACAGTGCTCATACGTCTAAAATTTCACTTAATATAAATTGAACACTTACACTTGTTTCTCATTCACACTCAAAATTCTCCAAAAACAAATTCCTGAACTATCGACTCTTAGTCGTCATCAAAGTCTCAGATTCTCAGTGATTGCAACAAATCTTGTTGATTGTTAGATATTATTTGGGTCTATAAACGTAAGTTTGTGATTCAAATCAGTAGATTTTGGTTAAAATATGATGATTGGCATAGGCGTTCGACTGCTATTTTGGCGTTCGAACACTATAACATTCAAAGTTTAACTAATCAAATCATAATCATACCTAAAATTGACGCTGGATTGTTGATATGTATCAAATTTTGAGCAATTTGATGTATAGGTTATCGACTGATATTATAAATGATATTGATTATAGATCGATCAGTCAGTTCTTCGAAGAAAGAACCAGAAGATTTCTTTGAGTGATGAAGATAAAAGTTGAAGATAAAAACTGAAGATGGAAGCTGAAGAACAGATAAAAGGAAGACAAGATTGAAGATTTTAAAGAACGAAGACCATGTAAATCTTAGGGGGAGTATTGTTAGTGCTCTAGAAAGATTAACATGTTGTCTTTAGGTGTCTTTTTACTATTTGTAATAGTATACGGACTAGTTTTGTAATTTTGTTAGTTCCTTGTGTTTCATTATAAATAGCTTAGACTTCTAGCAGTTAGAGGGAGACGAAACTGCTTACATATCAGATTGGTACATTTGATCATCACAGTTACAATAAGTCCATGAGTTTAATCAAGTGTTGGGCGTTTTACACAAACCCATGCGCCTAAACAGTGATAATGAGTCTGATTTTAACAAAGTGTTAAACGTTTTAAATGTCTCATGCGTCTACACAGTGTTGAAATGTTTCAAGTGTTACATGTTAGACGTTTCAGAAACTTCATGCGGCTGAACAGTGCAAAAGCGCCTAAACAGTGCTTATGCGTCTGAACAGTTCTCATGTGTCCGAGTCAAAACGCACAAACAGTGCTCATACGTTTCATTATTTTGTGAATTTTAGGGTTTCATACGCACAAACAGTGCTCATGTGCTAAAATTCCACTTAATATAAATTGAACACTTAAACTTGTTTCTCATTCACACTCAAAATTCTCCAAAAACAAATTCCCGAACTATCGACTATTAGTCGTCATCAAAGTCTCAGATTCTCAGTGATTGCAACAAATCTTGTTGATTGTTAGATATTATTTAGGTTTATAAACGTAAGTTTGTGATTAAAATCAGTAGATTTTGGTTAAAACATGATGATTGGCATAGGCGTTCGGCTGCTATTTGGGCGTTCGAACACTATAACATTCAAAGTTTAACTAATCAAATCTTAATCATATCTAAAATTGACTCTGGAGGGTTGATATGTGTTGGTCCATGTGATCGAAAAACAGTGCAATTGAGAAGATAGAATACAATTCTAACACATATTTGATAACAAAATGAACAATAACAATCAATAACATGAAGCACAATGATATTTCTGTGTAAAAACTGCTTGGAATAGGTAACTTGCAACAATGATCCACAATTAGGGTTTTGCAAGCTTACCTTAGAATGAGAATTGACAAAAGTATATATAGTAGTTGTAGTTTCGCAGACAGTTTCACTGGTAGCGAAACTGTCATGCCGAAACTACAGTTTCGCCCGGCAGAACACAAGTTCGCCGGGTAAACTAGAACATCAAATTGTGAGCGAAGTTACAGATTTGCTCACAGTTTCGCTGGACTGCCAAAAATACACAATTCAAAGAACATACAAAAGGAAACTAACAAAAGTCCTATTACAAGTAAAGTAAACAAACTATACTAAGGTGAGTCCAACCTATACATGATCTTCAATACTCCCCCTAGGTTGGATCTCACCATCTTCACTCTTCCTGATTTGACTTGTCAGCTCCAGTTTCCTCTGCTGCCATTGATCTGTCTTCATCAACTCCTGCAGCAACATCCTCAGAAGCTTCAGCCAATGATTCTCCATGGTTCTTTCCTGCATCACTAGCTTCTTCAGAATGACCACTAGCCTTTGCAAACTGCCTGGTCAGATCTTGAACATCCATATTAAAATCATCCTGAGCTCTCACCCTTTCAGCTAACTTCTTGACCTCTGACCTCACTCCCCTGATCTTGTTGGCAACATTCATGAACAAACTAGCTTCTTTTCTAGTTTCCTCTCCAGCCCCAGCTTTAATGTAATTTTCACATAGTACCAAAAGATCTTCATCACAAAAACTAAACAACTCCATCGGATCAAATACTCTAAACTCCTTTCCATGTTTAACTCTGATCACAGCCTCTCAGTATTGTTGTCATAAAACCACTTCTTAAAGTCCTGTAGTTGTTGGGGAAGAGGATCAGCCAATCTTACCCGATTTACAGTTATTGGAGGTTTAACTCTTAGTACAATCCTTCCCTTTCCTGTCTCCTAATCTTTATCCTTCTTTGATCTCTTTCTTTCAGCTTTCATATACCCAAAAGACTCAAAATTATCATTAAGTCCATTTTTTATCTCCTTCTCAAGAAATAAGGCTCTTTCACTTAAGTGAGCATTGATCAGAGGTAGAACTGCCAAACGTCTTAAATCCCATTTAGGCAAGGTCTTAAAAGCCTTCCTCTTAAGCATATAACTGATATTTCCTCCCCGTCTCTTGATCATAAACTTCTTTAAGCTTGGATTGTAACACCAGCTTATAATTTTCTTATCAGCTTCCTTCCTGCTTAATCCCTCCAAATGTTGGAACAAATGAGTGATTTCTTCCACCTCCTTCTCTTTCACCAACCAATCATTTTTATCCATTTCAAAAACATCTGCATCATTTTCTCCCTTCTTAGCAACATAGATCAATGGTCGCTCATCAACTTCATAAAACTCAGGTTCTGAATCATAGTCTATGAGCTGTTCATCTTCCTCTTCTTCATCAACCAACCCTTTGCCTTTATCAGATACTCCTTCAGTAGTAGCTGTAACAACAACTTCTTCACCAACCAGATCTTTTTCAAAGTCAAACTGCATGTTTACAAACCCAGCCTCAATCATATCTTCCTCATCATTTCTTCCAACATCCTCTCCTTGAATTTCCTGCTCTCCTCCACCAGTAGTTGCTGCTCCAGAAGTGCCCTCTCCTACCTTAGATGAAGTACCCACATTCAGAAATGAGTACTTTGATGTATCAGTCAAATCATCTAACTCAGATTGAGTTAGTTGTGTAGGTAGGCCGACTGCAGCTTTCAGTTGTGTAATCTTCTCAAACAACTTCTTAACCAGTCTGTTTTGATCAACTAACATCCTCTACTTTCCTTCAATCACCTCATCTTTCTGTCTTTCTCTGATTTCCTGATTTGTAAGTTTAGTCTTAATCTTACTCATTTCATTAGCCAACGAACTATTCAAGTTGCGTATCATATCCTCATCAAGATTTTCACTACCCTCTCTTCTAGCTGTAAATCCTTCATGTCTATGCTTGGTTCATCGCTCAGGCTCAGCAAAATCAGTTTTCTTCTTAGACCTCCTTTCTTTCTCAACCCTAACTTCCTCAGCTTGTGCAGCAATATCCTCCTCAAAATCATAATCTTTTTCTTTGGCATATCTCTTCCTTTTCTTTGTAGCATCAGCTTGCTGTACTCTTGTTTCTTCAGCTCTTTTATTCTCTGACTCATCCACCCGTCTAATATAGTTCCAGCGTTCTGGAGGATACATGTATTCCCAAAGATGGGTGATCTTACCACTAAAGTCGTGGCGAATGGCACAGCAGTCAGCAAAGATACGGGGATTCATCTGTACCAGCCTCTTAATCTCTCCATGTTTTGGAACATCAGGTATAAGATCATCAAAAATCATCTGAAGAAAACGAGGGTACAACAGCCATTTGTCTTTCTTTACAGCCATCACATTCTCTGTCATACACGCAAAAATCAATCTAGCTATATTGGCCTTCTCCCCTTTACAACACAGCACCATTGCCTTAGCCCAATCAATATTAAGACCATTGGATCCACCTTTACGGTGATCTTGACACATGATAAAAACATGAGCGATGTATCTCCATTCTTTAGATAAGAATGAATTCTTGATCTCCTTCCTTGAACCAAAGGCTGGTCCCTCATATCCCATACTTCTAAAGGCTTGAAACACCTCAAAATCTGTCATAGCTACTTCATCTTCGGAATCATCTTCAAGTCTTAGAATCCTCGAAACATTCTCAGCAGTGATCGTCACTTCGTGATCAACAACTTTGGCAGTGATCCGCTGTACATCTCCTCGAGTATCATACTCTGCAGATCGCCAAAAATCTCTAATATGAAGATCATAAATGGTAGGCGAATGAGATATGGCATAAGCTATAGGTGATCTTTAAAGCCATGTGATACAATCTCTGAATCCTGCTGCCTTAGGGTGAGTATCATCTAATATGGCTGTGATGTTATTCCGCTCATCAAATTTGAGATTAGCCATGATAACCTGATGAAGAAAACAGATAAATTGAATGAGAAATTAAGAAAAGAAGAAAATAATACTAAAACAGTGAAAACTAGTAGTTTCGGCAAGCGAAACAATAGTTTCGCTCATTAAAACATGTTAGTTTCGCTGAACAAAAAACAGTTTCGACAATTAAAACTAACAGTTTCGGCAAGCAAAACAATAGTTTCGCTCATTTAAACATGTTATTTTCGCTGAACAAAAGACAGTTTCGACAAGGTGAAGATAGATTAAAGAAGATTCACTATTAATTTCTGCAATTAAAAACATAGTTTCGCTGTAAAAAATTAGTTTCGCTGTTCAAAAAATATGACCAAGCGAAACCGTACAAGCTTAAGACCAGATTCTGCGAAACTAAACATAGTTTGGCGAAACTGTTAAGTTCGCCCGGACATCATAACTTTACAGTTTCGCTGAGAAGATGAGAACTTTCGTTCAGTTTCGCAGAAGAATCTGCAATTTCGCTGGATGAACAGCGAAGCCACCGAAGAGTCAAAATCCAAATGACTTAAAAGAAGATGATTTTAACCAGATTAAATGATATTACATGGTTGGAAACTCACATGCAAAGCAAAGGAAACGATTAATCAGTCCAAAACACAACTAAAATGCAAAATCGCCAAATAAAGTCACGGAAAACCCTAAGAACCTACACAGATCGTTTTTGCGAAATTGTGAGAAGAATTTCGCAAAAACAACATAAATAGAAAATAGTTTCGCTTAGAGCGAAACTATAAATTCGCACGGCGAATTTACAGTTTCGCTGAGGGAAACTGTAATTTCGCTAAGAGATAACCAGTTGACAACTAATTAGTAAACCTAGCGAAATTGCAGTTTCGCCTTGCGAAACAATTAGCGAAAGTATAGTTTCGGCACCACCCCCCTTTTTTTTATTTTTTTTATTATTTGTTTTTGTTTTTTTTTATCATGAAGCACATCACATAATGAGATCTAAATTAATCAGAGATCACATCCTCTAGATATTTATGAACATAAAGATGATCAAAAATCATCAACCGGCAATGAGATCATACTGAATACGAGATCTGATCACAATCTGCACAGAAACAACTGAAATTAGAACAAATCAATAACGATTGGTGATATAATTGTCCACTTAAACTCATGCCTTATCCTTTTTCAACAAACAGCTTATGATTTGTTTAAGGTTCAATTAGATGCTTTAAAATGTTAGGACCCCACAATTATTTGGTAAAAACCCTCACCCAACCTCAGGATTTCTTGAATTTTAAATCGATCTAAACAGAACAAAGCTTGTGCATTAGTGTGCAAATGATTATAAACAGAATATTTCATTCTGAAAGGAACTCATCAATAAGATGATTTGACATAATTATATCAAAATGGTGAGAGCTCCAGATCTATACTCACGTATAACAGAGGAGATAACCATTTAAACATGTGCTGATGAGAGCTCTAGGTCAGTACTATCGTACAGCAGAGGAGATCATCACTCCAGGTCAGTACTTCCATACAACAGAGGAGATTAGCACAGACACAAGATACATCAATACAAGAATATACCAGCTATGGTTCAGGGAGATGACATATCAAAGCAGAATGGACGAAAGATTCATTCTCAATCCAATTTTTGTCAGGACTCAGTTTTTGTGCAAGCCAAAACAATTGAGTAAATCCAGACGTTCTTAAGATGTTTAATTTAATCATAGAGCTGCTGTCTACTTTATTCGTCAGGCTGAGTCTATCAAGCATATCGTTAAAGAATCTGATCAATTTTCCTTAAAAATTTATGTGAAAACAGAATCCAGTATCAGTTACTATCATTTCTCATTGAAGCATCGATCATGTATAAAAATACACTTAGAGAATATACAATCATTTCTCATCATTTTAAATTCCGATCTCAGAATTATGAAATTACTCCCCCAAATTTTTATTTTCAAATAATAAATAATTTCCATAAATTATTATTTTATTCTTTTTTAATAAAAGGAACAGAAAATGAAAATTTAAAAAGTTATTAACCCGAGCATAGAAATCAATTCATAAAAATGAGGTTTATCAAAAGTTTTTGTGAAAAGATCAGCTTTTTGATTTTTTTTGTATCGATGGGTGTAATATCAATGAAACCCTTTTCTTGAGCATCACGAATCGCATGAATTCGTGTCTCGATATGCTTGGTTCGGGAATGATGAATAGGATTTTTAGCAATTCCAATGGTTGCTTCGTTGTCACAAAATAAAGGTGTATGGAGAAAATTAATTCCATAATCAATCATTTGGTGTTGGATCCAGAGAACTTGAGAACAACAGCTTGATGCAGCAATATATTCAGCTTCCCCTGTAGAAAGAGAAACAGTGGTTTGTTTCTTGCTCTGCCAAGATACCAAACAATTTCCCAAATATTGACATCCTCCAGACACAGATTTTCTGTTTAACCTGCAACCATTGGAATCACTATCAGAATAAGCATGTAAATCAAAATTCCCTCCATATGGATACCATAATCCTAAACAAGATGATCCTTTGAGATAACGAAATATTCTTTTGACAGCTTTCTCATGAGATTCCTTTGGAGCCGACTGATATCTAGCACAGTAACCAACAACAAAAGTGATATCAGCACAGTAACCATTCACTTCTCTTTTGAATAGAGTCATATCAATGGTACCACGAGAGAAACTATTGCTTAGAAGATATGTGTAAGGGTCTCATACCAGATTCTGGGTGCTTGATGAAGATCATACAGAGATTTGTCAAGCTTAAACACTTTATCAGAAAATCAGGATCCTCAAAACCTGGTGGTTGACACACATATATCTCCTTATCAATGTCTCCATAGAGAAAAGCACACTTCACATCCATCTGATATACTTTAAATTGTTTATGAGCAGCATGAGCGAGAAATATTCTGATTGCTTCAAGACGAGCAACTGGAGCAAAGACTTATGTATAATCAATCCCTTCTTCTTGAGCAAATACTTGCACAACGAGTCTAGATTTGTTACGCACCACTACTCCTCGATCATCTAGTTTGTTCTTAAACACCCATTTTGTACCGATTGGATATTTGTTAGGAGGTAAGTCAACTAAGGTCCAAACCTTAAGCTTTCTGAACTGTTGAAGTTCCAATTGCATAGACTCCACCCAACAAGGATCCTGTAGAGCAGCATGAACGTTCTTCGGGACAGTTTGAGAGATGAAGGATGAGAAAAGACAAACATTAATTAGACCAGATTGACTTCGCGTTCAAACACCATCAGTGATAGATCCAATCACGTTATCAAGTGGATGATCTTTCAAAGTTTTGTAATCACTTGATGAAGGAAAGATAGTTAAAGAAGTATCACCCATAGCTGGTGAAAGATTAGATGAAGGAGTGACAGGATCAACGATCACAAGTTTGAAGTATTAGAGTGTAATGCAGCGGAATGAAGAGAAGAATTAGTCAAATTATAGCAAGAGTTTGTTACTAAAAACAAATACGAGAGAATATTTTTCTGTGATTTGGAATGTTTCAATAATGCTCAATATTATTGCTAAATCATTCACAGTTACAATAAGGTTGGCACTCCTTATATAGAGTGCAATCACTGCTGTAATCACGGGATGGTGATTACTAGCAGATCTAGTACAAAAATAACTAATTCTTAATAAACTACTGAAATGTTCACAACTACTGAGAACATGTCAGAGTGCTAAGTATAAGACATGAAACAACTGAAAAGAAACTACTGATACTACAACGACTGAAGAACAAACTCTTCAGTCGTTTTACAAAACTACTGAAAAGAGAAAATATAAAACTACTGAAAGCAAACCGTCACAACTACTGAAGAAGTCCTCTTCAGCTGTTGTGACAACGTCTGATACTTTGTCTTCAGCACTTGTCTTCAGACTTTGTCTTCAGCACTTGTGTCTTCAGACTTTGTCTTCAGCACTTGTCTTCAGACTTTGTAATCAGTTGTTGTCTTCAGCTGTTGTGGACTTCAGTAGTTGTTGTGACGTCTGTGGGACTTAAAGGTTTTTCTGATCCGGCTCATTGGTTCTTTTGGTCCAACAAAATCCCCCTGAACCAATGCAGCCAAAACCTTTAACTTTATTGAGGTCCCACTTATTGTTGGCAAAAAGGATGGTCTTTTTCCTTCTTGATCAGTTGAGAAGATGACCCATATAAGTACCGGCCTGGAAGTAAGTCTCTGATGATTTGGTTGGCAAAGTGTGGATGGGAGCTCTGTATTAGGGAATTGGACACTGAGCTGTTCCCCCATCCATGAAACTCACTTCCCATGTATAAGCCTGTAGGATTCTCTGGTGTATGCTCTGAGAAACATGATTTGTTCTTCCATGGTAAGATTCTCTGGTTCACCATCGAACAATCCTTCACGCCCATACAGCTCTGAGATGTATTTGGCCGGTTTGCCATTTTTGAGCTCAACTGTTGTGATCTGTCTGTAGGCAAACTCATCTGGATGATTACCTTCAAGTAACAGACTGAGCTCATTTTGTTTGAAGTTCTCAAGCTTCTTGTAGACTAACCCCTTCTTGATTACTCTGTTTTCTAACATCTTTTGGGGAGGCTGTTTAGTCTCATAAGCCTTCTTGAAGTCTTCTACAATCTCCCAGGGTGATACTACAAGGACCACTGTGATCTCTTCATCTACGATCCTTTTGATCTGGCCCTTGTATCGTGCAGGGATGTCCTTCTTCACAATTCTGTGAGCCACCCTAGGATCAGGCC
Source organism: Flaveria ramosissima (assembly GCA_025215565.1). NCBI lineage: Eukaryota > Viridiplantae > Streptophyta > Magnoliopsida > Asterales > Asteraceae > Flaveria > Flaveria ramosissima. Next base: position 35,801,306 of record CM046040.1, on the reverse strand, counting down.
ACATCCTCACCTTTTCCTTTTGATATTGAAATGTGTTGGCGAGGGTGTACAGTCTCAGAGCTTCTTTCTTCATACTTATTATTGATGAAGAGGCAGCATAAGTTTTATCTATACTCTTTAGCATCTCTTCATCATGAAGTCTTTGCAGTTGCTCTTCTTCGATCTTTACTCTCACAGTTTCCATCTGTGAGGTGGGAGTGATGGGCATAGATTTGGCTTTGGACAAAGTTAGGACTGCAGAAAGAGGCAGCCTATCTTCTTCCTCATCATCCTCTTCTTCTTCTTCTTCTAGCCTCAACATCCTTCTCTTCTTCTTCTTGGATGCATCATCGGCTGTTGGTTTTGAGGGTAAAGGAGTTGATTTAATGGGTTGTGGTAGTGGTGATTTTGAAGTGGTAGGTTTTGCAGGTTGTTCTAGCATTCTTGTAATGAGTGAGGCTTTGGAGTATTTTGCTAGTTCGTTTCTGTTTCCAGCACCTGCTTCATTTAATGCCTCAATCACTAATCCCTTTGTATATGCTTCAGACGTACAGATCTTGGTGGTTATAGCCAAGATACTGTCCCTGGTCCATGACTTAATCTCTATCAATGATCTTCCAAGATACTTTGCAATGAATCTGATCATGATCTCCAGTCTTTCTCTTTCTAGCACATCATAACTTGCCCATCTTGAGTTAATTTCTTCAACTTCAAGTCTTCTAATCTCTGAGTCAAGTTGTGCAGTATCGAACCCTTGTCTGTATAGTTGGTCAATAATGGAGTCCATAGATTTACTATGTGTAGCATCCGCCATTTTGACCATCTCATCAAGTTGGAGTTCTTTTTCTTTTCTTTCAATCTTCCTCTTCTTATATGTGATGTGAAAGTCTTTGTGACTTTCACTCACTTGATCAGTTTCAGCTCCCTTCACATACTCTTCCTCCTTCTCAGTCTCTTTCTCAGCAACCTCTTCTTCCTCCTGTTCTCTCTCTATCAATATGCGCTTCCCTTTGTCTTTCACTGACTGACTCTCCCCCTTTTTGGTTGCATTGGTTGCAAGGGTTTGAGTAGTAGAAAGCCTTGTGCTCACAATCTCCTCCACCAGTGGCTGTAGGATTGAGGGAAGTTTGTCATCCAAGGTTTTGATCACAATGTCGGTGATCATTGGAGTGATGAGAGGTAGGGATTTTTGGAATATAGCAGCTGTTTGCTCAGAGGGGTTCTGTCCCTGAGAAACAGTGCCAGAAGTAGAGGCTGGTGGATTGAATGTTTTTAGTGGCTGAGTGTTTAGGAGACCTTCAGGTGAAGGTGCCATCTGTGGGTGTATGGTGGTCTCAGATGGACTTGCTTCTTGAGAGAATTGGTCAAGTAGTCTTTGTAGTCTACTGACTTCTTCCTCAAGAATTGTGTTCTGGGCTAGAACATCATAGAAGAAGCCCAGGTCATCATCAGCAGATGCTGAATCACCTGACCTCCTGCTAGTAGCAAGATATACATGCTCTGGGTGTAGACCAGATGTAGCATGTGCCCCTTTTTCTTGGAACTGGGGACTTCCAGCCTCAGGACGATGTCCTTCATCAGCTGTTGCCTGTGATGAGGTCTTAGCCATGTTACCAGCCTCAGTCTGATCATGTGCTGATGCAGAAGAGGTGGCAGCCTCATCAGATATTCTTGTCTCCGTATCTACACTAGGAGACTGAACATTTAAACCCCTGTGCTGTGGGTTGTCAGAAGCATGTTGATCCTCTACCTCAATATCTGTGGTTTTCCCTTTAGGTAGTTGTCGAGGAGGAGGAGAGGCATGCAGCTGAGTCAGCACATTTGCAATTATAAGAGTTGGGCTTTGGGGGGCATTTTCATTGGGAGATAGGGTATTATGCACCTGGGGAGAATGGTGAGTTTCAATGGCAATCTCCTCAAATGAGGAAGATTCCAGATTTGTGGGTACCCCTTCTTTGATTGCTTCAGGTTCCTTTTGAGAGGAATCCTGAGCGGCTGTGGCTGGGTGAGTCTCTGATACTACTGGGGGGTTTACACCAGTAAGTATATCCTGTCTTGGTGGTACAGGAGCATCTTCAGGGGACTCATCTTCCTGAATAGCTGTTTTGGCTCGTTTTGTTTTTGGTTTGGTGGGGACTTTGGATTTTGTGGTGGTGGCTGTGGGTTCCAGCTGCGTGGGTTTGCGCAGCTTGGCAGCCATTTTGAGTGATTGGTCAGAGTTGTGCCGGGAGTATACTTCAGGCAATACAGCCATAGCAGGGACTCCCAGGCCAACACGTCCCTCAGCTTGAAGCTGGTTTTCAATTATGGCCATTATAAACCGAGGATATAATATCCAACGGTTAGAAAGTTGTTTTTGGGCCATATCCTTGAGCTCTAAGAATAATATTTCCGAAAAATTTAAAGGTTGTTGCTCAAGGATAGAGTACAGTACCTGTTGCCACCTAGTGGACATTTGATCCCATGATGAAGTCTTTGGAGCCAGGCAGACATTTACCATATGAAAGATAAGCCGTTCAGCATCCTGGAAATGTTTCTTCAATATGGTAGAGGCACTCAGGTTACCTTCGTATCCATGGTGGGCAAATGATAGATCAGTGGTGCCCTTTGGATAGCTGGTCGGGAAAGTGGCATCATCCAGATTGAGGGTTGACGAAGAATCTCTGGATTGATGACCACCTTTTGGCTATGGACAAACGAATGAAGTGACTCTGTGTCATTCTCCTCAGAGACAAGAGTTACGTTTGTCCAGAATTGGCTAAGGGATTCGGCATATATGGTGGGGTTTATCAGAAAGGCTGTTTGGTAAGGTGACTGGACCATTAAATCAATGGCGTTGTGAAACTTGGTCCAGAATGGTGATTTAGTAAGGTGAGCGACACAGTTGTGTCGAGGTTTTAGTTGCATGGTCGCCATGGATGAAGAGAGGGTACAGAGTTTTTGAACGTTAGGTTTGAGAGTAAAGGTGAGAAAAACTCTGGTGAGATAAGGGATTTATAGGGTAGGGTTATGAACCGACTGAAGGTTTTGGTGAGTCATCATTTGGTGAAACTGTTGATGACGTGGCATTAACTTTTAGAGGATGAAATGACTGACCGTATGGGTGTGATCATCAGTTGTTATAAAACAACTGAAGACTTGGTTTTAACCGTCAGACATTGAAACAGCTGAAGTCTTTGATTTAGTCTTCAGTAGTTATAAAACTACTGAGGACAATTCCGACTTCAGGTGGTGAAACAACTGAGGACATGGTGTTTGTCATCAGTAGTTATGTAACTACTGAAGACAGTGGTTTTGTCATCAGTTGGTTGTAAACAGCTGAAGACTTAGTGGTAGTCTTCAGTAGTTGTAAACTACTGAAGACATAGCTGTGGCTTCAGTTGTTTAGAAACAGCAGTTGTAAAAACAACTGAAGAGAAATTACTCATCAGCTGTTGTCGTCAATTCTTAGCTTTTCAGCTGTTTCAGTCTGACCTCCACATTTAAATCCGAGTTTGTTTCATTGGTCATCAGTACTTATCTGCATTTCTGACATCAGCAGTTGTAGTTACATCAGCTGTTGTGATTTCATCAGCTGTTATAGCTACATCAGCTGTTTTAACAAATGAAGTACTTATATATGACGGTTACCAATGATCATCAGTATTTATTACTAAGATTATCGGTAATTGTCACTTATTCTAGCTGCAGCATACCAAGCCTTAACACCAGGTTGTGGAAAGTTGAACTATCCAAAGGCTTAGTAAAAATGTCTGCAAGCTCATCAGCACTAGGAACAAATTTTGGATCAATCAGACCTTTTTCAAAACAATCTCTAATAAAGTGATGTCTGATTTCAATATGTTTAGTCCTAGAGTGCTGGACAGGATTCTTGACAATACAAAGAGCTGAAGAACTGTCCATTAACAATGGAGTCTTAGTCTCAGTTATGCCATAATCCAATAATTGGTTTTGAAGCCATAATACCTGAGATGTACAACTTGCAGCAGCAATGTACTCGGCTTCAGCAGTTGATGTAGCAACTGAGGTTTGTTTCTTAATCTGCCAAGAAATCAAACAGTTGCCTAGGAATTGGCATCCACCAGAAGTTGATTTCCTGGTCAACTTACACCCTGCATAGTCACTGTCAGAAAAAGCAACTAATTTACCAGAATGTCTAGTAGAATACCATAAACCTAGAGATGGAGTGCCTTGCAAATATCTAAAGATCCTCTTGACTGCAATCAAATGAGACTCCTTAGGTGCAGCCTGAAATCTAGCACAAACACATGTAGCAAACATAATATCTGGTCTAGAAGCTGTTAGATACATCAAGGACCCAATCATACATCTGTAAAGTGTTTCATCAACCACTTTACCTTTCTGATCTGTATCCAGTTGTGTGGTGTTGCACATGGGAGTAGAACAGGGTTTACAATTTTGCAAATCAAATTTTTCCAAAAGATTTTTTGTATATTTGGACTGATGAATGAAAATTCCATCAGCCTTTTGTTTGATTTGCAAACCCAGAAAGAATTGTAATCCCCCATTGCACTCATTTCAAACTTTTGTTGCATCAGCTTTGTAAAGTCATCACACAACTGTGGATCAGAGGATGCAAAAATAATATCATCTACATAAATTTGAACAAGTAGATTATGCTGCCCTGCTTTCTTAATGAACAAAGTTTTATCTATGGTGCCTCTAGTAAAGTTATTTTCAAGAAGAAAGTTTGATAATGTCTCATACCAGGCCCTAGGAGCTTGTTTCAACCCATAAAGAGCCTTATCAAGCTTATACACCCAATTAGGATGTTTGTTGTCCTCAAAACCTGGTGGTTGACATACATAAACCTCTTCTTTAATTTTCCCATACTGAAAAGAACTTTTGACATCCATTTGAAAAACTTTAAGATTTTGATAAGCAGCATAGGCTAAAAACAATCGAATTGCTTCCAGTCTGGCTACAGGAGCAAAGGTTTCATCATAATCAATACCTTCTTCTTGTGCAAACCCCTGAACCACCAGTCTGGCCTTGTTCTTAACAATAAGCCCATTTTCATCAGTCTTATTCCTAAACACCCATTTAGTGCCTATTGCACACTTACCTGGAGGTAGAGGAACAAGTTCCCACACTTGTTGTTTCTTGAACTGAAGAAGCTCAAGCTGCATGGCATCAACCCATCCATTGTCCTTTAATGCAATGTGATAATTCTTTGGCTCTTGCTGACTAATGAAGAGAGCATAAAGCAGAAATTTGACAATTGACTTCTTGTTGATACTCCAGCAGTGATATCACCAATGATTTGAGACATAGGGTGATTCTTCAGATCTTGATACACAATGAGATCAGTGCAAGTGTTTGTAGCAGGCTCAGCAGCAACAGATGGTGATGGTGAAGAATTTCCTTGAAACCAATCAGTTGATGGTAGTTCAAAGGAAGTTGAAGTTGTAGAAATCTCATCAGCATTTGTTGTGGATTGTGCTGCTGTAGCTGCAGGAACATCAGGTCTAGCTGAATCAGGCAGTTGATCAGTAAATCTGAAGAGGTGAGTACTACTATCATCATCATCAGCACCAGCAGTACCACCAGGTGGAGAACTGTTGACATGAGCAACAGCAGGAGTTTGATGAGGAGCATATTGTAGTATGTCCAAATCAAATATCTCCACAGGATTTTGTGGAATCTTGTCCTTTGGAGATTCATTAAACTTAACATGTAGAGTCTCTTCAACCATCTTTGTTCTACAGTTGAAGACTCTGTATGCTTTGCAAGTTGATGAATAACCAACAAAATATCCTGCATCCACCTTAGAATCAAATTTCTGGAGTTGATCCCTTGTGTTGAGAATGAAACAAGGACATCCAAAAGCTCTAAAGAATGAAATTAGAGGGGCCAAATGATGAAGAACTTCATATGGAGTTTTCATCAACCTCTTATTCACTAGAGCTCTATTTTGTACATAACAAGCAGTATTGATAGCTTCAGCCCAAAAAGTCATTGGCAATCCAGAGTCAGCCAACATGGACCTTGCAGCTTCAATAAGGGTCCTGTTCTTTCTCTCCACTACTCCATTTTGTTCAGGAGTTCTTGGAATGCTAAAATGCCTCTTGATTCCCTTTGAGAGGTAGAACTCATCAAGTGTATTGTTTCTAAATTCAGTTCCATTATCACTTCTAATACACTTGACTGAGAGGGAATACTGCTTCTCAACATACAACACAAAGTTGATAATCTTCTGAGGTGCTTCATCCTTTGAATGCAAAAAGAAAGTCCATACAAATCTGGAGTAATCATCCACAATTACTAGACAGTATTTCTTCTTAGCCATACTCATCACTCTCACAGGACCAAAGAGATCCATGTGAAGAAGCTGTAAGCAGGCTGTGGACTTAGGTTCTTCTATGGAAGGAAATGAAACTTTGTGCTGTTTTCCTTTTAGACAAGCAGTGCAGTCATCTTCACATTTAAACTCCTTCATAGGCAATCCCCTTACTAAACCATGGTTAATCAGCTGATTTATGTTTTTGAGATTAACATGACCCAGCCTTCTATGCCATAGTGTAGATTCTTGAGGGGAAGCCTTGGAAAATAGGCAAGGATGGCCTTTGAGATCTATTTTCTTAGAAAGATCTAAGGCATACACTCTTCCTGTCCTGTTGGCCTTAAGGAGAGTGTGTTTATCCAACACCTTGTCAATCAAACTCAGAACTTTGGATGACAGAATCCGGCAGTTCTGACTTGTGAAAAGAGCAACATGGCCTTTGTCACACATTTGACTGACACTCAAGAGGTTGTACTTGAGATTTTCCACATGGTTAACATCATCAAACTTTATTTCCCCATTGGAAACAAAGCCTTTGCCGATGATGTAACCCTTTGCATCATTGCCAAAAGATACAAATCCCTTCCTTCCTTGAGAGTAGTCATTAAGAAGTGATCTGTTTCCTGTCATATGCATGGATCCTCCACTGTCTACATACCAGATGCCTCTGTGGCATGTTGAAGAACCCTGCAGAACAAAGCAAATTAGTTAGATTTTGAGACCCAAACCTTTTTGGTTTTGGGCCTATTCACATCAACAGATGGTGGACTAACAAGTTTGCTAGAAATAACAGCTTGAGAGGAAGAAGATGGTGGAGAAAAGAGGAATCCTTTGGCTTGGACCTCCTTTTCTGTGGATTCAACATAGGAACATCTAATTGGTTGACTCTTCCCAATAGATGTTGAACCATCATAACCAGCTGTGTCTGATTTTGTGATAAAGCTTTCAGCTCTTCAGACACATTAGCACTGGAGTTTGATAAGTTCTTATGTTGCACCTTCTTCTTTTGAGCAACCTCAGCTGTTACCTGTTTAACCCCTTCCTTTTTGGATTTCTTTTTGGACTTAAGGATTACAGGATTTGATGTTGCTGGTACAAATGTGGCTTTAAACTCATTTTTCATTTTAACCATTTTCTCTTTAATTTCATCTTTATGTTTGAGTTTGGATCCTCTTTTGTACCAACAATCATCAGTGAGATGATTAAACAAACCACATACTTCACATGGTTTCTTTTTCATCTTATGTTGATCATCAACTAAAGAGGATGAAACTACTGAAGACTTGCTCTTCAGTACTTTGGAAGCACTATTTGCTTTCTTGGCTTCCTCTTTAGTAGTCTTCAAACTCTTTCTACTGACAGTTTTCTTCTTTCAGTGCGTGCTGTCAGTAGTTGGAGCTTGAACTTCAGGAGTTAAATCTTGCTCTCCAGTCCTTTCAGGACTTTCAGAAATAACTCCTGAGTTGACCAACTCTTTGATCATGTGAGTGTCAGCAATTGAACTATCAACATTAGCTGATAGGTTCTGAGAGGGCTTATTGCTGACTTCAACTTTTGATGATGCTTTATCAGAAAGTGAAACATGATGAGGTGGATTGGTTATTGCTTTCTCCATCAGATTTCACCTCTACTCTTGGAGCAAAATCTGTAGGAGGAGCAGTGTGATTATAACCAATGCCAAACTTCACATTGGAAGCTGATTGCTTACTAAGAAGCATCTCAAAACCTTTGCATGATTTCACCCATCGATCACACTCTACTTGGGTGACTGCAAGGGTTTCTTTAAGACTTTTCTGGTCCTCCAGAATAACCTCTAGCTTAGCCTTTTCATCATTTAATTGGCATTTAAGCTTATAAATCTCATCATTTTTACTATTAAGAGCAGACTCATACTCAGCTTGTCTTTTGGAAATTGTTTTCTCAAACTCAAGTTTTTCATTTATTAATGCTACATTTGCCTCTCTAATAGAGACAAAGGCAGCAATGCAAGATTCAGAACATAACTTGGCTTTGCCTCTGAAGATACCTGAGTTACCTGTGAAGATGATGCAGTTGAGCAGGAACCCTCAGTTGATTCCAGAGCCATAAGTGCCAGATTTCAAAAGGACTATCACCACCATGTTGATCAGCACTTGTGAACAGTTGTTCATGACCAGACATGTCATCTGGCAAGCTGCTCCAATCAACAACTTCTGGGGTGAAGAAGCTATGTTGTTGAGGTTGAGGGGGTTGATGAGATGGTTGAGGTTCTGGAAGTGCATGAGGTTGTGGTACCATAGGAGCTTGAACTTGACTGGTTTGTGGCATGTAATAACACGGGTAAGGGTAAGGCATTTGACCCTGAGGAACAAAATATGCAGGAGATTGTAGTTGAGACTGATGACTAGAATTGACAGGATGTTGCCCTTTGTTTTGTTGACTATTGCTAGGAAAAGTCACAAAAGGTGCAGAGGAATTAGATCCAGATGATCTACATTCTCTAGCAAAGTGTCCAAGCCTTTGGCATCTGTGACACCTCAACTTACTCTTGTCAAAACCAACTTTGGTTTTGCCAGAGAGTCCTGGGAACTTTCTTCCAGTTCTTTTGTAGAACTTCTGAGATCTGATATTTATCAAGGCCATTTGGCTCAAAATATCCATCTCTTCTAAGTCATCATCAGCAATCCCCTTGAGATCATCCATGATGAAGCATAGATTGTCATTATTACACCCAGAAAATTGACTATCAACACTCACAAATGCTGAATCAGAAATGTTTGAAGAGAAATCAATATGCTCATCATACTGGCATTCAGATGAAGCATATTCTGACTCATGACTAACCAGAGCAGTGTATTGCCTGGTACAAAGTCCTCAGTGAGCTTACCAGATGAAGACAGTTTTCTCTTTTGTTCTATCTCTCTCTCAAATGTGAGCAATTTCCCATGAAGTTGGGTGAGAGATAGTTTGTCCAAATTTGCACTGGAGCGTAGGACAATGGTATATGTATCCCATCTCTCAGGCAGTGATCTGAGAAATCTGTTATTCATCTGAACATTAGTATACTCATGTTTGACATTTTCAATTCAGAGATCAAACAAGAGAACCGCTCAAACTGTTGAGTCAGTGTCTCACCCTTCCTATGAGAGAATGTCTCATATTGTTGGGCAAGGATCTCTCTATTATTTGCCAAGACCTCATCTGTTCCTCCAAATTGTTCTTTCAAGGCATTCCAGAGGTCATGGGCAGATTCATAATGCATTAACCCAGAATAAATTTCATTGGGTAGTGCCATGGCTAGAATTCCATGAGCTTTTGCATCTATCTCAAACAATTTCTTATCCTCATCTGAGTATTGATCCTTCCTCTTCGGAACCATTTGATTGGTTTCCGGGTTATTCACCATAGGCTTGTGTGGACCATGTACCACTGATGTCCAACAACCTGAGCTGTTAACAGACAGGTGATGGAGCATACGACGTTGCCATATGTTATACTCATTCCTAACCAGCATTGGAGGCTTGGTTGAGGAACCAGTATTGTGAGGATCATTGGAAGGAGTAGTCATTTTGAAACCAAAAACAATTTTATTCAAGCAAAAATTTAGACACACCACAACAAACTCAATGAAAACAATAGTCTCAGGATGAATGATTAAAAGCACAGAAGAAAATTCAATCTCTATAACAGTTTCTTGCAAAAGGATACTAATTCACTCAAACTTGGATCTTGAAGAGCAGTTTCAATGATCAATTATTAGATCGATCAATGATTAACTGCTCTGATACCATTTGACAGGATCACGATCACAAGTTTGAAGTATTAGAGTGTAATGCAGCGGAATGAAAGAGAGAAATTAGTCAAATTATAGCAAGAGTTGTATTACTAAAAAAAAAATGCGAGAGAATATTTTCTGTGATTTGGAATGTTTCAATAAGCTCATATATTGCTAAATCATTACAGGTTACAATAAGGTTGGCACTCCTTATATAGAGTGCAATCACTGCTGTAATCACGGGATGGTGATTACTAGCAGATCTAGTACAAAAATAACTAATTCTTAATAAAACTACTGAAATGTTCACAACTACTGAGAACATGTCGAGTGCTGTGCTAAGTATAAAACATGAACAACTGAAAAAAACTACTGATACTACAACGACTGAAGAACAAACTCTTCAGTCGTTTTACAAACTACTGAAAAAGAGAAAAATACTAAAACTCAGCTGAAGCACAACCGTCACAACTTACTGCAGAAGTCCTTGTCTTCAGCTGTTGTGACAACGTCTGATACTTTGTCTTCAGCACTTGTCTTCAGACTTTGTCTTCAGCACTTGTGTCTTCAGACTTTGTCTTCAGCACTTGTCTTCAGACTTTGTAATCAGTTGTTGTCTTCAGCTGTTGTGGACTTCAGTAGTTGTTGTGACGTCTGTGGGACTTAAAGGTTTTTCTGATCCGGCTCATTGGTTCTTTTGGTCCAACAAGGAGAATCGATGATAGGTGTTGGATCAGGTAAAGAAGAAGATGTATGAGGTAAAGAATCAGATGATGGTGCCGGATCAGTCATTGGAGACGAAGAACTAACATTAGTTGAAACAGCATTATTTACTAATGAGTTGGATGGAACAGACGATGGAGATGATGAAATAATATTTGTTTGAGTATTTGGAAGGGACGTATCATCATCGAAAACTGGCAGATTGAACGAATTGAATGCAGTATCGGAGTCAAAGAACCATGCTGGTTCAGATTTAACTTTAGAAGGATTAGGTTCTTGCCAATCAACATAGAACGACTCTTGAACGATACGTGTTCTCTTGTTATAAACCCGATATGCCTTTTGCAAAGAAGAATAACCAACAAAGTAACACTCATCAGAAACAGCACCAAATTTTGCCTTTTGAGATTGAGTATTCAGAAGAGTGAAAGAACAACCAAATGGTCGAAAGAAATCAATTAGCGGCTTTCGCTTATGTAAAAGTTCATAAGGAGTCTTCATTTTATCTTTCACAATCAACACCCGGTTTAGAACATATGAAGCACAATTTACAGCTTCAGCCCAGAAAATAATGGGTAAAGAAGATTCTATCAACATTGTACGAGCGGCTTCAACAAGAGTGCGATTCTTTCGTTCGGCAATACCATTCTGCTGGGGAGTTCTCGCAGCACTAAATTGTCTCACAATCCCCTTTTGAGCACAAAATGAATCAAGAATCTGATTTTTGAATTCAGTGCCGTTGTCACTTCTCAATCCCATAACTTTTCTCTCACTAATTGATTCGATAGAAAGAATTAATCTCTGTAATTCCTCTGCAACCTCGCCTTTGTGTGCAAGAAACCTCACCCATGAATATCTTGAAAAATCATCTGTAACAACAAGACAAAATGATTTTTTAGCAATAGATTTAACACTAATTGGCCCAAATAAATCAGTATGTAACAACTCAAGAGGACAAGATATGCTATTTAGAAGTTTGGGCTTATGAGGTTTCTTATGTTGTTTGCCCTTGGCACATGCCATGCACTTTTCATTAACAGAAAAATCTTTTGAAGGAAGTCCTCTAACAAGGTTGTTCTTTACTAATTTATTAATTATCTTAAAATTAACATGGCCTAAACGACGATGCCATAAGAGAGACTCAGAGGTTGATGCTTTTGATAGAAGACAAGTTGCAGTAGCCTTTGATGCGCTTGAATTCATATCGAGAAGATACGTATCATGCTTTCTTGGAGCACGCATGAGAATCAAATCATCTGGAATTACAATCTCTGATTTTAAAAATAGACATTCATCAGATTTAAATAGAACAGGAATGTCTTTATCGCAGATTTGAGAAACACTCAGAAGATTAAAAGCCAATTCGGGAACATAGTTGACTTTTTCCAAAGTGAGAGAACCATTGGTAACTTCTCCTTGTCCAATCATTTTCCACCCTTTTTATTACCAGCAAAAGCTACATATCCTCCATCTATAATCCGATAGTTGGTCAACATATCTTTTAATCCCGTCATATGCTTGGAACACCCGCTATCAACATGCCATAAACTGTTTACAATCTTTGACGAGGACTCCTGAAAAGAATTAACAAATCAATTAGCCAGGAGTAATAGGAACCCAAGATTGAACAACTTTGCTTTTCAAAGAAGCAGATTTTTTACAGAAGAAATTATTAACCAATTTTGTCAATTTATTTCCAAAACAGTTCCTATTAGAGGATCCTTGAATCAAAGAAGGACAATTTTTGACAAGATGATCCTCTTGACCACACCTGAAACAATGAGGTTTGAATCTAGGTCTGTGATGTGATGAGGTAAAAATAGGATCAATAATAATCTCCTCATCACATTCAGACAAACTAGAATCAACATCACTGAATGTCTCATACAACCCATGAGTTTGATGTTTATTTAAACAAGAATTTTTATTTACAAAATTAGAACAAGATTCATCTGACATATCAATAAAACTTGTACCACTGGTACTGGTGTCAGATGAAGAAGAAATACATTCCTCAGATGACGTCATATTTAATGTGTGAAAGATGGAATAGGTTAAGAAAAGAACTTTTCGAAACAATTAGTTTTAATTTGCTCAGTTGTTTTTGGAGAAAGATCAGATGCATTACATTCATTATGAGAACAAAAATCATCACTACCATGATCTGAATTACAAGATGGAATAAAACTATCATGAGAACATGAGACATTCAAGTCTGTTACATTTGAACTAGAAACAAAAACATAATTTAAACTAGACTTATGATCTAAAACAGACTGCTGATTTTCAGGTGTACTAGAACTAGTGCATCCAAGCCCACTAGTTGGTCCATAGTCGTAGTCTTCACGAATGTACTTAGAGTTATTCCCCACTAAACCTGCAGACATACTGTCAGTATCTGTTTTGATTAAATCATTAGAAGGATGAGGAACAGGCATAGGAGAATAACAGTATGTACTAGGTGGAGGATAAACCTGTACATTTTCATAACCCAAACCTGTTTTAATTCTTGCTCCCCGTTGAGATTTACAAAGACCATCATGTTTCATTCCAGAAATAGTCCATTTATCTAACTTTGACTGAAGTTTGCTTGCTTCAAATTCAGCAAGAGCAACCCTTTCAGTCAAAGTATTAATCTCGACATTTCTTTCCAAAACGATTCTTTTTAAATGATCATTTTCTTTTAAAGCCTCATTTAATTTCACAAAATATTTTGATTCATTTATTTTAAGTTCTTTTAAGTTCATCATTAATTCGCTTTAAATCCTTTTCATTGTCAATTAACAAACGATTAGCCTTATAAATCCCAAATAATCTAATTTTACAAGCAGGTGAGCACATATCCTGTATTACCTCATATGGAAGTCCCATTACCATCCTTTCAGCAGCTAAAGCTTTGTCACACATGCATACTAGAGTACTTGATTTCTTTTCCTAAATAGTAGCAGCAACATCATCCTTCTCCTTTCCTATCTCATCTCTTGAATTTCTTTTCTCACTTAAGCCTGCAGTTTCATCTTTCCCATTTCCATCAGCTTTTTCTTCTTCGCCATTTACAAATGACTCATTTTCTCTTTTGAATTCCTTGAACAACACAAATCCATCTTCACCATCTACCTCTTTATTACTTTCCACAAACTCAGCAACTAACGCGTGATTGATCTCAGTTCTTGTTTCTTCCACCTCTGCACTCCAGTCAAAGTTCGAAATCAAAGCCGACTCCTTTTTTAGATTCACTTCTTCCTTTTCTTTCTCTGCTGTCAATCTTGGTACTCCAGAGTTACTAGGATCTGTGACAATTGGTAATGGACATTCACGTTTGAAATGTCCCAATTGTTTACAATTAAAGCACCTCAATTTTGACTTATCAAATCCCAGATTCGAAGTAGATGATTGACCATCAAAGTTCTTTCGTCCTGTTCTTTCCATAAATCTCCGAGCTCTTAAAGTTAACATCGCCATTTGCCATTGAATATCAGTTTCTTCAAGATCATCAGGATCAACCTGATACATGTCCTCCATAGTCATTCCCTTATCCTTCAATTCTCCAGCAACAAGAGCTTCATAGCTCTGAACAAACATTCCAAAAAGAGCCATTGTTTCTGATGGAATTGGAGTTTCAGCATTGGCCTTAGAATTACCCAAATCTCTTCCAATGTGACTATTCCCACTCGAGAAATTACTTGTATTGCTCCCTCCTTGAATTGGATTTTGTATTTGAGAGTTTGCAGCGGATGACAACAAAGCAGCATTTTGAGAAAAACCAGATGTGGGCATCATAGTCTGGTTAAATTCCCTTCTTTTCATATCCAACTCAAAAGATTTCAATTTATTGATGATATCCATCAGCTTGTAATCTGTGAACCCTCTTTCTTTGAGCAATTTGATATATAGGTCATCGACTGAAATTGTAAATGATATTGATTATAGATCGATGAGTCAGTTCTTCAAAGGAAATTTCTTTGAGTGATGAAGATAAAAGTTGAAGATAAAAACTGAAGATGGAAGCTGAAGAACAGATAAAAGGAAGACAAGATTGAAGATTTTGAAGACCGAAGAGCATGTAAATCTAGGGGGAGTATTGTTAGTGCTCTAGAAAGATTAACATGTTGTCTTTAGGTGTCTTTTTACTATTTGTAATAGTATAGGGACTAGTTTTGTAATTTTGTTAGTTCCTTGTGTTTCATTATATATAGCTTAGACTTGTAGCAGTTAGAGAGAGACGAAACTGCTTACATACTTTGTAATTTATCTTTGCTTGATATTAATGAAACTATTAATTTTGTTGATATCTTGCTTGATTTGATTTCTTTGTTTGTATTTCTTTGAATTGTGTTCATACATCATCACAGATTGCTACATTTGATCCTATCACTAGTACAAATGAACCCTTGCATTTTTGCTGACTGATGTGCAATTCGCCACGATTTCAGTGGTAAGATCACCCATCTTTGGGAAAATATGTATCCTCTAGAGAGATGGAGTTATATTAAATGAGTAGATGAATCTAAAAACAAAAGAGCTGAAGAATCCAGGGAACAAAGAAAAAGATATGCTAAGGAAAAAGATTATGATTTTGAGGAAGATATAAATGATCAAGCTGAAGAGATAAGAGTAGAGAAGGAAAAGAGATCGAAGAAGAAAGTCAATACTGTAGAAACTGAGAGGCGTACAAAACAGAGACATGAAGGATTCACTGAAAAAAGGGAGGAAAGAGGAAACCTTGATGAAGACATGATTCGCAATCTGAATACTTCTTTGGCAAATGAACTGAGCATGATCAAAACTAAACTTATAAACCAAGAGATTCAAGAAAAGCAAAAAAGATGAGGTGATAGAGGGCATGAAGAAGATGCTTGTTGATCAACACTGCCTCCTGAAGAAGTTTTTTGAGGAGATTGCACATCTGAAAGCTGCAGCCAGCCTGCCTGATCAACTAACTCAATCTGAGTTAGATGATCTGACTGGCACTTCAAAGTATCCATTCCTGAATGTGGGTACTTCATCCATGGCAGGAGAGGGCACATCTGGTGGAGCAACCACTTATGCTGGAGATTGTGAAGCTAGAGCTGAGGATGTTAGAAGAGAAAATGAGGAGGAGATTATTGAAACTGGGTTTGTCAATATGCAATTTGACTTTGAGAAGGATTTAGTTGGTGAAGAAGCGATAATAAAGAAAACTGCTGAAGAAGCTGCTGAGAAAGGAAAGGGATTAATTGATGAAGAAGAGGATGATGAACAACTTGTAGACTATGATTCTAAACCTGAGTTCTATGTAGTTGATGAGAGACCGTTGATCTATGTAGCAAAGAAGGGAGAGGATGCTGCAGATGTGTTTGAGATGGATAGAGCTGATTGGTTTGTAAAAGAGAAGGTGCCGGAAGAAATCACTCCCCTTTTCCAACATATGGAAGGGTTGAGTAAGAAGGAGGCCGACAAGAAGATTATAAGCCGGTGCTATAACCTTGGCCTAAAGATGTTCATGATAAAGAGAAGGGGAGGTAGTATTAGCTACATGCTTAAGAGGAAGGCTTTTAAGACCTTGCCTAAATAGGATCTTAGGCGGTTGGCAGCTCTACCACTTCTGAAAGCACATCTGAGCGAAAGAGCCACTCTTCTGGAGAAAGAGATAAAGAACGGGCTTAATGACAACTTTGAGTCGTTTGGATACATGAAGGCAGAAAGGAGGAGGTCAAACAAAGACAAAGATTGGGAAACGAGAAAGGGAAGAATTGTTCTGAGGGTTAAACCGCCAAAGACAGTGAACAGAGTGAGATTGGCTTATCCCCTTCCCCGACTTACAGGACTTCGAGAAATGGTTTTATGATAATAACACTGGGGAAGCTGTGATTAGGGTGAAGAATGGCAAAGAATTTAAAGTTTTTGATCCTATGGAGTTGTTTAGTTTTTTTGACGAAGATTTATTAGTGTTGTATGAGAATCACATAAAGGCTGGAGCTGGAGAAGAGACTCGGAAGGAAGCTAGTCTCTTTATGAATGTAGCAAACAAGATCAGAGGGGGGAGGGCTGAGGTGAAGAAATTAGTTGAGAAGGTAAAGGCCCAAGATGACCTTAACATGGATATTCAAGCTTTGGCCAAACAGTATGGAGAGGGCTAGTGGTCATCCCGAAGGAGCTCGTGAAGCAGGAGGAGACCATGGAGAATCATGTGCTGAAGCTTCTGAGGAAGTCGTTGAAGGAGGTAAAGAAGACAAATCAAATGAAGTAGAGGAAACTAGAGCTGACAAGATAAATCAAGATGAGTGAAGGCGGTGAGGTCCAACCTAGGGGGAGTATTAAAGATCATGCATAGGTTGGACTCACCTTAGTTTAGATTGTTTACTTTTACTTGTAATAGGTCTTTTGTTTGTTTCCTTTTGTATGTACATAGATTTATGTATTTTAGCAGTCTAGCAAAACTGTGAGCGAAATTATAAGTTCGCTCACAGTTTGTTGTTTTGTTTACCTGGCGAATCTACTGTTTTGCTGGGCGAAACTATAGTATCGACAGGACAGTTTTGCTGACAGCGAAAGTGTCTGCGAAACTAAGACTGCTATATATACACATGTTTATTTTCATTGTTGGGAAAGCTTGCAAACCCCTAATCGATTATCATTGTTGCAAGTTACCATTTCAAAGGAGTTAATACACAGAATTATCCTTGTGCTTTTTGTTATTAATTGTCATTGATCATTGTCTTAATATGAAAGAGTTATTATTGTGTTCAATCCTCTCTATTATTGTTGTTTAGCATATTTGTTGGATATTGAACGATTCTTCATATCATTTGCACTGTAATTCGATCACATGGACCAACACTTCCTCTTCCTCTCTCTCTCTCCTCATTCTCAATCTCCTCAGGAGTCAAAATCCTTTTCCCTTTGTCACCCACAAACCTTTATGACTCAGGGTGGATAGAGGTTTGGCCTTCATTGCTTGGTGTAGCATCGAAGCTCTGGCCAGAGATAGGTTGTGAGACACCTTCAACAGCAGGTGTTTCACTAAGTGAATGAATTTCTGAAGTAGTTGTTGGTATGACAGGGCTCTCAGGCTCTATCACTGGGCCTTCAGCCAAGGTTTTCCCTTTGAAGCTAATCTCAAGGTCTGCCTCGACATCCAGTTGACCAATGACATTACCTGATTGCCTTTGTCTCTTTCTAAGGCTGAACTCTTCAGTAATTCTGTCTTGAATCCTGAGTGCTATCCTGTCAGCCTGTCTTGATTTGCTTGGGTTGACAAGTGGCATGTTGATCAGGTCAAGACCTTTAAGTAGTCCAAAGCCTGAAAACTGAACACTTCTTGCTGCCCTTGAACTCTTAGAAGAATGAGGGCTCTTCTATTAGCATCATACCTCCACCCAATAATGTAGTTTGAAGTTCCTTGAGGTGGAGATGACACAACCCTTAGAATGCCTTTCTCAAAGAGACTCCTAATGACAGAGTCAATTATGTCCACATTAATGTGAACTTTAGGAAGTTGCTGAGTATGCACAGGTGCAAGTGAGGATGGTGAATCCTTAATGTCCATACTCCCTGAAGAACTCCCAGGTTCTGTGACTGTAATGACTTTCTCCCCCTTTTTGGTAGCATCACCCTCTAGAGGTTAGGTCAACCACATTCATAGGTTCTTGTGTTCCTAGTTGAGCTCTTCTTAAAGGTCTCCTAGCTAGTTTTTCCCTGCGATAATATATCTCAACTTGCTGATCATTGACCCTATTATGCAAGGTAGTCACCTGAGATTTAGGGTGACTAACCTTAGAGACTAAATAGGAGCATGTTTTTGACAGTTTTTGCACCTTTAGTCTCAGATTCCCCTCTTCTTCATCATAAGAATCATTGGGGGATAAGATGATTGGACCAAAGTCCTCTCTCTCACCACCAGCCTCAGGTTCTTGGCTGTTGGATTTCCTTTGCATATTGACATCCTTAGTTGAGGTGTCAATGGGCTGAGTTGCCATGGTTGAGGTCTTAATGATGTAGTCACTTGCAGAAGTGAGAGCCTATTCCATATGGATATCCTGAACAGGTTCAGAAGTATCCACCTCAGTTATAGGTGAGTGATGTGGGCTAGACAAAGGAGACTCAGGAGACTCATCTCTCTTTGAGTAGGGGAGGAGTAGAGAGACTCATGGTACCCACTGAAACCTAAGTCTTCATCAGTATAGAATGAGAGGTTGGGAATGGGTTGATTTAAGTCTAATGGCTGGGGATGGTAACTGTCCCCTGAAGGTTGTTCACTTGAGTGTTGAGACTTAGAGTGAAGGCTTAAGGCAGTTGGGCTTGTGAGCTCATCAGGGTGAGCATAAGGAACCTCAGCCCTGATTGTTGAAGAGATGGGAGTGGTTTGCTCCTCAGGGGAAGTGGGAGCTCTAGTGTCCACTTCCTCCTGTATGGGTGAGTATATGGGGGCCTGCACAGACTCAATAGCTTGAGCAGGGGTTCGTTTGGATTTTCTTTCATAGGTGAGGGTGACTTGGGGCCTTTTTGGTGGTTGAGAGGTAGAAGGTGTGGGTTCAACACTAGCTTGTGTTTCTAGGTTGTCACCTTGAGCAATAAGCTCAAACATTTTTAGGACTAGGGCTGTTTACCCCTGAGAAGCCTATAGTTGGCTTCTTCATAACTTTAAAGATGTCGGGCTTCATCTGTCCCAATTTTAGAATATTATCTTTTTTCCTCAACTGTGAGCCCAGTTCACAATTGAGAATGTGTTGAACATATCTAGGAAACATATAATACTTTAAGGAGTCCAAGTTAGCAAGCAAATTTGTATAAAGAGAGTACCTGAACTTGACCCCTTGAACCATTCCATGTACTATGAAGGAGAGATCCTCAGGAATCCGGTCCCACCCTCCATGCTTGTTTGACAAGCTGTGGATAACCACATGAATCAGGTATTTCCACTGGGATGAGACCTTCCCTTTCCAGAAGGTCTTTATAAAGAAATCTCCCTCATAGCCTATCTGCTCAAAGGAATGATTTACAGCTTCCTTTGGGAAGGACAACTCACCTTCTTCATCATCCAGCTGGAAATGGGTGTTTATGATGGCTGGAGTGATGAAGATTGTCCTCCCTTCCATTGTGGCAGACAGTGCCTTCTCCCCATCCATAATCACCTCATGGCAGGTCTTCCAAAATTCAAGCAGATGATCCTCATACAGAGTAGGATCAATGGTTAGGGAGGTGGAGTAATTTGATAGAGCTAAGAACCGGCAAATCTCTGAGAAACTTTCATCTTTCTCAGAGCTTAACAGAGCAACTTGGTTATGTTGCCTGTGAAGTTGCATGGAGAAATCTGGGTTGGCTCTGATACCAAATGCAGGACCGGTGAAGGGTATGCACTTAGAACACAACAACACAATAAGGAGAGTTGCTTAGAACACTTAACAGATCAAATAGGGAACTGGTTAACTTGTTACTGGAAGATGCTAAGAACATAAGTAAACGTGAGACAGAACAAGATTGCAAACAACACAAGTATTTGGTTTTCAAGAATGTTGTATATTACTTCCTAAGTTCTATTACAAGTTACACAGCATCGATAGAAAGTTACAAGTACTTGAGATACTTTATACTACATCCTATAGCCAGCCATACTTTGAAGGCCAGCTGGATACAATTGACTAGACAACTACAAAATCAAATATAGAGTCAAAAGGAATATCTGCCTTTTGACTTGTGACTATGACATGCCACAGCTCACATCCTAATATATTACAAAAAGGATAAAAGTACATAAAGTAGAAAGCATGCACTCAAGACCTCAATGTACAGTTACCAAAAGCGTGGACCTTTCACCAACTCATGTAAGTTGGTGACTTTATAGAGTTGCAGCGGAAAGGTGGTCCATCTTTATGGTAAAGTACATCAGATAAAGGCATATCTCTAAAAGTCTTCAGAAGAAATCTGTCTTCACTCTTTGGCTTCGGAAGACTTTGTCTTTGAAGCTTCGGAAGACTTCACTTTTGGCTTCGGAAGATATTGGTCTTGGCTTTGGAAGATTTTACACTTAGAATATTTCTAGTGCATTGTGTAAAACGTCCAAAGCATTTCTACTTCAGTTCTTTAGTGCATGCTTGCAGAGAGACTTTCGATGTTTTGGCTGCATCAGACTTATAGGAATCCTTACAGATTTGCTTCGGAAGATATGTAAAATATCTTCTGAGGGTTAATTCCTCTTCAGAAGAATTTATACTTAGAAAAAATTTCAGAGAAGGACCTTTTGTAACAGGGCTTAGATTGTTTTGACACAAGACTTTACACATTAAAAGGTTTTCAAATAAGATAGACTAATCAAGGTTTATCATCATGAGATATTTGAATCTTTGTTCATCAAAGGCTTTGGTGAACAAGTCATCATATTGTTCATTTGAGTCAACTTTGATTAGCTTGATTAGATTTTTCTCATGAATATCTCTATGAAATGGTACCTGATATCAATGTGCTTAGTCTTGGAGTGCTTCACTAGATTTTCAGTAATGGAGATAGCACTGTTGTTGTCAATATGGATAGGAGTGCTCATGAAGTTGAATCCGTAGTCTATTATCTGGTTCTGAATCCACAACAGCTGAGCACAGCAACTAGCAGCAGCAATGTATTCAGCTTCAAAAGTTGATGTAGAGACATAAGATTGCTTTTTGCATTGCCATGAGATGATCCTTCCACTAAGAAATTGACATCCACCTGATGTTGATTTCTTGTTGATATTGCAGCCACCATAGTCACTGTCAGAGTAACCATAGAGATTTAAATCACTATTCCTGGGATACCAGAGACCTAATTTAGGTGCTCTTTTGAGGTATATGAGGATTCTCTTCGCAGCAACTAGGTGGGACACCTTTGGAGTAGCCTAATATCTTGCACAAATACAAGTTGCAAACATGATATCAGGTCTACTTGCTGTGAGATACATCAGAGAACCAATAATTGCTCTATACTTATGTTGATCAGTATCCTCGCCCTTAGAGTCAGGGCAGAGATTATCGTTTCTGGGAATAGATGTTTTGGCTGCCTTACAATCTTTCATGTCAAATCTTTCAAAGATGTTGTTGACATACTTAGATTGATTGATGAAAAACTCTTCCTTCATTTCCTTCACCTGAATTCCAAGGAAAAAGTCCATTTTTCCCATGGAACTCTTCTCAAACTTCTTCTTCATGATGCTCTCAAAGTCTTTACACATTTGATCATTTGAGGAACCAAATATGATATCATTAACATAGACTTAAACTAGAATGATGTCTTTCCCAGACTTCCTTATGAAAAGAGTCTTATCAATGGTACCTCTAGTGTAACCATTCTTCAGGAGAAACTGAGACAATGTCTCATACCACAGCCTAGGTGCTTGGTGCAGCCCATATAGAGCTTTATCTAATTTGCACATATAGTTGGGATGCTGTGGGTCTTCAAATACTGGAGGTTGGCATACATAGACTTCCCTATCTATATCCCCCTATAGAAAGGCACACTTGACATCAAGCTGGTAGACAGTGAAATTCTTTAATGCAGCATAAGCAGGGAAGATCCTAACTGTCTCAAGTCTTGAAACAGGTGTAAAGACATCAGTATAATCTATTCCTTCCTCTTGAGTGTATCCTTGAACCACCAGTCTTGCTTTGTTCTTGATGATCAAGCCTCTATCATCTCTCTTGTTTCTGAAGACCCATTTAGTGCCTATAGGTACTTGACTGGATGGTAGCGAACATAAGTTCCAAACCTTTTGTCTTTTAAATTGAAGCAGCTCCTCTTGCATTGATTCAACCCAGCTATTATCTTTCAAGGCATCTTCCACCTTCTTGGGTTCCATTTGAGATAAGAAGCATGAGTACAAGCAGACATTTCCATTGTGAGTTTGTCCTCTTGTTCTCACCTTTAGAGACTTCCCCTATGATGTTCTCTGCTAGATGAGTATTGTGAATCCTAAGTCTAGGAATTACCTCCAGTTGCAAAGATAGATCAAGATTGGACATATTTTGCTCAGGAGCTAGAACACTTGGTCCAGCTGCTGTTTCAAACTCATTCAATGATGACTGATTTAATGGATGAGAAACATCATCATCATTTGTTTGCTGTGAAGCAGCATTGACAGTTTCCTGTTCCTTCAAGATGTTGCTTCCATCAGCTTGGTGTTGTGTAGTGTCACTTGATGAAGTTTGAGGGTCAACATGTGAACCACTGGTTGAAGCTCCACTATCCCTTAAGATAGTCATACTATCAGATCTGCCAATAATGGGAGCTAGATTTGTTGCAGGTCTTGGAGAACTTGGAATAGGTCTGGGTAGCTCAAACAGTTGGTCATCATCAGAATCACTTTGAGCACCTGTTCCAACTGAAACATTCTCACAAGATGGTTTAGAATAGTTTGGAAACAATTTTAAATCAAAGATATGATGAGGGCCATTCCTCCTAACACAAGGAGTGTGCTCATTCACTACAATCTTGAAAGATTCCTCAAATTGTTGATTCTTAATGTTATAAACTCTATAAGCTTTAGAGTTAGAGGAATATCCAACAAAGATAGCATCATCCGACTTTTCACCAAATTTTGCCAAATTTTCTTTTGTGTTAAGTATGGTACACCTACTGCCAAAGGACCTTAGAAAGTTAATGAACGGTGGCCTCTTATTCCATAGCTCATAAGGGGTTTTTCCATGTGGCTTAACTACAAGAACTCTGTTCTGCACATAGCATGCAGTGCTGACTGCCTCTGCCCAGAATGTTAGAGGCAGCTTTGAATCAGCTAACATGGTCCTAGCAGCCTTAATAAGTGTCCTGTTCCTCCTCTTAGCAACACCATTTTGTTGAGGAGTTCTAGGATCACTATATTGTCTGGCAATCCTATTTGAGTTACAGAATAATTCAAGAACGTGGTTCTTAAACTCAGTGCCTTGATCACTTTAAATTATTTTAACCTTGTGATCAATTTGATTTTCTATTTTAAGAATAAAAGATTTTAAAGTTTCAGTAGTTTCATCTTTCATTCTTCAAAATAATACCCATGTAAATCTAGTAAAATCATCAACAATCACAAGGCAATATGATTTCCTTCCAAAAATCATTATATTTGTGGGACTAAATAGATCCATGTGCAATAAGTGTAATGGAGTGGTGATGGATTTAACAAATTTGGATTCATGAGATGCCCTATGTTGCTTCCATTTCAGGCATGCAACACAATTATCTTTGCAGAAAAAATCGTTTTTAGGCAAACCATGTACCAAGTTATTTTAGCCAATTTATTCATTGTCTTAAAATTTATATGACACATTCGTTTATGCCATGGTGTTGACTCATCACCATCAGCTTTGGAAAGAAAGCATGATACTTCACCCATTAGGGAAGCATTGTTCATATCCAGCTTGTACATATCCCCTTTTCTGGGAGATCTAAGAAGCACCAATTCCTGAGGAATTGTCATCCCGGGTTTGAGGATAATGCACTCATGTTCTGTGAAGAGCATTTAATGCTTTTGATCACAGAACTGAGAAAAACTTAACAGGTTGTGTTCAAGCTGTTTGACAAAGTGAACGTTGTCAACTTTTAATTTTCCATTGGATATACTTCCTCTGCCAGAAATATATCCTCCGGCCTCACCTCCAAACTAGAAAGGACCTCCATCATAATGTTGAAATTGTTGAAGGAGAGATGTGTTCCCTGTCATGTGCCTGGAGCATCCCCTATCCTCATTCCAAACATTGTTATTCTTGTCATATGGATGTCCCTGCACATAAGATGAGATGATTAGTTTTGATTGGAAACCAAAGCCTTGTTGGACTTGGGTTCTTCCAATGATAGTGACATAATTGAGCCAAAATTTATGCATGGGGGTTTAATGGATGTCTTTGAAGAAGTGGTTTGGGCTGCAGCATCTTCCTTGATCTTCCATTCCATCCCTTGGTTGATCATGGAGGATGTGTGTGACATCTCGTAATTTCGTTAATTTGGAAGTTAATTTTGTTAAATTCTAAAAGAGCCTTTTATGCCATTTTGAAACTTTGAGGTTTATTATATTTAATAGTCAAATTGGTGATTAACAAATTAATATAATAATGATAACATTATAAGTATTATAATGTTTATTTATTTTTAAGATGATGATAATCTTAAATAAAATAATTTTCTTTCAATATTAATAATACCGATAACCATAATAATATTAATATTAATAATAATAATATTAATAACAATAATGTAAATGATAATAATATTGAAAATAATAAAGTTATATAACTTTAAACTTGTAATTAATATGTTTATTACATAAAATAATAACACTTTAAACTTCAGGGGCCAAATTGTAAATTTGTTTAAACTAAAAACTAAGCTCTGAAATCAACTTAACAAAACATAAACTACAGGGACCATTTCTGTAAATTCTTAAAACATAACCAAACCCCCCCCCCTTTTTCCCGTATTTCCGGCGGTACCTCCGGCCACCCTTCGGTCGGCTCCGGCGAGGGGTAAACCGCCGGAATTTCCTAGAATTACCCCTAAAAACCGTTTTCAATTGCTTTGTGAACGTATTTCGAACATAAATAGGATGTTTAATTACGTTTAAACATCGGTTTCTAACCTCAATCGCTCGGTAACCGATCACCATAAACTTTCTAGCCGTTCAAGCATTTATACTCCATAATAATCAAATTAACTTCGCATACACGATGACTTAATCATAACTAATCTCCCACACAACGTAATCTCATCTGAAACAAAACACACAACACATACGACTGTCACCTTCATCGTGACCTGCGTTTTAGTCGAATTCAACCTTCGGGGCAGTTATAATCGAAATTATTAGAGGGCTTTTGCTTATCTAGGCCTTTAGATGCTTTCTGCAAAAGGAATTCGATTATCGTACACAATCTCATCGTGAACCGACTTCGACCGAGCCGCAAGTGTTCTTCGTTCGTTTCTATGGTGGCCAACTTCGAATCGGGTAATTAAACGTTGTTATATACTCGTTTTCATACATAGAACAGGAGCCCTAACTTTAATTTCATTAACAATTTCGAATTGAGGTTCAATTTGATCGGATTTGGTGCTAGGGTTTATGTAATTTGGGGGTTTGTTTGAATGTGTGTACTTAATAATTAAAAACCCAAATGAACCGCGGCTGGAAGCCTTGGTTCATTGGTTAGCAGGTTGCATTCTATCCATGAGGTCCCGGGTTCGAACCCGGGCACCCTCATGCATTTTTTTAAAGGCTTTTTAGCCTTAATTAAATTACATAAAAATTTTAAAATACATAAGAATTGATAATATAAACTTCAAATATTTTTAAAAGCCATCAAAGATTTTCTATAATTTTTCTAATTTTAAATATGGTTTAACTTATTTGCTTATTTGCTATAAAATGATATAACTAGTTCATTTTCTTATAAAATAGATTTTAAATATTGTTTAATTTAGTAAATCTTTATTCAAATAATAAATAATAAACCATTTGGTTCAAACGTTACTTTTAAAGACATAATTATCTCTAATGTTTATCTAACTTTTATATTTAAATTGTCTTGTTTTCTTAAAATAATTGGGTAATTATTAGTCTTGAAACAATAAATCTTTGTAATATTATTAGGCATCATATTAATTAAAGTTTTATCATGAAAATTATAGAAATTATATATCTTATAATTTCACAAAATATTTACAAACATTATTCTTCTTATAAAATATATTAACTAAAGGTTTAGATTAATAATTTGTTATTAATCAAAATATTATTCCAACTAATTTTAAAGCCTTATTTATATTGAACCTTATCAATATTCGTACTTAAATTCATTTCTAGAATACTTAAAGATATATATATAGTTCTTTTAATTGAACCATAATATAAATAACTACTTTACAAACTTATTAAAAACCCCCATAGTTCTATCAAAACTCTAATCCTTGTTTGAACGTCAATCATATTGTTAACCTTAAACTTGTAATATACATGTTAGGTGCCTTGTGATGGATACCTTGGGTTATCTTTTGGACTTTTTATATCATCTTGTAATGCATATATCCATGTGAGTTTTCCTTGTCCCCTTTTTACTTTATTTCACACTATTTTGGGGTGAAACATGATACTTATACATCATACACTTATAAACGTTTGAGACTTGTAAAGCACTTGCAATTCATCTTTATTTTTGTCATGGTTATTTGTGTGTTATAAGTGATTATATGAGATACATAGTTTGTTTACAATCATTAACTATTGCTAGCCTGACGACGTCTTAGATCTTTGGGCCCGACAAGCCTATTTGGTGCTAAAGTCGAGGTATTGCCGACTCCTAGGGGCCGTACGCTTGTGCACTAGGGAACCAAATACACTTAGCCAATCTTTTATACTTGTAATCAAGTCGAGGTTTGGTTGTAACGATATTTGTTCTATAACCTTACTAGCTTATAACCTATGACATGAATTGCTATTTGTAACCTTTTTCATATTATGTATGAAAACCTTGGAAACTCACCAACTATTTATAGTTGACCTTTTATTTTTATCATGTTTCAGGAAAACCCCCAAGTTTTGAAGTGAACTTATGTTGCTGGCATATTCTAGGACTTGGACCTAGTTAATAACAAAATGATTATGTTTGTTATTTCATGTTGAAACTTATTTCATTATTGGGACTTATGCTTGTAATGTAATTTTGAAACTTATGAATAATATATTTGGATTTAATAATAGCGTTATGTGGCTGTGAACAATCGTAACTCTCACATCTCGACGTTTCCGCCGTCAAGGTTGGGGTGTGACAATGTGCTTGTTGATGCTTTTGCAGCATGGCATTCTTCCGAAGCTTCTTTCGTTTCGGAAGAAGCCTTCACCACCTTTTCTTCCGAAGTAGTCTTCTTCTAGGATGGTTTCAAGGGGACTCTTTTTTTCTTTTGAGTTTTGACAGCTTTAGCTTCCGAAGCCATTTTCCCTTCGGAAGAAGGACCTTCTTCCGAAAGCAACCTTGCTTCGGAAACAAGCTTTCCATTTTTCATCACTTGAACTATTTGATATGGTCCAAATGAGAAACCTTCCCTGACACCTTCCTTTTTAAAATTATTTGCATAATGTGTGCTAGCATGATTGTGTAACAATCTTTGGCCACGTGGTTTTGCAGACCACACATTATGCATGCAATGTTAATCTTTTGGGAATTTGAGGATTGCTGTTTCTTGTTCTTTTTCTCTTCATCAACAATCTTTCCCTTTAACTTGTGATCCTTTGGTGGGACATGAGTGCTGGTACTACACTCTTTTCCTGAATCAGAGTTTCCTACCACCTAAAATCCAGCTGAGATGAATACACCCTTTTGCTTTGGGTCTATTTTTAGCTTAGACTCAGCCACTTTCTTGGCAGTTTTTCTGGCTGCCTTAGCTCTGCTTCTTCTGGCTTGGGTGGTCAGGGGTTGATAATCACTGGTAGGAGTGGTTAAAATTACCTGGTTCTTCCCTGTGATGGTCTCTATAGGTGCATCACTCTTTGACTCATGAGAAGGTGGGTCAGCAGATGGAACCTCTTGCTCTTTAGTACCACACCTTGGTTGTCTTATAGACTCATAAGAGTGTGGTGGAGTAATTTCATTGGTTCCCAACCCACCTTTGTTTTGGTAACAAAGTTTTGAGTGAGAGGATGATGCAAGAATGTCTTGGAAGTTTTGCTCGGAAATAGCATACTTCCTGGCTTGAGCCTCAGCTGTGACAAGCTGGGTTGAGCCTCATACAGTTTGGATATTAAATCCTTGATTTGAGTCTTATAGTTTGTGTGTTCATGTTTTAATAAGGACACCGTTTTCTCCAACTCCTCAATCTTTCTTTGATAGTCAAATTCAGCCCTTTTAAAATCAGATTTTAAAACATTTAAAGACTCAATATCAGATTTAATCTCCATATTGTAGTCCTGATACAATTTAACCTTAGCAATACAGGCAGGAGTACAGAGATGTTCATATACCTTATTGTCATTTGTTCCAGCCATGAGTGCTTGAGCAGGACTCACATCGTGTACCATGAAGCTGCAGTCAACTTCTTAAGCCATTGCAGCTGTCTCTGTTGACTTTTAAGTGGGCTTTGGTGTAGAGGGATGTGTGGAGGCCTGTGGGTTTCCCGTATTAGACTTGGGAGCCTAGTATTCCCTTGTAAAATGACCAAGTTGGTTACAGTTATAACATTTGGCCTTGGTTTTGTCAAACCCAAATTTGCTGTTGATTGGTTCTGGGGAAATTACCTTCCAGTTCTCTTAAAGAACTTCTTTGCTCTGTAGGTCCAGAGAGCCATTTGTTGGACTATGTCCACATATTCCACATCATCTAGGCTAAAGCACTCTAGATCATCAAAGCAATACTGATAATCACTAGAGTGTCCACTTCCTGAGACAAAAGCACAACTGTCCTTAAAGGAACTTTGCTAAGCTTGTTGAGACCTTGGAGTCTCAGGAAATGTGATGTATGGCCCAGAAGAATATGATGGCTGCTGGGTGTAAGTCAGGTACTGTTGAGGTTGGGAGGGTCCTGAGCCTTCAACAACCATTAAAGCGTTGCTAGCAGGAAGACTCAAGGGTCTGCTTGTCTGATGGCCTCTCTTGTTTTCCATTTCCAAACGGTATCCATCAAGGATGACATAGAGTTCGGTCATGGTGAGGGTGTTCAAATTTTTTGTTCTCTTGATGGAGACACAGTAGAACATCCACTCATTGAGAAGTGACTCGTGAACTTTTATGTGAGGTCTCTAAGTTCAAGAGCAATTCCCACAGACTGAAGGGAAGAAATGAGATCCATGTACCTGAAGTATTGCTTGCTGAGGGTCTCTCCAGCAATGTAGGTGAAGTTCTCAAACTGCTGCTTCAGTGAGTCTTTCTTGGAGTCATTGGAGCTGGAGTACATGTGAGCAAGTGTATTAAATAGTTCTTTGGCTGACTTGCAATGCTCAAACCCCACCATGATGGAGTTGGGAATTACAGTCATGAGAACAGTCATAGCATTGCTGTCAATGTCCAGCTTCTTCTGATCCTCATCAGAGTAGTCTTCAACGACTTTCTCTATCATGGCACCGTTTCCACCAACCACCTTTGGCTTATACGGGCCATTGACAATAGATTGCCACATCTTACTTTCTTGATAGTTGATGAAGCCTTCCATGTGTCTGCTCCATGACCAGAAGCTTTCAGGGGTGATGATGGGTGCTTTATTCATCGTCCTCCATATCTACTTCAGACTTGTTGAGGGCCATTTTGAGTGTGGTGTAAGGAGGAGTGAAAAACAGGTTGATTAGGATGGTAAGATCTCACAATCAAGAGCCTAGAAAGCTCTGATACCAATTGCTGGATCGGGTTTTGTCACTTAACACTTGAATTTCTCTCAAACTCACTTATACTACACTCAAATCAGATGAAGTAGAATCTCTTCTAAGAGTTGATAATGATATAATAAGTAGCAAAGAACACAAGGAAATAATTTTCAAGGCACTTGTATATATATCTTCTCAACTCAAAGTATTACAAGACTCTTACAAGCATGAAACAAGAGTTACAATGAGAAACTATATATACTAGATCCTACAGACGGATACACTTTGATACCAGCTGGAAACATAAGACTAAAGCATATACTACAATGCTAAAGTTAAGGTATCTTAGATAAAGTATTATCTAAGATATGGTAGTCATGACATGACCATGACTTACCTTTTGTCACTAACTAAAATTGGCAAGTGTACTAACTGATAAAGGTATACAGTGGAATAAAGTATGGTCAACTACATGGCTTTTGAGAAAACGCCATGCAGTATCTCAGAGGTCTGCAGCGGAGTATCAGAAAGACCATACTTATGTCCACTGGATAATAGTAGTGTGTTCCGAAGGTAAGTTGGCTTCAACTTATACTTCGGAAGAGGCTTCTATACTTCCGTGGCTTGAGGACTTCTTTCATACTT
Source organism: Flaveria ramosissima (assembly GCA_025215565.1). NCBI lineage: Eukaryota > Viridiplantae > Streptophyta > Magnoliopsida > Asterales > Asteraceae > Flaveria > Flaveria ramosissima. Next base: position 35,770,629 of record CM046040.1, on the reverse strand, counting down.
CGGAAGTTGACTTCTGATCTTTCACTCAAAGTCTTGATCTTCGGAAGTGAATACTTTGTCTTCGGAAGTTTGAGTTTTCCTTCAGAAGTTGATCTTACTCTTTGTCTTCGGAAGAACTCCTTTTCCTTCGGAAGTTCCACACTTAGCTTCGGAAGTCCTTTATTAGTTGCACCAAAATAGTCTAAGTGATTTGGTTTTGGTTGCACCAGTCTTTCTAGATCCAACAAGTTCCTATAAGGGGAGAAATATAATCTCATCAATGTCATAGTTCCTTGTCTACAGGTAAGTTGTTTTGACTGCCCTCAACTCATCATCTTGAGTATTTGGTCTGGGGGCAGCTCTGATTGCAGCTTGCATGAAGCCTGAAGACCAAGTTGAACAATCTCCCCTTAGCTTCCTCTTCCTCTCTCTCTCTCCTCCTCCTTAATCTCCTCAGAAGTTAAAATCCTCTTCCCTTTGTCGCCCATAGACCTTTGTGACACAGGGTGGAGAGAGCTTTGGCCTTCATTGCTTGGTGTAGCATCCAAGCTCTGGCCAAAAGAGGTTGTGATACACCTTCACCAACAGGTGTTTCACTGAGGGAATGAATTGCTGAAGTAGTTATAGGTGTGACTGGGCTCTCAGGCTCTGTCACTGGGCCTTAAGTCAAGGTTTTGCCTTTGAAGCTAATCTCATGGCCTGCCTCAACATCTAGTTGACCAATGACATTACCTAATTGCCTTTGTCTCCTTCTTAGGCTGAACTCTTCAGTAATCCTGTCTTGAATCCTTTGAGCCACCCTGCCAGCTTGCCTAGATTGGCTTGGATTGACAAGTGGCATGTTGAACAGGTCAAGACCTTCATAGTAATTCAAGGTCTAAAAGTTGAATACTCTTTGCTGCCCTTGAATTCTTTGAAGAATAAAGGCTCTTCTGTTAGCATCATACCTCCACCCAATTATGTAATTTGAAGTTCCTTGGGGTGGGGATGACATAGCCCTTGGAATGCCTTCCTCAAATAGACTTTGAATGAGAGAGTCTAGAGAGTCCACATCAATGTGAACTTGAGAAAGTTGCTGAGTATGCATAATTGCAAGTCAGGATGGTGAGTCCTCAATGTCTATACTCCCTGAAGAACTCCTAGGTCCTGTGATTGCAATGACTTTCTCCCCCTTTTTCGTAGCATCACCCTTTTGCATAGGTGATCTAGGAGTTAGGTCAATCACATCCACATGTTTTTGTGTTCCTGGATGAGCTCTCCTTAAAGGTCTCTTAGCTAGTTGTTCCCTGAGATAAGATATCTTAAGTTACTGATCATTGATCCTATTTTACAGGGTAGTCACCAGAGATTCAAGGTGACTAACCTTAGAGACGAGATAGGTGCATGTTTTTGATAGTTTTTGCACCTGTAGTCTCAAATTCCCCTCATCTTCATGAGAAGAATCATGGGGGTGAAAGAATTGGACCAAAGTCCTCACTCTCACCATTAGTTTCATGTTTTGGCTGCTGGATTTTCTCTGTTCACTGACAGCCTATGTTGAAGTGCAATGGGCTGAGCTGTCATGGTTGAGGTCTTAATGATGTGATCACTTGCAAAAGTGAGAGCCTCTTCCATATGGATCTCCTGAACACGTTCAGAGAGGTCCACCTCAGTAATGGGTGACTGATGTGGGCTAGACATAGGAGAATCAGGAGCACTCATCTCTCTTTGAGTAGGGGAAGAGTAGAGAGACTCATGGTACTCACTGAATCCTATGTCTTCATCAATATAGAATTCTAGGTTGGGAATGAGTTGGTTTAGATCTAAAGGTTGGAGATGGTAAGTGTCCCCTGAAGGTTGTTCACTTGAGTGTGGAGACTCAGAGTGAAGGCTTAAGACTGAGGGGCTAATGAGCTCATCAGGCTAAGGATGAGGAAACTCAACATTAATTCTTGAAGAGGTATGAGTTGTATGCTCCGCAGGAGAAGTGGGAGCTATTGTGTCCACTTCCTCCTGTAAGGGTGAGTATATAGGGGCCTGCATAAGCTCAATAATTTGAGCAGGGGTTCGTTTGGATTTTCTTTGGTAGGTGAAGGTGATTTAAGGCTTTTTGGGTGGTTGAGAGGTAGAAGGTGTGGGTTCAATACTAGCTTGTGTTGATAGGTTGTCACCTTGAGCAATAAGCTCTAACATTTTTGGGACAAGGGTTGTTTCTACCCCAGTTCATAGTTGAGAATGTATTGAACATACCTAGGAAACATGTAACACTCTAAGGTGTCCAGGTTTGCAAGTAAATTTGTATATACAAACTGAGAGTACCCGAACTTGACCCCTTGAACCATTCCATGCACTATGAAAGAGAGATCCTCAGGAATCTGGTCCCATCCTCCATGCTTGTTGGACAAGCTGTGGATGACAACATGTAGCAGGTACTTCCACTAGGATGAGACCTTCCCTTTCCTGAAGGTCTTTATAGAGAAATCTCCCTCATAGCCCATCTGCTAATAGGAATGACTAACTGATTCCCTTGGAAGCACAACTAACCTTCTTCATCATCCAGCTGAAGATGAGTGTTGATGATGGTCGGAGTGATGAAGAATGTCCTCCCCTGTACTATGGCAGACAATGCCTTTTCTCCATCCATGATGACCTCTTGATAGATCTTCCAAAATTCAAGTAGATGATCCTCATACAGAGTAGGATCAATGGTTTGGGAGGTTAAGTAGATGGATAGAGCTAGAAAACGGCAAACCTCTGAGAAACTATCATCTTTCTCAGAGTTCAACAGGGCAACTTGATTGTGCTGCATGTGAAGTTGCATGCAGAAATCAGGGTTGTTTCTGCGGTTAAGGTTGGCCATTATAGAAAGCTTAAGAACGAAGGAAGTGAAGAACAAAGGCGGTTTGGGAGAATTTAGGTTTAGAAAAATAGTTCAGGTGAAAAAGATAGTGAAAGAAGGGGAACCGTTGGGTATATATATGAAATGGATTTAACACAAAGTTAATGAAAGAGGATAAACTTTGAAATCCGGATGTCGGTCCCACCTCTGAAAAGTAGTTTACTTTTGCCCAAAAAGTAGTTTTCTTGGAAGTCGATAAAGCTTCTGAAAGAAAAATGACTTCGGAATATATTCCAAAGAGTTTTGAGAATTTTGCTTCGTAAGAGATTTAATAATCAGGGGTTTTATCGTAAGGAGAATAAAATCTGCCGAGAGTAAATTGCTTTCGGAAGAATATTGTTCTTTGAAAATATATAAGTACTTAAGTTATTTTTAAGCTCCAGAAGATATTCAGAAAATTTCTTCCGAAGGTAAATCTACTGAAGTAGTTATTTGTTTTCTAAGACATAAGTTTCTTCCAAAGGTAAAAACATATCTTCCGAAGGATAAACAGATAAAAATTTTCAAAAATCTAAGGAATGTCTTTCAAAAAGATTTTCTTCCATAGTAAACCAGGGCTTATGAAGGTGACAGTAGACAACTTAGGACACACAGATTTTAGAAATTATATGATTAAATTTTAAGAAAAGGTACTCAAAGTTAATCATCCCAGTAGCTGATATAAGATACTTAAATCTCTGTTCATCAAAAGCTTTGGTGAACAGATCAGCATATTGTTCATTTGTGTTAACTTTGACTAGTTTGATTAATCCATTTTCAATGTTATATCTAATTAAATGGTACCTGATATTGATGTGCTTAGTCCTTGAGTGCTGCACAGGATTCTCTGTGATTGAGATAGCACTATTGTTGTCTATGTGGATGGGAGTCACCTTGAAGTTGAACCCATAGTCCAACATCTGATTCTGAATCCAAAGCACTTGAGCACAACGGCTTGGAACAATGTATTTACTTCAGTAGTTGATGCAGACACACAGGATTGTTTCTTGCATTGCCAAGAGACTATCCTTCCACCAAGAAATAAACATCCCCCTGATGTAAACTTTGCAGCCGCCATAGTCATTATCTGTATAGGCACACAAATTGAAGTCAAAATTCTTTGGATACCAAAGGCCAAGTGATGGAGCACCCTTAAGATATCTTAAAATTCTGTTGACAGTGACCAGCTGTGACATCTTGAGGTTGGCTTGATATGTTGCACAAATACATGTGGCAAACATTTTATCAGGCCTGCTAGCTGTGAGGTACATAAGAGACCCAATTATAGCCCTATAAAGATGTTCATCCATACACTCCCCCTCCAGATCAGGTCCAAGGGAGTGGTTTCTGGCTATGGGTGTCTTAGAAACCTTACAATCAGTCATGTTGAATCTTGAGTATGTCTTATACATACTTTGACTGACTTATGAAGATGCCATTTTCAACTTGCTTCACTTGAATTCCTAAATAGAAATTGAGTTCCCCCATGGCACTCATTTCAATATCCTTCATCAGCTTCTCAAAGTCTTTGCAGAGCTTTGGATTAGTTGACCCAAAGATAATGTCATCTACATACACTTGAACTAGCATTATGTCATTTCCTTTTCCTTTGATGAAGAGAGTTTCATCTATAATACCCTTTTTGTAGCCATGTTGACAAAGATACTGAGATAAAGTCTTATACCACTTCCTTGGTGCTTGATGCAGCCCATAAAGAGCCTTATATAGCCTACAGACACAATCAGGATAATCAGAATCTCCAAACCCAGGTGGTTGTCTGACATACACCTCTTCATCAATCACCCCATAGAGAAAAGCACACTTGACATCAAGCTGGTAGACCTTGAAATTCTTGGATGCAGCAAAAGCTAGGAATATCCTGACAACTTCTAGTCTTGGTACAAGAGCACATACATCTGTGTAGTCAATTTCTTCTTCTTTAGTGTATCCTTGAACACGTAGTCTTGCCTTGTTCTTGATGACAAGTCCTCTATCATCCTTCTTATTCTTGAACACCCATTTGGTTTCTATAGTAGTCTTTCCTTGAGGAAGATGATATAGGTTCCAAACCTTTTGCCTTTTGAATTGAAGTATCTCCTCCTGCATAGCTTCAACCCAACTTACATCCTTTAGAGCCTCATCAATATTCTTAGGTTCTATTTGGGATAGGAAACAAGAGTGAAGACAAATATTTGCATCAGGGGTTTGTCCTCTTGTTCTTACCCCTGAATCAACATCTCCAATGATGTTTGTGGTAGGATGAGACTTGTGGATTCTTAGTTGAGGGATCACTTCAAGTTGCTTAGACAGATCTAAATTAGAGAAGTTTTGATCTGTATTGAGGATTCACCCTCCACATCAGCACACTTATCCAGATTGACTTGATCCAATGAGTGTGTAACATCATTGATGTTGTCTTCAATGGAGTGGTTGTCAGCATCAAGAAATTCTTGATCACTTTAACCACCACCATTTCCTCCTACATTTGAAGCTCCTTCTTCTGAGTTGTGTGCCTCTAAGTTGGAATTTGAAGGCACCCCAGAAGTACCTGTAGGATTTGTCATTGATGTGCTGGTAGAAACTTCATTTGCAGGGTTAGTTACAACTAGAGCTGAAGTTGTGTAGCTTGAAGGTCTTCTCAGCTCAAATCTTGGGTCATGATCACCTGTAGATAGTATATCTGTGGATCCTGAAACATGCTCATAAGATTTGTTAAAAAAGTTGGTAACTAAATCAAGATCAAATAGCCAATCAGTACCAGAACCTTTCACACTGGGAGTGTGCTTATTGAAAGTCACATAGGCTGACTCCTCAACTACTCTAATTCCAAGATTGTATACTCTATAAGCCTTGGCTTGGGAAGAGTATTCAATAAAAATGTCCATCATCTGATTTCTCAGCAAACTTGGAAATTTGATCTTTGGTATTCAAGATGGTGCAAGGACATCCAAATAAACTGAGAAAAACAATGAAAGGTTTCCCCTTGTGCCAAAGTTCATAAGAAGTCTTACCATGTGTCTTAACTACTAAAACTCTGTTTTGCACATAGCAAGCAGTGTTCACTATCTCTGCCCAGAAGGTGATGGGCAGTTTAGAGTCAGACAACATAGTTCTTGCAGCTTTAATTAGTGTCTTGTTTCTCCTCTCAGCAACACCATTTTGCTGAGGAATCCTGGGAGCACTATATAGTCTTGTGAGATACCTAGTGTTGCTTCCGTTTCAGGCATGAAACACAATGGTCATCACTTGTAAACTCTTTCTTTGGCATTCCAGTTACCGAATTATTCTTAGTTAATTAATTCATGTTTTTAAAGTTTACATGGCACATTATTTTATGCCAGAGGAAACACTCATCACTATTGGCTTTAGATAGAAAGCATGAAACTTCTCATGAGGAAGATGTTTCTTGCAAATCCATCTTGTACATGTTCCCTTTCCTGGGGGCTCTGAGTAGGATATGCTCATGAGAAATGACCACCCCGGGCCTGAGAACAATGCACTCATGCTTAGTAAAGAGCATGTTATGACTCTTGATCACAAAATTGAGATACACTCAAAAGATTGTATCCAAGCTCTCTGAAAAAGTTTACCTTCTCAATACTGAGCTTACCATTTGTGACCCTGCCCCTTCCTGTAATGTAACCTCCAGCATCTCCTCCAAAAGCAATTGGTCCTCCATCAATTCTTTCAAAATTTTGGTGTAATGACCTATTGTCTGTCATGTGTCTAGAACAGCCACTGTCAATGATCAATACATTTATGTTTGTCTTGAGCTGTTCCTGCACAAAAGATATGGTTAGTTATATTTGGAAACCCAAGCCTTATTGGTCTTGGGCTCATTAAAAGAAGTTGAAGACAATGCAATAGTAATTGATCCTATTTCATGTTTTGAGGATCATTTGCTGATGTTGATGAAGAACTTTCAGGCACTTGGTCTTTCTTTGTCTTCCACACCACCTTTGGAAGCTTAGACTTGATCTTCAATACTTCGAAAGTTTTTTTGACTTTGAAAGTTTTGATGAATGGACCTTCAGAAGATCTTGCTTTCACTGCAGCAGGCTTCAGTGCTTCGGAAGTATTCCTTTCTTCCGAGACCAAATTTCCGAAGGCAAGTTTCCACTTGTCTTCATCTTCATTTTGGAGCTTTCGAAAGGAAAAGGCTTTCCTTTCGAAGATTGTTTCTTCTTCTCCAAACTCTTAGAAGTTTTTTTCTTGGTTATGTGGAGAGTACTCTTTGGATTGTGAACACAATCTTTAGCAAGATGAGAGGTACTCCCACACATGACATAGTCCATTTTCTTCCTTCTAGGAGTCTTCTTTTGTGAACAAGGCTGAACTTGATCGCTTTCCTTCTCCATCTTCATCTTTGAAGATGTTGTGACAATTCTTGTAGGGATAAAACTACCGTTGGAGCTAGATGGTTCAGGTTATACAACAGTGGTGCACAACTGATCAGCTTTCTTTTTGATGATGGGATGATTTGGACATGAACTAGAACTCTTGTTATTGGAGTTCAAGTTTGTGTCTTCAGCCTTAACCACCTTGTTGGACCAAAAGAACCAATGAGCCGGATCAGAAAAACCTTTAAGTCCCACAGACGTCACAACAACTACTGAAGTCCACAACAGCTGAAGACAACAACTGATTACAAAGTCTGAAGACACAAGTGCTGAAGACAAAGTCTGAAGACAAGTGCTGAAGACAAAGTCTGAAGACAAGTACTGAAGACAAAGTCTGAAGACAAGTGCTGAAGACAAAGTCTGAAGACAAGTGCTGAAGACAAAGTCTGAAGACAAGTGCTGAAGACAAAGTATCAGGCGTTGTCACAACAGCTGAAGAGGACTTCTTCAGTAGTTGTGACGGTTTGCTTTCAGTAGTTTTATATTTTCTATTTTCAGTAGTTTTGTAAAACGACTGAAGAGTTTGTTCTTCAGTCGTTGTAGTATCAGTAGTTTCTTTTCAGTTGTTTCATGTTTTATACTTAGTACTCTGACATGTTCTCAGTAGTTGTGAACATTTCAGTAGTTTATTAAGAATTAGTTATTTTTGTATTAGATCTGCTAGTAATCACCATCCCGTGATTACAGCAGTGATTGCACTCTATATAAGGAGTGCCAACCTTATTGTAACTGTGAATGATTTAGCAATAATATTGATCATTATTGAAACATTCCAAATCACAGAAAAATATTCTCTTGCATTTGTTTACAAATAACATTCTCTTGCTATAATTTGACTAATTCTTCTCTTCATTCCGCTGCATTACAGTCTAATACTTCAAACTTGTGATCGTTGATCCTGTCAAATGGTATCAGAGCAGGTTAATCATTGATCGATCTAATAATTGATCATTGAAACTGCTCTTCAAGATCCAAGTTTGAGTGAATTCAGTATCCTTTTGCAAGAAACTGTTAAAGAGAGTGAATTTTCTGTGTTTTAATCATTCATCCTGAGACTTATTCTCGGTTTTCATTGAGTTTGTTGTGGTGTGTCTAAATTTTTGCTTGAATAAAATTGTTTTTGGTTTCAAAATGACTACTCCTTCCAATGATCCTCACAATACTGGTTCCTCAACCAAGCCTCCAATGCTGGTTAGGAATGAGTATAACATATGGCAACGTCGTATGCTCCATCACCTGTCTGTTAACAGTTCAGGTTGTTGGACATCAGTGGTACATGGTCCACACAAGCCTATGGTGAATAACCCGGAAACCAATCAAATGGTTCCGAAGAGGAAGGATCAATACTCAGATGAGGATAAGAAATTGTTTGAGATAGATGCAAAAGCTCATGGAATTCTGGCCATGGCACTACCCAATGAAATTTATTCTGGGTTAATGCATTATGAATCTGCCCATGACCTCTGGAATGCCTTGAAAGAACAATTTGGAGGAACAGATGAGGTCTTGGCAAATAATAGAGAGATCCTTGCCCAACAATATGAGACATTCTCTCATAGGAAGGGTGAGACACTGACTCAACAGTTTGAGCGGTTCTCTTGTTTGATCTCTGAATTGAAAATGGTCAAACATGAGTATACTAATGTTCAGATGAATAACAGATTTCTCAGATCACTGCCTGAGAGATGGGATACATATACCATTGTCCTACGCTCCAGTGCAAATTTGGACAAACTATCTCTCACCCAACTTCATGGGAAATTGCTCACATTTGAGAGAGAGATAGAACAAAAGAGAAAACTGTCTTCATCTGGTAAGCTCACTGAGGACTTTGTACCAGGCAACACTGCTCTGGTTAGTCATGAGTCAGAATATGCTTCATCTGAATGCCAGTATGATGAGCATATTGATTTCTCTTCAAACATTTCTGATTCAGCATTTGTGAGTGTTGATAGTCAATTTTCTGGGTGTAATAATGACAATCTATGCTTCATCATGGATGATCTCAAGGGGATTGCTGATGATGACTTAGAAGAGATGGATATTTTGAGCCAAATGGCCTTGATAAATATCAGATCTCAGAAGTTCTACAAAAGAACTGGAAGAAAGTTCCCAGGACTCTCTGGCAAAACCAAAGTTGGTTTTGACAAGAGTAAGTTGAGGTGTCACAGATGCCAAAGGCTTGGACACTTTGCTAGAGAATGTAGATCATCTGGATCTAATTCCTCTGCACCTTTTGTGACTTTTCCTAGCAATAGTCAACAAAACAAAGGGCAACATCCTGTCAATTCTAGTCATCAGTCTCAACTACAATCTCCTGCATATTTGTTCCTCAGGGTCAAATGCCTTATCCTTACCCGTGTTATTACATGCCACAAACCAGTCAAGTTCAAGCTCCTATGGTACCACAACCTCATGCACTTCCAGAACCTCAACCATCTCATCAACCCCCTCAACCTCAACAACATAGCTTCTTCACCCCAGAAGTTGTTGATTGGAGCAGCTTGCCAGATGACATGTCTGGTCATGAACAACTGTTCACAAGTGCTGATCAACACGGTGGTGATAGTCCTTTTGGAAATCTGGCACTTATGGCTCTGGAATCAACTGAGGGTTCCTGCTCAACTGCATCATCTTCACAGGTAACTCAGGTATCTTCAGAGGCCAAAGCCAAGTTATGTTCTGAATCTTGCATTGCTGCCTTTGTCTCTATTAGAGAGGCAAATGTAGCATTAATAAATGAAAAACTTGAGTTTGAGAAAACAATTTCCAAAAGACAAGCTGAGTATGAGTCTGTTCTTAATAGTAAAAATGATGAGATTTATAAGCTTAAATGCCAATTAAATGATGAAAAGGCTAAGCTAGAGGTTATTCTGGAGGACCAGAAAAGTCTTAAAGAAACCCTTGCAGTCACCCAAGTAGAGTGTGATCGATGGGTGAAATCATGCAAAGGTTTTGAGATGCTTCTTAGTAAGCAATCAGCTTCCAATGTGAAGTTTGGCATTGGTTATAATCACACTGCTCCTCCTACAGATTTTGCTCCAAGAGTAGAGGTGAAATCTGATGGAGAAAGCAATAACCAATCCACCTCATCATGTGATTCACTTTCTGATAAAGCATCATCAAAAGTTGAAGTCAGCAATAAGCCCTCTCAGAACTTATCAGCTAATATTGATAGTTCAATTGCTGACACTCACATGATCAAAGAGTTGGTCAACTCAGGAGTTATGTCTGAAAGTCCTGAAAGGACTGGAGAGCAAGATTTAACTCCTGAAGTTCAAGCTCCAACTACTGACAGCACTAAAAGAAGAAAACTGTCAGTAGAAAGAGTTTGAAGACTACTAAAGAGGAAGCCAAGAAAGCAAATAGTGCTTCCAAAGTACTGAAGAGCAAGTCTTCAGTAGTTTCATCCTCTTTAGTTGATGATCAACAAAAGATGAAAAAAACCATGTGAAGTATGTGGTTTGTTTAATCATCTCACTGATGATTGTTGGTACAAAAGAGGATCCAAACTCAAACATAAAGATGAAATTAAAGAGAAAATGGTAAAATGAAAAATGAGTTTAAAGCCACATTTGTACCAGCAACATCAAATCCTGTAATCCTTAAGTCCAAAAAGAAATCCAAAAAGGAAGGGGTTAAACAGGTAACAGCTGAGGTTGCTCAAAAGAAGAAGGTGCAACATAAGAACTTATCAAACTCCAGTCCTAATGTGTCTGAAGAGCTGAAAGCTTTATCACAAAATCAGACACAGCTGGTTATGATGGTTCAACATCTATTGGGAAGAGTCAACCAATTAGATGTTCCTATGTTGAATCCACAGAAAAGGAGGTCCAAGCCAAAGGATTCCTCTTTTCCACCATCTTCTTCCTCTCAAGCTGTTATTTCTAGCAAACTTGTTAGTCCACCATCTGTTGATGTGAATAGGCCCAAAACCAAAAAGGTTTGGGTCTCAAAATCTAACTAATTTGCTTTGTTCTGCAGGGTTCTTCAACATGCCACAGAGGCATCTGGTATGTAGACAGTGGAGGATCCATGCATATGACAGGAAACAGATCACTTCTTAATGACTACTCTCAAGGAAGGAAGGGATTTGTATCTTTTGGCAATGATGCAAAGGGTTACATCATCGGCAAAGGCTTTGTTTCCAATGGGGAAATAAAGTTTGATGATGTTAACCATGTGGAAAATCTCAAGTACAACCTCTTGAGTGTCAGTCAAATGTGTGACAAAGGCCATGTTGCTCTTTTCACAAGTCAGAACTGCCGGATTCTGTCATCCAAAGTTCTGAGTTTGATTGACAAGGTGTTGGATAAACACACTCTCCTTAAGGCCAACAGGACAGGAAGAGTGTATGCCTTAGATCTTTCTAAGAAAATAGATCTCAAAGGCCATCCTTGCCTATTTTCCAAGGCTTCCCCTCAAGAATCTACACTATGGCATAGAAGGCTGGGTCATGTTAATCTCAAAAACATAAATCAGCTGATTAACCATGGTTTAGTAAGGGGATTGCCTATGAAGGAGTTCAAATGTGAAGATGACTGCACTGCTTGTCTAAAAGGAAAACAGCACAAAGTTTCATTTCCTTCCATAGAAGAACCTAAGTCCACAGCCTGCTTACAACTTCTTCACATGGATCTCTTTGGTCCTGTGAGAGTGATGAGTATGGCTAAGAAGAAATACTGTCTAGTAATTGTGGATGATTACTCCAGATTTGTATGGACTTTCTTCTTGCATTCAAAGGATGAAGCACCTCAGAAGATTATCAACTTTGTGTTGTATGTTGAGAAGCAGTATTCCCTCTCAGTCAAGTGTATTAGAAGTGATAATGGAACGAATTTAGAAACAATACACTTGATGAGTTCTACCTCTCAAAGGGAATCAAGAGGCATTTTAGCATTCCAAGAACTCCTGAACAAAATGGAGTAGTGGAGAGAAAGAACAGGACCCTTATTGAAGCTGCAAGGTCCATGTTGGCTGACTCTGGATTGCCAATGACTTTTTGGGCTGAAGCTATCAATACTGCTTGTTATGTACAAAATAGAGCTCTAGTGAATAAGAGGTTGATGAAAACTCCATATGAAGTTCTTCATCATTTGGCCCCTCTAATTTCATTCTTTAGAGCTTTTGGATGTCCTTGTTTCATTCTCAACACAAGGGATCAACTCCAGAAATTTGATTCTAAGGTGGATGCAGGATATTTTGTTGGTTATTCATCAACTTGCAAAGCATACAGAGTCTTCAACTGTAGAACAAAGATGGTTGAAGAGACTCTACATGTTAAGTTTAATGAATCTCCAAAGGACAAGATTCCACAAAATCCTGTGGAGATATTTGATTTGGACATACTACAATATGCTCCTCATCAAACTCCTGCTGTTGCTCATGTCAACAGTTCTCCACCTGGTGGTACTGCTGGTGCTGATGATGATGATAGTAGTACTCACCTCTTCAGATTTACTGATCAACTGCCTGATTCAGCTAGACCTGATGTTCCTGCAGCTCCAGCAGCACAATCCACAACAAATGCTGATGAGATTTCTACAACTTCAACTTCCTTTGAACTACCATCAACTGATTGGTTTCAAGGAAATTCTTCACCATCACCATCTGTTGCTGCTGAGCCTGCTACAAACACTTGCACTGATCTCATTGTGTATCAAGATCTGAAGAATCACCCTATGTCTCAAATCATTGGTGATATCACTGCTGGTGTATCAACAAGAAGTCAATTGTCAAATTTCTGCTTCTATGCTCTCTTCATTAGTCAGCAAGAGCCAAAGAATTATCACATTGCATTAAAAGACAATGGATGGGTTGATGCCATGCAGCTTGAGCTTCTTCAGTTCAAGAAACAACAAGTGTGGGAACTTGTTCCTCTACCTCCAGGTAAGTGTGCAATAGGCACTAAATGGGTGTTTAGGAATAAGACTGATGAAAATGGGCTTATTGTTAAGAACAAGGCCAGACTGGTGGTTCAGGGGTTTGCACAAGAAGAAGGTATTGATTATGATGAAACCTTTGCTCCTGTAGCCAGACTGGAAGCAATTCGATTGTTTTTAGCTTATGCTGCTTATCAAAATCTTAAAGTTTTTCAAATGGATGTCAAAAGTGCTTTTCTGTATGGGAAAATTAAAGAAGAGGTTTATGTATGTCAACCACCAGGTTTTGAGGACAACAAACATCCTAATTGGGTGTATAAGCTTGATAAGGCTCTTTATGGGTTGAAACAAGCTCCTAGGGCCTGGTATGAGACATTATCAAACTTTCTTCTTGAAATAATTTTACTAGAGGCACCATAGATAAAACTTTGTTCATTAAGAAAGCAGGGCAGCATAATCTACTTGTTCAAATTTATGTAGATGATATTATTTTTGCATCCTCTGATCCACAGTTGTGTGATGACTTTACAAAGCTGATGCAACAAAAGTTTGAAATGAGTGCAATGGGGGAATTACAATTCTTTCTGGGTTTGCAAATCAAACAAAAGGCTGATGGAATTTTCATTCATCAGTCCAAATATACAAAAAATCTTTTGGAAAAATTTGATTTACAAAATTGTAAACCCTGTTCTACTCCCATGTGCAACACCACACAACTGGATACAGATCAGAAAGGTAAAGTGGTTGATGAAACACTTTACAGATGTATGATTGGGTCCTTGATGTACCTAACAGCTTCTAGACCAGATATTATGTTTGCTACATGTGTTTGTGCTAGATTTCAGGCTGCACCTAAGGAGTCTCATTTGATTGCAGTCAAGAGGATCTTTAGATATTTGCAAGGCACTCCATCTCTAGGTTTATGGTATTCTACTAGACATTCTGGTAAATTAGTTGCTTTTTCTGACAGTGACTATGCAGGGTGTAAGTTGACCAGGAAATCAACTTCTGGTGGATGCCAATTCCTAGGCAACTGTTTGATTTCTTGGCAGAGTAAGAAACAAACTCAGTTGCTACATCAACTGCTGAAGCCGAGTACATTGCTGCTGCAAGTTGTACATCTCAGGTATTATGGCTTCAAAACCAATTATTGGATTATGGCATAACTGAGACTAAGACTCCATTGTTAATGGACAGTTCTTCAGCTCTTTGTATTGTCAAGAATCCTGTCCAGCACTCTAGGACTAAACATATTGAAATCAGACATCACTTTATTAGAGATTGTTTTGAAAAAGGTCTGATTGATCCAAAATTTGTTCCTAGTGCTGATGAGCTTGCAGACATTTTTACTAAGCCTTTGGATAGTTCAACTTTCCACAACCTGGTGTTAAGGCTTGGTATGCTGCAGCTAGAATAAGTGACAACTACCGATAATCTCAGTAATAAATACTGATGATCATTGGTAACCATGTCATATATAAGTACTTCATTTGTTAAAACAGCTGATGTAGTTATAACAGCTGATGAAATCACAACAGCTGATGTAACTACAAATGCTGATGTCAGAAATGCAGATAAGTACTGATGACCAATGAAACAAATTTTAATGTGGAGGTCAGACTGAAACAGCTGAAAAGCTAAGAATTGACGACAACAGCTGATGAGTAATTTCTCTTCAGTTGTTTTTCCAACTGCTGTTTCTAAACAACTGAAGCCACAGCTATGTCTTCAGTAGTTTACAACTACTGAAGACTACCGCTAAGTCTTCAGCTGTTTACATCAACTGATGACAAAACCACTGTCTTCAGTAGTTACACAACTACTGATGACAACACACCATGTCCTCAGTTGTTTCACCACCTGAAGTCGGAATTGTCCTCAGTAGTTTTATAACTACTGAAGACTAAATCAAAGACTTCAGCTGTTTCAATGTCTGACGGTTTAAAACCAAGTCTTCAGTTGTTTTATAACAACTGATGATCACACCAATACGGTCAGTCATTTCAACCTCAAAAGTTAATGCCACGTCATCAGTTTCAGCAAATGATGACTCACCAAAAACCTTCAGTCGGTTCATAACCCTACCCTATAAATCCCTTATCTCACCAGAGTTTTTCTCACCTTTACTCTCAAACCTAACGTTCAAAAAACTCTGTACCCTCTCTTCATCCATGGCGACCATGCAACTAAAACCTCGACACAACTGTGTCGCTCACCTTACTAAATCACCATTCTGGACCAAGTTTCACAACGCCATTGATTTAATGGTCCAGTCACCTTACCAAACAGCCTTTCTGATAAACCCCACCATATATGCCGAATCCCTTAGCCAATTCTGGACAAACGTCACTCTTGTCTCTGAGGAGAATGACACAGAGTCACTTCATTCGTTTGTCCATAGCCAAAAGGTGGTCATCAATCCAGAGATTCTTCGCCAAACCCTCAATCTGGATGATGCCACTTTCCCGACTAGCTATCCAAAGGGCACCACTGATCTATCCTTTGCCCACCATGGATACGAAGGCAATCTGAGTGCCTCTACCATATTGAAGAAACATTTCCAGGATGCTGAACGGCTTATCTTTCATATGGTAATGTCTGCCTGGCTCCAAAGACTTCATCATGGGATCAAATGTCCACAAGGTGGCAACAGTATTGTACTCTATCCTTGAGCAACAACCTTTAAATTTTTCTGAAATATTATTCTTAGAGCTCAAGGATATGGCCCAAAAACAACTTTCTAACCGTTGGATACTATATCCTCGGTTTATAATGGCCATAATTGAAAACCAGCTTCAAGCTGAGGGACTTGTTGGCCTGGGAGTCCCTGCTATGGCTGTATTGCCTGAAGTATACTCCCGGCACAACTCTGACCAATCACTCAAAATGGCTGCCAAGCTGCGCAAACCCACGCAGCTGGAACCCACAGCCACCACCACAAAATCCAAAGTCCCCACCAAACCAAAAACAAAACGAACCAAAACAGCTATTCAGGAAGATGAGTCCCCTGAAGATGCTCCTGTACCACCAAGACAGGATATACTTACTGGTGTAACCCCCCAGTAGTATCAGAGACTCACCCAGCCACAGCCGCTCAGGATTCCTCTCAAAAGGAACCTGAAGCAACCAAAGAAGGGTACCCACAAATCTGGAATCTTCCTCATTTGAGGAGATTGCCATTGAAACTCACCATTCTCCCCAGGTGCATAATACCCTATCTCCCAATGAAAATGCCCCCCAAAGCCCAACACTTATAATTGCAAATGTGCTGACTCAGCTGCATGCCTCTCCTCCTCCCCGACAACTACCTAAAGGGAAAACCACAGATATTGAGGTAGAGGATCAACATGCTTCTGACAACCCACAGCACAGGGGTTTAAATGTTCAGTCTCCTAGTGTAGATACGGAGACAAGAATATCTGGTGAGGCTGCCACCCTCTTCTGCATCAGCACATGATCAGACTGAGGCTGGTAACATGGCTAAGACCTCATCAGAGGCAACAGCTGATGAAGGACATCGTCCTGAGGCTGGAAGTCCCCAGTTCCAAGAAAAAGGGGCACATGCTACATCTGGTCTACACCCAGAGCATGTACATCTTGCTACTAGCAAGAGGTCAGGTGATTCACATCTGCTGATGATGACCTGGGCTTCTTTTATGATGTTCTAGCCCAGAACACAATTCTTGAGGAAGAAGTCAGTAGACTACAAAGACTACTTGACCAATTCTCTCAAGAAGCAAGTCCATCTGATACCACCATACACCCACAGATGGCACCTTCACCTGAAGGTCTCCTAAACACTCACCACTAAAAAAAACATTCAATCCACCAGCCTCTACTTCTGGCACTGTTTCTCAGGGACAGAACCCCTCTGAGCAAACAGCTGCTATATTCCACAAATCCCTACCTCTCATCACCCCAATGATCACCGACATTGTGATCAAACCCTTGGATGACAAACTTCCCTCAATCATACAGCCACTGGTGGAGGAGATTGTGAGCACAAGGCTTTCTACTACTCAAACCCTTGCAACCAATGCAACCAAAAAGGGGGAGAGTCAGTCAGTGAAAGACAAAGGGAAGCGCATATTGATAGAGAGAGAACAGGAGGAAGAAGAGGTTGTTGAGAAAGAGACTGAGAAGGAGGAAGAGTATGTGAAGGGAGCTGAACTGATCAAGTGAGTGAAAGTCACAAAGACTTTCACATCACATATAAGAAGAGGAAGATTGAAAGAAAAGAAAAAGAACTCCAACTTGATGAGATGGTCAAAATGGCGGATGCTACACATAGTAAATCTATGGACTCCATTATTGACCAACTATACAGACAAGGGTTCGATACTGCACAGCTTGACTCAGAGATTAGAAGACTTGAAGTTGAAGAAATTAACTCAAGATGGGCAAGCTATGATGTGCTAGAAAGAGAAAGACTGGAGATCATGATCAGATTTATTGCTAAGTATCTTGGAAGATCATTGATAGAGATTAAGTCATGGACCAGGGACAGTATCTTGGCTATAACCACCAAGATCTGTACGTCTGAAGCATATACAAAGGGATTAGTGATTGAAGCTTTAAATGAAGCAGGTGCTGGAAAAAGAAACGAACTAGCAAAATACTCCAAAGCCTCACTCATTACAAGAATGCTAGAACAACCTGCAAAAACCTACCACTTCAAAATCACCACTACCACAACCCATTAAAAACAACTCCTTTACCCTCAAAACCAACAGCCGATGATGCATCCAAGAAGAAGAAGAGAAGGATGTTGAGGCTAGAAGAAGAAGAAGAAGAGGATGATGAGGAAGAAGATAGGCTGCCTCTTTCTGCAGTCCTAACTTTGCCTAAAGCCAAATCTATGCCCATCACTCCCACCTCACAGATGGAAACTGTGAGAGTAAAGATTGAAGAAGAGCAACTGCAAAGGCTTCATGATGAGGAGATGCTAAAGAGTATAGATAAAACTTATGCTGCTTCTTCATCAATAATAAGTATGAAGAAAGAAGCTCTGAGACTGTACACCCTTGCCAACACATTTCAATATCAAAAGGAAAAGGTGAGGATGTGGCCTGATCCTAGGGTGGCTCACAGAATTGTGAAGAAGGACATTCCTGCACGATACAAGGGCCAGATAAAAAGGATCGTAGATGAAGAGATCACAGTGGTCCTTGTAGTATCACCCTGGGAGATTGTAGAAGACTTCAAGAAGGCTTATGAGACTAAACAGCCTCCCCAAAAGATGTTAGAAAACAGAGTGATCAAGAAGGGGTTAGTCTACAAGAAGCTTGAGAACTTCAAACAAAATGAGCTCAGTCTGTTACTTGAAGGTAATCACCCAGATGAGTTTGCCTACAGACAGATCACAACAGTTGAGCTCAAAAATGGCAAACAGGCCAAATACATCTCAGAGCTGTATGGGCGTGAAGGATTGTTCGATGGTGAACCAGAGAATCTTACTATGGAAGAACAAATCATGTTTCTCAGAGCATACACCAGAGAATCCTACAGGCTTATACATGGGAAGTGAGTTTCATGGATGGGGGAACAGCTCAGTGTCCAATTCCCCAATACAGAGCTCCCATCCATACTTTGCCAACCAAATCATCAGAGACTTACTTCCAGGCCGGTGCTTATATGGGTCATCTTCTCAACTGATCAAGAAGGAAAAAGACCATTCATTTTGCCAACAATAAGTGGGACCTCAATAAAGTTAAAGGTTTTGGCTGCATTGGTTCAGGGGGAGTTTGTTGGACCAAAAGAACCAATGAGCCGGATCAGAAAAACCTTTAAGTCCCACAGACGTCACAACAACTACTGAAGTCCACAACAGCTGAAGACAACAACTGATTACAAAGTCTGAAGACACAAGTGCTGAAGACCAAGTCTGAAGACACAAGTGCTGAAGACAAAGTCTGAAGACACAAGTGCTGAAGACAAAGTCTGAAGACAAGTGCTGAAGACAAAGTCTGAAGACAAGTGCTGAAGACAAAGTATCAGGCGTTGTCACAACAGCTGAAGAGGACTTCTTCAGTAGTTGTGACGGTTTGCTTTCAGTAGTTTTATATTTTCTATTTTCAGTAGTTTTGTAAAACGACTGAAGAGTTTGTTCTTCAGTCGTTGTAGTATCAGTAGTTTCTTTTCAGTTGTTTCATGTTTTATACTTAGCACTCTGACATGTTCTCAGTAGTTGTGAACATTTCAGTAGTTTATTAAGAATTAGTTATTTTTGTACTAGATCTGCTAGTAATCACCATCCCGTGATTACAGCAGTGATTGCACTCTATATAAGGAGTGCCAACCCTATTGTAACTGTGAATGATTTAGCAATAATATTGGGCATTATTGAAACATTCCAAAACACAGAAAAATATTCTCTCGCATTTGTTTACAAGTAACAAACTCTTGCTATAATTTGACTAATTCTTCTCTTCATTCCGCTGCATTACACTCTAATACTTCAAACTTGTGATCGTTGATCCTATCACAAACTCTATCTACAGAGGCTTCAAGAAGTGCAAACTGCCAAGTAACTATAGGAAGCGCTGAAGCTGATGTCCTTCAAACTGCTCTTCCAAACTCCATCTACAGAGGCTTCAAGAAGTGCAAAACTGCCAAGTAACTATAGGAAGCACTGAAGCTGATGTACGAGGGGTCCATTGAAGCAAAGGAGAACAAGAAGGATCTCCTGAAGCATCTGTTTGAAAACTTCACCTTCAAGGTAGGAGAAACCATGACTTAACAATACTTCAGGTATGTTGAGATTGTGGATACTCTAATGGATGTTGGAGTAACTCTTGAAAACAGGAACAATGTAAGGAAGTTTATGTCCTCTCTTCCTAGACAATGGACGCATTATTGTGTTGTTATCAAGGGGACTGAGAACCTTAAGCCTCTTTGTTAGGACCTGGTATTTGAACGAAATACCTAGTGATTAGCGTGTAAACCAGATCAAATAGTGCGGAATCCTATTTGATTGGCGATCCAATCAGTGAGAACACACGAAGAATCAATCAAGTATTGAATCTAACGTTAGAAATCGATTGGGAATCGATCTAATGTGTTCTATGAACTTGGAGAACGAATTGGGAGGCTTCTGGACGGCTAGGGTACCTCTGGAGTCGTAATAGAATGAATGCTTACGTTTTTCCACGAATTGGGTTGTATTTATAGGTTAGTATTGTTCATTCGGGCGACTGGACCATAAGTATGGTTCAGTCGTGCGATTGAACCATGCGGTTGATTCATCCGCACGACTGAGCCAATCTTATGTGTCAATCATACGACTGATCCAGTCTCCTGGTTCAGTCGTGCGACTGAGTCAATCGTATGAAGTTATTCATGCGTGTGGTCCATTCGCATGGGCCATTCGCATGAGAACTTCATTATGTTAAGTTTGAATGTATTATTTAATATAACATTATGTGTAAACATTCAAACAATCACAAACCTAATTAACCAATTCAATATCGACTCATTAATGAAATATTAGACATTACAAATCACAAACAATCCATATCATTTCATTAATCATTTCAAATTACATCAGAATCAGATAAACAAGATATATTACATTCAAATCCTGATCTAGGGACATACATGTATCAACAAACTCCCCCTTGGACCTAGATCTTTCTATTGTCTTGCTTTCTGCATCATCTCCTTGTATTTCTTGTACTTCTCCTCTTTTGTGACTCCGCGTGAATCTCAAACGCGAAGCAGAGTCGTATGACATTCTGGAACTGGAGGGCTTGTACAATATCTTGCGTATCATAGAACAGTGGCCACTTGTATAAAGTATAGACATCATTAGCCGACAAGTTGGTAAGCCACATTGGGTCGAATACCCTGATTGTATCCATTTGGCCCTCTTTGTTTAGGACTATGACCGCTTCTGCTGTTCTCCAATCGTAGTACCACCACTTAAAGTGTGGAGTGAAGTCCTGTGGCATTTCCCTGAGTGGGATTCTTGACATTGTGCGCGGAGGACTCCACTTCAACACTATCTTTGGCTTGCCAGTAATGGCATCAACCTCAGACCTTCTGATATACCTTGTAGGCTGTTGGGGTCTGAAGTTAACCCACCTGGTGTGGTACTCCTTCTTTAGGGCAGCCTCAAACCAGCCTGACATCTTCCTCGGGTCAGCATACAAAAGCTTTAGTTGGCCAGCTGGTTGAGCTCAAAACCTGGTAGAGTCTTCAGATCATGTGGAAATCTGAAGTACTCTATGCCCTTTTCCCTCTTAACTGCATATACGTTAAGATCCTCAAAATACGCCCATGCTATGATCCTGCCAGACACCTTATGATGTTTCTTGACTCTGTAGAGTTTGGTGTAGGCATCCTGTTTAGGTACAGCACGTTGGGCTCTAACTTCTTCAAAACACGCAGCCCACTCAGCCTTTCGGATATCGACATCATCATTTGAGGCTTGGGCCGTTTCCTCTACCTTCTCGGACTCTTGCTCCATCTTGTCTAACACCTCAAAAGTATCGCTGACGAGGGATTCACCCAGATTGGGGACCACATTTCCCTCATTGTCAGCATACTGAGGGTAGTGCTCGGCAGTGACATCTTCAATCTCGATTTCATCAACATCGTTGAGCTCTTCGTCACTGGTCGAGTCGCATGTCGGAGCATCCTTCACTATCTCATCTGGATTGAGCTTGAAGATCTCTGCGAGTTGCTCGTTTGATAGGTCGTGAATTATTTCCCCTTCTTCAGGGGTATAACTCACCGACCTCCTTACGATCCCTTGCAGATCAAGAATCATCGTTAGCTGAGTCTTGACCTGCTGAAGGGGAGCAACATCAAACTCATCCCTTTGGTAATTTGGATCTGTTTGATTTAAACATTCAACATATCAACCATTAGTAATTAATCAAAACAGAAATGCATTAAACTTAATATAAACATTAATACATAGGTTTAAATACATGATTCAAATACAAAAGTAATTAAATACATAAACATCTAATCTTTACTTTTGTCCTGGATCATCGGCTCGTCACTTGGTGGAGCAGAGGAGGAAGCTGGTTGGTCTTGTCTGTTCTTGGACCTCCTCTCTTGACCTGAAGCAGAGGCCGATGCAGCTGCATCTCCTCCTTCTGCATCATCATCATCATCCTTCTCCTCTGTCCTTTCTTCTTCTGTCCCCTCATCCTCCTCTGTCTCATCCTCATCATCCTCATCATCATCTTCATCATCATCATCACCATCATCTCCGTCTCCCTCTTTGATCTTCAAGGGCTCCTCCTTAGATCCCTTTAGCTTTAACATGATCTTCTTCTTCGCCTCCTCCAACTCCTCTATCTTCTTGTTTGATGTGACACTATGTGCTTGGAGTTGGCTATCTCATGGCTCTGAGCAGCCATATGTTGGGCCTGCTCCTCAATATCTCGAGCCTGCTCTGCAATCTGGTGAGACTGTGCAGCAGTCAGGTCAGCAAGCTGGCGGATCTGAGCCGCCTTCTCCTCATCTGCAGCTAATAGGCGCATCACCATCCGGTTAAGCGCAGACAGCTGTTCCTCTACCCCAATTGGAGGTAGAGGTGATCCATATGTATGAGAGGGATGGGCTGAGGGTCCAGCTTGGTGGGTAGTGGTGGTGGTGGTGGCTGTAGTGAAGATGGGTCTGTGAAATGGTGGAGGTGATGTGGGAGTGAAGATATGGTGGTAGATGGAATCTGTACAGTGGTGGGAGGTGTGGTGGTGGCTGTGGTAGCTGTGGTGGCTGTGGTGGCTGTGGTGGTGGATGGTGTGGCTGTGGAAGTGGTAGTGGTGGTAACGAAGGTCAAACGTCTCTTCTTCTTCTTTTGCCCGTGGGGCTGAGCCATCCTTTTCCTCCTCGTTCCCGTCGAGGTGGATGCTCCCCCTACAACCCTGCTAGCTGACTCGGTGCATAACTAGATCAGTAGCTGTCTCTCCTGAGTCTCTTGGGCGTTCACCAACCGCCCTTAGCCCATACTCTGTGGGAACAACTTTGCTTCCCACAGTTCGTGTCAAGGGCTCCTCGTCCGACTCCTCTTCCTCCGCACAGGAACAAAGTCCTGATGGAATCCAGCAGACTCGGCTATGTCTCCAGCTGGGGCGGACACTGGAGGTATAACATCAGAAACTGTGCCTCTCGGTGGAGTAGGCATATCATCCCCAGCGTCCCCACTGTCGTCATCATCTGAATCATGCTCTGGGAGCAGTAGCCTCTCGTCATCAGAATCACTATCATCATGACGCCATTTGCGTCTCCCCGGCGCCACATATCTCTCGTTGGCCAAGTGGCCAATCAACCTCTTCACCTGGGGCTTCACCTGCTTGCCCCTATACACCCTCATACGACCCAAGGTCGTGTCATCCATAATCTCCAGTGCAACTGCATCATGACTCTCCTTGGGAAGAAGTGGCAGCTTCTCGTTGAAGATCAGCTGTAGAAACCTAGGGTACATACAAAAACCCTCCTTCCCCTTAGCCTCCAGGTTCTCCACCAGATAAGAAAAGATCATACTCGAAAAGCTGAAAGGGTGGTTCAGCACCAGTGCCACGTAGGCATTCTGAATCTGGTCTGATAGGTCATCGAACCCACCCCTCCTCGAAGCAATGCACTTTAGGATCACATGCGCCAAGTACTTGTACTGGGGGCACAGGTTGCTCTTGTTGAGCACACCTGAGTTTATGTCCCCAGCGTACTTGATCCTGAGGAAGCAGCCTCTCACAGTCAGTGGATGTAATCTGGTGGGGTGATCAGTATCGTCCCCAAACTCAAGAACTCTCTGGATATCAGCAGCAGTAACCTCGATATCATGACCCAGAATGGAGCTCCGTATACTGTACGGCTCACGAGAGCGATCAACTGAGGCATTCTCCCAGAATGCCTGGTGTAATGACCTGTAGGGCGTGCAAGGTGTAGATATGGCCTTATGTATCCGAGACCGTCTAAGGAAAGCTATAATCTCTGTAAACTCGGCCCCGTTCCGAGTAGTATGATCCAAGTGAGCACATATGTTGTGCTTTGGATTAATGGACCATCTATCCGCCATTTTGCCTGAAACACAAGACACAGAACCATTAGTACATAATACATCAAAATTCAGTTCTAAGTGTAATGTTTAAATTCATTCTGATTCATTCGTGCGAATGAATCATGCGACTGAAGTCAGTCGGTTGTCCTTTCATGCGACTGAGCTCATTCGGGTGAATGAGACATGCGACTGAGTTCAATCTGCTGACTGAGTCTGCGATTGGTTCAGTCGGCCGACTGAGCTCATTCGCATGGTTCATTCGGCCGATTGACCCAATCGCAAGTTTCAATCGTGCGATTGGAGTTCATCCGGACGACCAGTCGCCTGTCCCACTGTTCAGTCGCCTGTTGTTCGAATCTTGATCAAAACAAGTGATTTAACATGGGTTACCGGTTCAATAGACTCGCCATTTAGTCACTAATAACCTATTAAACTTAATTTTAACATTTTGCATAGTTTAGGTTGGTTATTAGGTCATTTATAGTCCATTTCTTGTTTTCATTCGAATATCACCAAATTAGGGTTCCATTCCTTCTGTTTTCGGTGCGATATCAATGCCATCTACCTGTATATAAGTCAACGAATGTCAGAAGATCAACAGCAATGTGAAAACAAGGTCTAGAGAAATTTTGGCAGAGTAACGGGAAGAAGTGCGATTTGGGAGCGATTGGGTGTGATGAGTGAAATGCGATCGACTGTGGCCCTTTAAATACTGAAACTGAGTTCAATCGGCCGACTGGCCTCATTCGCTCAGTTCATTCGGGCGACTGAGGCTCAATCGTGCGATTGGCCCAGTCAGTCGCATGCAGTTGGCCGACTGAGGTCCAGTCGGTCGACTGACTCATTCGTACCCTTTCATTCGCATCTTCAGTTGACCGAATGAGTCTCAGTCGGTCGACTGACTCATTCGCCCCCTTCCATTCGGTCGAATGGGTCATTCTGATAAGCCATTCGGGTGACTGGCTCAATCTCATGTCCAGTCGTGCGAATGGGAGCCATTCGCATGGTTGGTCCATACTCATGGTCCAATCGTGCGAATGGGTCATACTTAGTAAATTTTCTGCCATTTTGAACATTATACTTTTAAGACCCTTTTAACTTTTGAAATTAACATTATGAGCTTTTGATCATCTCAGACATGATCATTTTAACTTGAAAACCTTTTGATCACCTCAGACGTGATCCTTTTAAACAATTTAGTCACCTCAGACGTGACTCTTTTAAACACTTTGTCACCTCAGACGTGACTGTTTTAAACTTTGAAAACGCATGTGGTCATCTCAGACATGACCCTTTTAGTGAGTTGATCCCTTACTGATTTTCATGATGTAGTCCGACAAACAAAACAAACTGAAATGACTAACTAAATTAGAAAATTAAACTAAAGAATAAAATAAGACTTGTTTTTGGCTTTTTGTGAGAGATAAATCCTAAGATGGAAATCTACGGGATTTGGTTCCGGAATAGGCAGCTTCAACTTAGATTGACCACACCTGGACCAATTCAATTTTGGAATCATACAGGCAAGTCAAATCATTTGGGACTTGTTATCAAAATCTTTTGATGCTCAATTCTTGGTTTTCATCCAGAGTCGTTAGCAACTTTAGGAAATCATACTGGAACTATTAGATTCCCACATTGATTTGAACTTTCAAGAATTGCAGCCACAATGATTGTCAATATGTTTGTCCTCTTAAATCCATACACAGACTTTTGACACAAACTGGTGATAGTTTTAGGTTTAATTATTTCAACTAACATTTGTGGATCCCACACTTATATGGTAATCAACATTCCTCAGGAGCTTTTGAGCGGTCTACGGGTATTTTTACAAGAAGAGACTATCAAAGAGAAGCCAATCCTCAGGTCAGTGCCATCGCACAGCAGAGAGGCGGCAAACAACAATGAATTCTAGAATATCTAGGTTATGCTTATCCTCAGGTCAGTGCCATCGCACAGCAGAGAGGCACACAACCTATCTCCTTGTTAGAGCAGCTTAATTTTATTTTGCACAAAATGCACCAACAACATAAGTCATTAGTTTGATAGCATTTGTCTTTCATTTTTTTTCGTGCTTTGCTCTATTTATGGTCATCCGCACACATTTGTGGCGTTTACATGCTCATTACCCCTTATTGGAATATTGTTGATTGTGTTAACCAGTGATAAGATGGAAGCCCACAGTCAGTTGAACAACTTAGTTTGATCTTGAGATCACCAGTCAGGTCTAATCATCTATTGTGTTGAATCTACCGACATATCATTTGTGGTCTAGCAACCTCTAGGTCTACTCTCTTTGTGTTACCTTAGTAGTTACCAGTTTTCTATCATCTTCCCTTTTTTATTGCTTAGACTACACAGACTTATACTTTGAATTTTTGCATCTTTTCTAAATTAAAATTTTAAAGTCCCTCTTGATTTGTTCCTGTGTACTATCATTTTCCAAAGGGTTTGAATCGGTATCACAGATACGATCTACCTTATATCAGCTATCCACTCCTTCTCCCTCGTTTTTTGTTTTTTTTTAATGTTACTTGCTGACTTATTCTCCCCCTAAAATACTAAAATCATAACTGGTTTAATTATTTTAGGATTTTAATAAACAGCAGAATAACATGAGTTTAATTTAAACAGACTAAAATAAACAAATAAAATAAAATAAAAAGAAAATTAACTAAACTACATCGGACTACACATGATCATCATCAGGAATAACATCACTTTTCTTTTTAACGCCGTTGACCTCTAGCAAATATTGAAAACGTGGTTTATCAAAGCTTTAGTATAGAGGTCAGCGCGTTGAAAATCAGTATTAATTTTTACCACATCAATTAAGTTCTTTTCAAAACAATCTCTTATGAAATGGTATTTAATACCGATATGTTTGGTCTTTGGATGTTGGACCGGATTTTTAGTTACTGCAATTGCAGCAGAGTTATCAACAAAAATAGGAGTAGAAGAGAACTTTAAACCGTAATCCCGCATTTGCTGTTGAATCCAGATGATTTGTGAACAGCAACTTGCAGCAGCAACGTATTCGGCTTCACAGGTTGACAATGCAACCGATGTCTGCTTCTTACACTGCCAGGTAACTAATCTTCTCCCAAAGAATTGACACCCTGCTGATGTAGACTTGTAGTTCATCTTGCAGCCCCCGTAATCCGAGTCACTATACGCCGTGAGCTCAAAGTCATCATCATGAGGATACCACAACCCAAGTGTGGGTGTACCCTTCAGATAACGAAAATCCTCTTGACCCCGATCAGATGGTTGACCTTAGGCTTAGCCTGATATCTAGAACATAAACATGTAGCATACATGATATCAGGTCTTGAGGCAGTGAGATACATGAGGGATCCAATCATTCCTCGGTACATTGTGGCATCCACAGATCTCCATTTTCATCAGGTGCTATATCATGATTCGTAGCAAGTGGAGTCCCAGCAGCAGAAGCATTCTCCATGTCAAAACGACTGAGAATGTCTCCTACATACTTGGTCTGATGTAGAAAGATCCCATTTGGTGTCTGATCCACCTGTAACCCGAGAAAGAACTTCATCTCCCCCATAGCACTCATCTCAAACTCTTTCTTCATAACTGCTTCAAACTCTTTGCATAACTCTTCGTTCTTTGAACCGAAGATTATGTCATCGACATAGATCTGTACGAGCAGTAGGTCGCCATCTTTTTCTTTGATGAACAGCGTGCAGTCAATGACTCCCCTGCGAAAGCCGTGTTTCACAAGATGAGTCGAGAGTTTCTCATACCAGGCTCTTGGAGCTTGATGAAGCCCGTATAAAGCCTTGTCGAGTTTGTAAACTCTATCCCGATGATAAGGATCTTCAAATCCCTCGGGTTGACTGACATAGACTGTTTCTCTGATTTCCCCATGAAGGAATGCACTCTTCACATCTAATTGGTAGACTTTAATCTTCATGTACGATGCATAGGCAAGGAAGATACGAATGGCTTCCATCCTTGCCACGGGTGCAAACACTTCATTGTAGTCAATTCCCTCGACTTGGCGAAATCCCTGAACCACCAATCGAGCTTTGTTCCTGATAATGACCCCTTGGTCATCCTTCTTGCATTTCAAGACCCATTTGGTGCCAATGACCTTAGCACCTTTAGGTCTATCAACCAGAGTCCATACACCTAACTTCTTGAACTGAAGAAGTTCTTCTTGCATGGCACTCACCCACGCCTCATCATTTAGTGCATCACTGACGTATTTTGGCTCAAACTGCGAGACAAAACACCGATAAGCACCATCATGAATGTAACCCTTCTCCATAACCGAGGCGTAATCAGCTGAGTATAGCTGATTTCGGGTTTGTACTCCTGATCTGACATCCCCAATGACATTGTCTAGGGGATGATAGACGTTTAGTCGTGATCCTGGAGTAGTAGGAACAGCTACCTCAGAGCCAAGATTATGAACATTTGGTTCTGCATCTGAGGTAGTTGGAGTTTGAGGTTCCGAAGTCGAAGGTGCATCACTGGTAGATGCTTGTGGACTTTCAGGAACTGGAACCTGTTCCTCCTGACTGTTCTGGTCATCTTCTTCAGCTTCATCTTCAGAGGAGGAGTCACTGTCGTCGACTACTCCCCCTGACTGAGTAGATGATTCTCCCTGTGAGCTAGATGATGTTGAATCATGAGATGGTGTATTCAAGATATCATACATCATCCGAGTAGCTAACTCATCATCCGAAGGAGAGATAGGGATGTTGAAGGACTTGAAGAATCCATCATAGTCGAAAAAGTAGGCGGGTCCTTTGCCAGTAGGTGGTGTGGTATATCTCTGAACGTCAACATTACACCACACTTCTACTAGACCCGTTGAGTTGTTGTAAACTCGCTTGTTCGGTATGTTGTATCCTAGAAGATTCCTTCATCAGCCTTCTCGCTGAATTTACCTTCTTGTGTTTTCTTCAGAAGTGTGCACGGCGCGCCAAATGGTTCGAGATACTCCAAATTCGGTTTGCGTCTTTGTAGTAGCTCGTAACATGTCTTTCCGTGGCGCTTGACTATCAGAACTCGATTCAGTGTATAACATGCATTAGCCACTGCCTCATTCCAGAATTGGATAGGCAGTTTCGAGTCTGCCAGCATAGTCCGTGCTGTCTCTATCAAGCTTCTGTTCTTTCTCTCAGCAACGCCATTCATCTGAGGCGTGTAGGCAGAAGTGAATTGATGCACAATTCCCTTTTCCTTGCAGTAAGCCTCCATCCACTGGTTCTTGAATTCCGTCCCGTTGTCTGAGCGTACTTGTCTAACCTTCAGCTTGTAGAGAGATTCCAGTGTGGTTACTAACTCCTTGAATGACTCAAATGTTTCTGATTTGGACTTCAGAAACATTACCCAAGAGAACCTTGAGTAGTCATCAGTAACCACAAAACAGTACAAGTCGCCTGCAATGCTCTTTGTACTGACTGGACCAAACAGATCCATGTGAAGAAGTTCAAGAGGAAGTTCTATTGAATGAACTTTCTTTTCCTTATGAGACTTCTTCGTCTGTTTGCCTTTCTTGCAAGCTACACAAAAATCAGGAAGCTGGAAGTTCTTGACATTAACTCCTCTCACAAGATCCTTCTGAATCAAGTGATTCATCTTCCTTTGACTAATGTGTCCCATTCTCCTATGCCAGGAGATGGAATCCTTCTCAGTAGCTTTAGATAGAAAGCACTGAACCTCATGATCCGTTGTAGAAGCTGTTGACAGATCCAAAACATAAAGGTCTTTATATCTTGAAGCTGTCATCAGAACTTGGTCCTCTGGAATCACGTAGTCTTTCTTTAGCACGTAACACTTCTTGTTGTCGAAGATGACTTTAAATCCCTTATCACAGATTTGGGAAACAGAAAGTAAGTTATTTTGAAGTTGTTGAACGTAGTTCACCTTATCAAACTTAACTTTCTGATTTCCCACTTCTCCCTGAGCTGTGATATAGCCTCCCTTGTTTCCAGCAAACGAAACATGCCCTCCTTTTATTTGCTTGACGTTTGATAAAAGAGCCCTGTTTCCTGTCATGTGCCTGGATGCTCCGCTGTCTACAATCCACGTGTTAGTTTCAGCACTGTAGCGAACACCCTGCACATACAATGTAAAAGATTAGTTTAGGTTAGGAACCCAAGCCTTTACTGGCTTGGGTTTCCCAGAGGCATCACACATCATGAATTCAACCCATTGACCCTTAGAGGGTGAGGGTAGCTCAGGTTCCTTCTTGTCATCATTATCAGACACAGAGGATGACTTCTCTTTCCATAAGCCAGATTTGTGCAAGGCCTGTTTGTGATAAACAGTCGACTGGCTAACGGGTTGAACTTTAGGTTCACTAGTTCTTCTAGGTGGAGTTAAAGAACTCCTCTTAGAAGACCTAGGTTTTGAGTCCTGAAGTTCAATCTTCTTCCTAGGTGTCTGATAGTAAGGACAATAGGAAGCAATGTGTCCACACTCCACAGTTGTAGCACGACCTGCTATCAACTTTATGATTAAACTTTCTTTGTGGAGAAGTGTGTGACACTCTAGTAACATCACTCAATTTAGGTTTTGACTCTGGTTCTTTTGATGTTTTCTCTTGTTTAACAAAGTTAATGTTTTAACATGTTTAACATCTTTTTCTTTTGGTTAACTGGTTTTTGACTTGAAACATGTGAAAGATTAACATTAGAAGTCTTTTTAGGTTCTGATTTGACTCTGTTTGACCCTGACTTTAAGTTAACTTTTCAAATTCCTTTTCCAGATTAACACAAGGCATTTTACCCTTTGCCTTTGAAGTGGCCTCCTTTTGTTTGTTTCCAGATTCAATAGATGAACATGAGGAATCTGGATCACTAACAAGAGGAGTAGACACCACATGATCCTTGATGGGGTTATTATTAATTGGTCTAGTCTTAGTGTTCATCAAGGTCTCAGGTGGTGGTGGAACCACTTTATAACCCAATCCCTCCCCGTTGTTTCTTTCTCTCACTAAGTGTTGGACAATGTGTGATGAACTTGTCCAACTGTGCAGTTTCTGTTTTAATGAGTTTACTTCTACTTCTAGAACTGCCTTTTGCTTCTTAGTGTCTTCTAGGGAGTTTAGATAGTACCTAATGTCATTAGCTTGGTTAAATGCAACTACTTCGGTTTCCCTAAGCTGTTTAGTCAAAAGGTCTATCTTTTCTTTGTAACTATGCTCATTTTGTTTTAATACTCTATTAGCCTCAGTGCACAGTTGCAAATCTTTTACTAAGTTATCATTATGATCTAATAACCTAGCAAATTTTTCATCTATGCTATTTCTAAAAGTATCACAATCAGAACAAGCATGATTATTAAACATTTGGTCAGTGGTACTTACCTGAGTTGGTTCAGAAGAGTTAGCCATCAACGCAGCATCAGATGTCTCTGGTTCTGGTGATTCTGTCTTTTCTGTCTTTGCTGTGGTAGTCTCCTCTTTAGGCTTGTAGCTGACCTCAGTTGCAGTTGTCTCTTCAATATTTGACATCGCTATCTCAACTGCTAGATCTCCTTCACTCGCGGAATCATCGTCATGTCTTCTACACTTGCAATGTTTGATTCCCCTGGAGAGACAAACCTAAAGCTCCAGTCCTGTCCTTCATCATCATGAGCAGTCAAGGCTTTTGGATCCTTGCTTGATGAAGTAGAACTAGTAGCTTGCTTGTCTTGACGAGTGAAGGACGAGAATGGGTTCCCGTTACCCGTCTTCTTTGGCTTAACACATTCTCTCTTGAAGTGCCCCTTCTCTCCACAGTTGAAGCAGGTCACTTTACTCTTGTCAAAGCCAAATGTGGTATCCTTAGTAGCTACCAAGTTCTGTCCGGTCTTTTTCACAAACTTCTTCGCCCTCCGGACAGCACTAGCTAAGGCCCACATAATGTCCATCCTCTCAGCTCCATTTCGTCCACCTGCTCGTAGTCCTCGTCTGCCAGATGGCAGTTTCCAATCTTCCCAGCAACAAGTCCATCATAAGAATGAACCACTGCAGCCAAAAGATCCATGTGTTCTCGAGCTACTTCCACAGTCACATTACCGAGGTTCTCGGTCTTCAGTTTAGTAGCATTCGCTTCAGATCCAATATAGTGGGTACAAGAAGACCCCGACGTGTCTGATCCTGAAGGAGAAGCATGTGAAGGACCCGATGAGCTAGACACAAATGCAGTCTGGAGAGGTGCTCCAGATGTCTTAGCTTGAGGCGTGGCATTGTACAAAGCTGGATTCTGAGTGTACGAAGACTTCTGAGCTCTGTACTTCATCCTAAGTGCTTCTTCTCGCAGCTTTAGAATGAAGTCATTGATATCCAGCTTTGCCAGCATTTCATTCTGTCTCAGGTTAGACACGAATGAAGCCCACTTTTCCGGCAATCCGTCTGCAAAGTTAGTAACTTTTTCTTCCATGGTAGTAGCCACCCCATGTGTATGCAGTTCACTCATCAGATGGTAGAATCTATCTATAACATCGTCCAAACTCTCGTTTCCCATCGATGAGAAGTTATCGAATTCCTTCTTTAACTCCTTAGCCTTGATTGCCTTCACGAAGCATTCCCGTCGTACCTCTTTTCCAGCTCATCCCATAGTTTCTTGGACTGCTTATTCTCTGAGTACTGGTGGAAAATGTCTTTAGGATAGACTGTGTAATCAATGCATAGACTCTCTTCTCTGCATTATACTTAACTTTCTGCGCGTCTGTCATCCCTCCTAAGTAAGCTTTACTCCATCGGCTCCCACCGGCGTACTATACCCAATCTCGATAGCTTCCCACAGATTTGGATCCACTCCATTGAGGTAGATCTCAAAACGTTGTTTCCAGTGGGGAAACTCATCTAACGTTAAGAGCTTTGGTGGTTTATTATGATTACCCACCTCACTCTCAAGTAACAGCAGGTTCTGGATCCTAGAGTCCTTCCCAGCAGTAAAGGCTGACATTTGATCTTCCATGGCGAATAACTTTAAGTCTACTAAAACAAACTGTCAACTGGTGCGACTGAAGGATGCGATTGGCTATCCGTGCGAATGAACTATGCGACTGGTTCAATCGTGCGGCTGAACTAAGCGATTGGTTCAGTCGTGCGAATGAAGCTGATGCGTATGAACACTGCGAACGAATGGTTCAATCGTACGAATGGAGATGCGACTAGGTCCAATCGTGCGTCTGGGCAATGCGAATGAAGTCCAGTCGTGCGAATGGCTCACTCGTGCGACTGAAGCTGCTGTTTTGCGAAAATTTCTAGGTTAAACGTGTTTTAGCCGTAAAAATTCGAAATTTCGCAAGGTCTAATCGCCTAAGTCCGTAGAAACCAAACTTTGATGAGCAGGGAACGTCCAAGATCACTTTTGACACAAAAGATTGCGTTTTTAGTGCAAAAACACAAACTTTTTATCAATCTTGATTGAATCACACGTAATCAAGAGCCAAAGCTCTGATACCACTTGTTAGGACCTGGTATTTGAACGAAATACCAGTGATTAGCGTGTAAACCAGATCAAATAGTGCGGAATCCTATTTGATTGGCGATCCAATCAGTGAGAACACACGAAGAATCAATAAAGAATTGAATCTAACGTTAGAAATCGATTGGGAATCGATCTAATGTGTTCTATGAACTTGGAGAACGAATTGGGAGGCTTCTGGACGGCTAGGGTACGTCTGGAGTCGAAATAGAATGAATGCTTACGTTTTTCCACGAATTGGGTTGTATTTATAGGTTAGTATTGTTCATTCGGGCGACTGGACCATAAGTATGGTTCAGTCGTGCGATTGAACCATGCGGTTGATTCATCCGCACGACGTGTTCAGTCGTGCGACTGAGCCAATCTTATGTGTCAATCATACGACTGATCCAGTCTCCTGGTTCAGTCGTGCGACTGAGTCAATCGTATGAAGTTATTCATGCGTGTGGTCCATTCGCATGGGCCATTCGCATGAGAACTTCATTATGTTAAGTTTGAATGTATTAATTAATAACATTATGTGTAACCATTCAAACAATCACAAACCTAATTAACCAATTCAATATCGACTCATTAATGAAATATTAGACATTACAAATCACAAACAATCAATATCATTTCATTAATCATTTCAAATTACATCAGAATCAGATAAACAAGATCTATTACATTTCATATCATGATCTAGGGACATACATGTAGCAACATATCTCATTATCAATTTGAAGGAATTGGAATCTGAGCATCATCTTAGCTTCTGGATACATGAAAATTTTAGTAATTTTTTTTTTTAAACTTTCTTGTGCTAGATTGCCATGTATACAAAACCAACAAGGTCCTAAAGCAATAAATGGTTCTAACCAATGGACTTGGACCATACATACAACAATATCTCTCTACATTGTGCTATTTTAAGCATCAGGAGAAGCTATAATGTGAAAATCTTAAATGTTTATCCGTAGATTGGTAAACTACAGATGAATAAAGATCAACAAATGTAATTTAATTTTACAGTTTGGTAATCTGTGAAAATGTAAGTTACACATCATCAGCAGATTTTGTTGATCCGTAGATGTTCCGCGGAAGAATACATTGAGGGTCCCATTTAATAAATGAGATAAATTAATGTGTCTGAGAGTATAAATGATGTGGGGTGACTTATCAAATTCATTATTCGCTTTTTCAGCTCACTTTTCAGACCTAGAAAACTCACTCTCAACAAACTTTTTTCCACTTCCTCAGCATTCAAATTTCACCAAATCAAAACATTAAACAAACATATATATGTGTTCTTAATCCGCTGTTATTAAGGTAAAACATGTTGTAATATTCAAGAATGAACCATTTGATTCTTGTTTTATCTCACAACTGTTCGTATTCTCATATCAATAATGTGATTTTAACGAAGTCTTTTTCTTATGAACAGATGGATAATCGATTTGCGAGAGAACACAATGTGTGTGGCTTCTTAAACCCTGATGTTGTCTCAGAAGGGTGTCAAGAAATTATCAGATATCTAAGAAGATTGAGGCTGTTCTATGCCCTATCAGCAGAGCCTGTGATTTATCGATCACATATCACCGATTTCTGGAACTCTGCATATGTAGAAGAAGATGGTGAAGGTATTGTTACTGATGTTAAAAATCGAAGGCTGAGAATTGATGAACAAACAATAAGAAGGGTTCTTGAGTTGGGAGATATTGAAGCCGGACACCCTGATGTGTTCGAAAACAAATACATAGAGAAAGTTTTTCTCATGATGGGGTATGATGGTGATTTTGAAAAGGGAGAAATCAAGAAAGGAAGACTCTGTAAGCCATACAGATTTCTCTGTCACACCTATCTGATGTGCATTTCAAACAAAAAATCTAGGCTTGATAGATTTTCAAGACATATCTCCTCTGGCATCATTGGTATTTTTGAGGGAAGAACCTACAATTACTCAAAGTACATCTTCAACTGTCTATGTGATCACATTAAAGTGCAGAAGGTTGATAAGATGTATAGGTTTCCAAGGTTTCTTCAACTAATCATTAATGCGGATTTGCCTGGAACTTCTGTGGATGGTGGTGTGTTTATTCAAGCACACCTTGGCAGATCTGTTCTGAACAAAATTTCTGGGAAATATGAAGGAGGTGACATGGACATGTTTGCACATGTGGTTGATGCTACTGCAAATATTCCTCAAGTGCTTGTGTGGGAAGATGAACAAGAGAACTCTCTAACCAACTCTGTTCAAGACACTCACTCACCAGATACATCACCCATACATCAGCAATCTACAGCCAGCCAAAATACAGAACCAATCCCACTTATCAACCATCAATCACCAAATCAACAACAAACACCCCAACCACAATTTCAAGCCAACCAAAATACAGAACCAATCTCTCCCATCCAACCCCAATCACCAAATCAACTTCAAATGCAACTTTATCAACAACCTCTAAATCCAGAAAATTCAGCCACTGAGAGTATTTACACTGGGGAGACAGAGTTAGTCTCACAAGCAAGTACAATTAAACTGTCATTATCCAAAACTAAATCCCCTGTACTCTCAAATGAAACTAAACAAGTATCTCTAGTGACTGAGCATCAACAACAACAACAACAACCTCATCAAGAACTTGTAAATCAAGCCATTGAGCCCAGTTCAAGCTCAGCAAGTGTAGACCCGGAAGAAGTTAAAGATGATAAGATTGATGCTCAACATCAGGAAGAAGAAGAAGAAGCAGACTATGTTGATATAATTGCCTACAATGAAGATGATCTAAGTGATAATGATATCCCTATCAGCAAGAGTTATCTGGTTGCTGAGTATAACAAGCTAGTGCTAAAATCAAACAAAATAAAGCAAAGAATACAGGAGCTGAAGGGAGTGATAAGAGAAAAGGATGAAGAGTTGATGAAGCAACAAGCTAGAATAAAAAGGCTGAGAGAAGATGC
Source organism: Flaveria ramosissima (assembly GCA_025215565.1). Classification (NCBI taxonomy): domain Eukaryota; kingdom Viridiplantae; phylum Streptophyta; class Magnoliopsida; order Asterales; family Asteraceae; genus Flaveria; species Flaveria ramosissima. The sequence continues at coordinate 35,734,099 of CM046040.1, read as the reverse complement.
TCAATGCGACAAGGAAGTCATTGATGCTTTACTCGATAAGGAGTTTGAGCTTCAAGAGTCAGCAGCAACTGAAAAGAAAGAAAAAGAAAGGATGATGATGAAGCTTGAACAAGCAAATAACACTATGTCTACTCAGTCAAATGTGATAAAAAGAAAAGAAGAAGAGATTGAGCAGCTCAAAATGAAGATCTGTACATTAGAATCTAATGCTAATGTTTCAACTGTTCAAACAAAACAATCTACTGAGGCATCAAAAGAGCTAATTCTGTACTCAAGGAAGAGAAAGTATCTTGGTACTGCAGAGAAGAAGAAGACAATTGATGAAAGTTCTTCCAAGAAACAAAAGCTCACATCTCCTGAACACACACCTTCAGTAGATTTATCTACTGTGAAGTCTATCTCTCATCAGGATGATGATAGTGATGAAGAGTGGAAAGAGCTGATCAATGAAGACTCTCCGCCAGATAAGGAAGTCTCAAATGCTGATGATCTTCTGACTACAAAAGACATATTAGAAGAGATACCTGAATCGACTATGTTCATGACACTCATAAATCATGGTTTCCCTTATGACATGGTTGAAAGGCTAAACATGACTGAGATGAAGAATCTGTTGAAAGAATTTGAGCTTGCATGCTTTATGATTCCAAATTGTGACTACGAAGCTTTCAGCACCTTTCAATCCATCCAGAAGACAAAGAAGGAGTTGGGACATTGTGACACAGCTAAGCTCAGCAAATACAACATGACTTACTGGTTACAAGGCCATAACTACAAACCACATGAGCTTAAGGGAAGGTCAGTAGGAGAACTTAGAAGGATGATGGAGCATGTGATGAAAGTTGAGCTGGATACTGGTGTAAAATTCAGAACTAAAGCTCCACATCCATCCTATGAGCAACAAAGCAAACTTCCTGCTGAACCTATAACTGTTGAATCTAAAGATCAACACAAAGGGAAGGACAAATTGATCAGAGAGCCAAGAGAAGTAATACCGGGAAAAGTATGGCCACTTGGGACTACAGTGAGGGAGATAACTTAACAGAAATCCACTCTGATACAACTAATAGACCACCTCACAACTCCTAGTTCTGTGGAAGAGAACAGGATCATGGCCTGGAAATATGATCCAGACTGGGATTGTGCTATTATTAAAAGAACATCTGGAAGAGTTGAATACTTCCATGATTTATTTTCAGTGGTGAGTCTGCCAGAGAATGACATCAAAGATCTTCAAAGCCTGATCATCTGCAATTATCCAATTCACCCTAGAGGAAGAGACTTCTCAACTCTGGTGGGAAAGCTCAAGACTAAATTTAAAGATGATGTACTCATAGAAGCTAAAAAAGAAGATGTAGAGCATCAGAAGAGAATCAAAGGACTCAAAAGATACAAGTCCAATGCCTCAGAATATGTAGATGATGAATTCTTGAAGAGGGTTGGCTACAAAAGTAGAAATAAAGCAGCAATCAAATGCATTGAAGGGACTCAATTCACATACCCTATCACTGAATGGGGTTATGTTGAGAAGACAAAGGAGTTGGTCCTGCTAAGAAATGCTGAAAACAAGAAAGCTGATAGGATCAGGATTTTTGATCCTGTGGAAATCAAATTACTCCACCCCAGCTACACCTCGTATCTCAATGACAAATTCTTTCCCAAGCTGGCTGATGAAAAGCTCAAAATGATTTGTTCCTGCATGTCCATGTGATCCAAGTGATTGACAAATTACATGCCAAAGCCTACAAAAGAAGAAGATTCAATGCTGGACTGCTAAAGGGAACAACTTTTGATGAAGTAACATAACTCAGAATTTCAGAGCAAGATCAGCTAGAAGTGGTGAATAACAACAATGTGTTAGACACACTCACTACGGAGGAAGATGTTCTAGGGATAAGCTTTGAGACTCTGAAGAAGTTCAGCAAGATGAAGATCAACTACAAGTATGATGATCAGAAGACTGTTGTGTCTTACTTCTACAATAAAATCATTGCCAGAGTCAAGGAACTTTCAGTGTTAAAGAACTGATTGCAAGTATCTAAGCCTAGGGGGAGTATTGTTAGGTCTAGGTTCAGTAGAACTAGTTTATTATGTATAGGCTTAGTACTTGAATTAATATCTGTAATGAATGTTTGTAATTCATTATGTGTATGCATTAAATATATAGGTTAACCCATCTATGTGTGTGTTGATTTATGTATGGTTGCAGGTACAAACATTATACTTGGTCAATTAATGAAATTGACCAAGTATGAGAAATATCTACGGATGAACATTTTGTTCTTCCGTAGATATATTTCTTACAAGTAACTATACATCCGAAGATCCTCAGCGGATGAACAACCAGAAGTGAAGAACAAGATTGCTTCGGAAGAACAAGATTGCTTCGGAAGAACAAGATTGCTTCGGAAGAACAAGATTGCTTCGGAAGAACAAGACTTCTGCGGAAGAACAAATCATCTACGGAAGACAATATTCCTGCGGAGTCCAAACACTTGTATAATACAAGTGTTACGATTCAACAAGTCAACAAGACCGTTATGCGAATCCCGAGAAATCCGATGATTCCTTAACTGAAACAAATCAAATCCCAAGAGATCCGGTGTTTCCTATAACTGAAACATCATTGTCTATATATATGGATCCTAGGTTTCAATTCAAAGACGATTGTTTTAGACGATTGATTGATCGACAACAGCAATAGCAATACGACAATCACTTCAAAGTCTCTCAATCAAACCCTAGCAGCCGTCACATCATAACATACTTTGATATCATTCATTCATTATATTTGTAATCATTAACATGTTCTAATGAAATACTTATTAATCATTAATTGTGTTTGTTACGTGTGTTCTTGAACATTTCTTGATATTTAAAGTTATTTCAAACAATAAAACCAAATCAACATTGATTTACAAACGTTGACTTGCCGTCAACCGACACTGATAATTCCTGTTTGCGATCCTTGGATTCACAGCCAGGAATGACTGCTCTTGGTTCTCTGATCAGTTTTTCTTTTCCTTTGTGCTGATCTTTAGATTCAACAGTTATAGGATCAGCAGGAAGTTTGCTTTGTTGCTCATTGGATGGGTGTGGAGCTTTAGTTCTGAATCTGACTCCAGTATCAAGTTCAACAGACATTACATGTTCCATCATTCTTCTCAGCTCAACAACACTTCTTCCTTTAAGCTCATGACCCTTATAGTTATTACCCTGTAGCCAACATACCATATTGTACTTGCTCAATTTTGTTGTATCACAGTGACCTAGATCTTTCTTGATTTTCTAAATGGCTTGAAAAGTGGTGAAAGCTTCGTAGTCACAATTTTGAATTATGAATCTAGCAAGCTCAAACTCTTTCAGCATATCTTTCATCTCAGTCAAGTTTATTCTTTCAACCATGTCAAATGGGAACCCATGATTGAGCAGGGTCATAAACACAGATGACTCGGGCCTCTCTTCCATAATGTCTTTTGTTGTAAGTAGAACATCAGCCTTTGATTCTTCTTGATCTTTGTTAGTTTCATCTTCAATCAGCTCTTTCCATTCAGCATCACTCTCAGCTTCATCTTCATCATGAGTTACTTGCTTTAATGGTGACACATCCATTGAAGGAGTGTGTTCTGAAGATGTATGCCTTGACTTCTTGGGTGTCTCTTCAATATTTATCGTTTGTATATTTGTTGAACCCAAATACTTCCTTTTCCTTGAGTATTGAATAAGTTGCTTTGAAGTTTCAGCAGGTTTCTTTAGTTGATCTGATTCAAGAGCACATATCTTCATCTTTAGCTGATCAATCTCTTATTCTTTTCTTCTCAACAAAGCTGATTGATCATAGAGAGAGTAATTTATTTGATCAGCCTTCAGCCTTAGCTTGTTATTTTCATTATTCTCATTCTTTGCTGAGTCTTTAAGTTCTTTAACCAGCTCATGCAATGCATCAATCACTTTATTGTTTTCTTGTATGTTCTCCCTCAATCTTTTCAGACTTGATTCTTGCTTCATCAGCTGATCATCTTTTACTTTTATCATTCCCTTCAATTCTTGAATTCTTTGCTTTCTATTGTTAGACTTCAGAACAAGCTTGTTGTATTCAGCAACCAGATAACTCTTGCTGATAGGGATATCATTATCACTTAGATCATCTTCATTGTAGGCAATTACATCAACATAGTTTGCCTCTTCTTCTTCTTCCTGATGTTGAGCAGCAATCTCATCATCATTTACTTCTTCAGGAGCTACACTTGCTGAGCTTGAACTGGCCTCAATGGCTTGATCTGCCAGTTCTTGATGTGGTTGTTGTTGTTGTTGATGGTCAGTGACCGGAGAGACTGGTTTAGTTTCATTTGAGAGAACAGGGGATTCAGTTTTGGTTAAAGACAGTTGAACTGTACTTGCTTGTGAGGCTAACTCTGTCTCCCCAGTGTAAATGCTCTCAGTGGATGAATTTTCTGGATTTGGAGGCTGTTGAAAAAGTTGCATTTGAAGCTGATTTGGTGATAGAGGGTGAATTGGAGAGATAGGTTCTGTGTTTTGGCTGGCAGGTGAATGTGGTAGGGATGGTTGAGGTTGATGGTGTATGGGTGATAGATCTGGTGAGTGAGTAGATTGGATAGAGTTGGTTGGTGAACCCTCCTGTTGATCTTCCTACACAAGCTCTTGAGGAATGTTTGCATGAACATCTACCACATGATCAAACATGGGCATGTCTCCTCCTTCATATTTCCCAGATATTTTATTCAGTACGGATCTACCTAGGTGTGCTTGAACAAACACATCACCATCCACAGTAGTTCCAGGCAGATCAACATTGATGAGTAGTTGCAAAAACATTGGAAACATATACATCTTGTCAGCCTTCTGTACTTTGATGTGATCACATAAGCAGTTGAAGATGTACTTTGAGTAATTGTAGGTTCTTCCCTCAAAAACACCAATAATGCCTGAAGAGATATGCCTTGAAAATCTGTCAAGTCCAGATTTCCTGTTTGAGATGCACTTAAGATAAGTGTGGCAAAGAAATATGTACGGCTTGCAGAGTCTTCCTTTCTTTATTTCTCCTTTCTCGAAGTCACCATCATACCCCATCAGAAGAAAGACTTTTTCTATGTATTCATTGTCAAACACAATAGGTGACCAGCTTCTACATCTCCCAACTCAAGAACCCTTCTTATTGTCTGTTCATCCACTCTCAGTCTTTGATTCTTCACATCAGCCACAATAACTTGACCATCTTCCTCTATTTGGGCGGAGTTCCAGAAATCAGTGATGTGCGATTGGTGAATCACAGGCTCTACTGATAAGGCATAGAACAACCTGAATCTTCTTAGATATCGGATAATGTCTTGACACCCTACTGAACAGGATCGTCAGGGTTTAAGAAAGCACACACATTGTGCTCTTTCGCAAATCGATTATCCATCTGTTCAGAAGAAGAAGATTTCGTTAGAATCACAATGAGAATACGAACAGTTGTGAGATTAAACGAGATTCGAATGGTTCATTATTGAATCATTACGACATGTTTTACCTTGAACACAGCGATCTGAGAGCACAGATATATGTTTGTTTGATGTTTTGATTTGGTAAAATTTGAATGTTATAGAAGGGGGAAAAGTTTGTTGAGAGTGTGTTTTTCTAGGTCTGAAAAAGTGAACTGAAAAAGCTAATAACAAATTTTGAAGTCAAACAATATCATTTACACTCTCAGACACATTAATTTTTATTACTTTAATGAAGTGGGACCCTCAACAAATTCTTTTGCAGATCATCTACGTATCCCATAAATCATCTGAGGATGTCTTAACGACATCAGCTGATGAAGTATAACTTACATTTTCATAGATTACCAAACTATGAAATTAAATTCTATTTATTGATCTTTGCTCATCCGTAGTTTACCAATCTACGGATAAACATTTAAATATTCCACACTGTAGCTTCTGCTGATGCTTAAGATGGCACAATGCAGAGAAATTTTGTTGTATGGTCCAAGTCCATTGCTTAGAACCATTTATTGCTTTTGGACCTTGTTGACTTTGTATTCATGACAATTTAGCACAAGAAAGTTTAAATTATTTTTAAAGAAAATTTCATGTATCCAGGAGCTAAGTTGGTGCTCAGATTCCAATTCCTTCAAATTGATAATGAAATAGACAAAGCTGCTGATTGATAAACTTAACTTCATGAATTTTACTCCCCCTAAATTTGTGATTAATGATGACAATAAGCATTTATCACAAATTTCTAAGAAGAATAGCATGAGTGATATTTAACTGTATGATGATGCTCAGACATATATACATATATGATGGGATCATACTATAATACTAAGCCTCTTCCTGATGAGTTATTTTGTTGAATTGATACCTGAACAAAGTTCTGATTGCAAGCATATTGTCCACTTAAATCCATACAAGAGCTCATGTCTCAACTAGACATGCTGTTTATCATGTTTTCATATTGATTTGGAAATAACTGTTATGGGCTTCACATTCAATTCACAAAGATTTTGTCCTTCCTTTGCAAGTCAAATCATCACTTTTTCACACTTAAGAACTATGTACTTTAAGTTATAAGTTCTATCTTGAGATGCATTGGGCATCTCATTAATGCAATGATGTAAAAGCTCTAGATTAATATACAATTGATCACATAGGATTCTTTTGAGAGCTTAGATATGATCATCATCAGGTCACCAGGTCTTTACTCAGGTAAAACAGAGGTGCCTTTAACCCAGGTCTTTGTTCACACAAAACAGAGGGATGATGAGGATCATGATCTTTTCACCTTTTGTAACTGATATTCAGTATGGTGATCATACACCCAGGTCTTTGTTCACACAAAACAGAGGGAGTATGATTTACAAAGATAGATATTATAAAGTGTTGGTACATAGTGTGTTTAGATGAGTGATTTGGTTACATAAGAATAAGACTCACTTTGTATTCTCAAAATGAAGTTTCCAACAAACAATCACTTAGCATTATGTTTGGCATGCACTCAGTGTAGTTTCCACTCAAGATGAACCTACTCTCATATCAAGAAAGTTGCTTAGATTTAATGTTATTTATGAATTCAGGAATAAGCAAAGATATAGTGTATTATCATTTCCCAGGCATATGTCATGCTGAAGCATCATTACATACAGTATTTTGTTTGTTCAAATTGATTAATCTAAGTTAATCATGCCTAGAGACTCAATTAGAAAATTAAATCTGACTGATTCAAAGGCTTTAGTAAATAAATCAACAAGCAGATTTGTTGTATCCACTTTGACTAACTTAATCAAACCCTTTTCTGAGCAATCTCTCAGAAAATGATATCTTATCTCAATATGTTTTGTTTTACTATGTCGCACAGGATTAGCAGTTATAAACATAGCAGCAGAATTGTCTATGTAAATTGAAGTTTGAAGGAAGTTGTAACCATAGTCAAGAAATTGGTTTTGCAACCAAAGGACTTGAGAGCAACTAGCTGAAGCAGCTATGTACTCAGCCTCAGCTGTGGATACAAATACATTGGTTTGTTTCTTGCACTGCCTCCGATGAATTGACATCCACCAGTTGTTGATTTTCTGTTACTGTTACATCCACCATAGTCACTGTTTAAGTATGAGTAGAGTGTAAAGTCACCATCCTTTGGATACCAAAGACCAAGTCCTGGTTTTCCTTTGAGGTATCTGAAAATCCTTTTCACAGCATTCAGATGAGATTCCTTTGGATCAGATTGGTACCTAGCACACACACACACACAGCAAACATAATGTCAGGTCTACTAGCATTTAGATACATAAGTGAACCTATCATTGATCTATATAATTTTTATCAATAGATTTTCTTGAAGGATCATGAACAATCTTATAAATTGTTGATGCTGGTGTTTTGCATTATGAGGATACTTCAGCAAGATTGTATTTCTTCAAAATTTGATGTATGTATTTTTCTTGATTGATGAATGTTGGATCAAGAGAGGCTGTTGCAACCAAAACCATATCACTTAGAAGATTTTGAGTACAACATACAAAGGACTTCCGAAGCTAAGTGTGGGACTTCCGAAGGAAGAAAGAGCTCTTCCGAAGTTTAACTGTAAAATACACTTCCGAAGGAGAACTCCAACTTCCGAAGGTAAAGAAGCTACTTCCGAAGAATCAAGACTTGAAGACAAAGTTCTGAAGTCAACTTCCGAAGTATAAAGAAGTCATTAAAGCCTCGGAAGCATAGAAGCATCTTCCGAAGTATAAGTGGCTTCGGAAGAACTTGTTCTTCCGAAGCCAGTTAACCTTCGGAAGACACTTCTATTATCCAGTAGACATAAGTATGGTCTGTCTGACAGTCCGCTGCAAATCTCTGAGATACTGCATGGCGTTTTCTCAAAAGCCATGTAGTTGACCATACTTTAATCTACTGTTTACCTTTTTATGTTAAGTACAGTTGCCATCTTTAGTTGGTGACAAAAGGTAAGTCATGGACATGTCATGACTACCATATCTTAGATAATACTTTATCTAAGATACCTTAACTATAGCATTGTAGTATATGCTTTAGTCGTAGGTTTCCAGCTGGTATCAAGTATAACCGGCTGTAGGATCTAGTATATATAGTTTCTCATTGTAACTCATGTTCTAAGCTTGTAAGTGTCTTGTAATCTTGAGTTGAGAAGTAATATATACAAGTACCTTGAAATTACTCCTGCTTGTTGCTTTGATTACTTATTATATTATTATCAACTCTTGTTAAAGGCATTGCTTCATCTTGTTTGAGTGATATTATAAGTGAGTTTGAGAGAATTACAAGTGTTAAGTGACAAAACCCGATCCTGCAATTGGTATCAGAGCTTTTTAGGCTCTTGATTGTGAGATCTTACCATCCTAATCAACCAGTTTTTCACTCCTCCTTATACCTCACTCAAAAATGGCCCTCATCAAATCTGAAGTTGAAATGGGAACGATGACCAAAGCTCCCATCATCGATCCTGAAAACTTCAGGTCTTGGAGCAGAAGAATGGAAGGCTTCATCAGATACCAGGATAGCAAGATGTGGCAGTCCATCGTTAATGGCCCGTACAAGCCAAAAGTTGCTGGTGGAAAACGGTGCCATGATCGAGAAGGCTGTTGAAGACTACTCCGATGAAGACAGGAAGAAGCTTGACATAGACAACAATGCTATGACTGTTCTCATGACTGCAATCCCAAACTCCATCATGGTGGGGTTTGAGCATTGTAAGTCAGCCAAAGAACTCTTTGATGCACTTGCTCAAATGTACTGAGCTCTAATGATTCAAAGAAGGACTCACTGAAGCAGCAGTTCGAGAACTTCACCTATGTTGCTGGAGAAACTTTAGCCAGCAATATTTCAGGTATATGGATCTTATCTCCTCCCTCCAATCTGTGGGAATCACTCAAGAACTTAGAGACCTTACCAGAAAGTTCATGAGTGCTCTACCCAATGAGTGGACTTTCTACTGTGTCTCCATTAAGAGAACAGAGAATTTAAACACTCTCACCATGACCGAACTTATGGGATCCTTGATGGATACCGTTTGGAAATGGAAAGTAAGAAGGGTCACCAAGCAAGCAGACCCTTGAGCCTTCCTGCTAGCAACGCTTTAATGGTTGCTGAAGGCTCAGGTATCTCCCAGTCTCAGCAGTACCTGTCATACACCCAGCAGCCATCTTGTTCATCTGGGCCTTACATCACATTCCCTGAGACTCCAAGGTCTCATCAAGCTCAGCAAAGCTCCTTTCAGGAGGGCTGTGCGTTTGTCTCAGGGAGTGGACACTCCAATGATCATCAGTTTTGCTTTGATGATCTTGAGTGCTTCAGTCCAGATGACATAGAGTATGTGGACATTGTCCAGCAAATGGCTCTCCTTACCTACAGAGCGAAGAAGTTCTTTAAGAGAACTGGAAGGCAATTCCCTCAAAACCCAATCACTAGCAAGTTTGGGTTTGACAAAAGCAAGGCTAAGTGTTACAACTGTAACCAGCTTGGCCATTTTGCAAGGGAATGCAAGGCTCCCAAGTCCAACCCGGGAACCTCACAGGCCTCCACACATCCTTCTACACCAAAGCCCAATGGGAAGTCAACTGAAACTGCAGCTATGGCTCAAGAAGTTGACTGGAGCTTTATGGTTCAAGATGTGACTCCTGCTCAAGCACTCATGGCAGGAACAGATGAAAACAAGGTATATGAACATCTCTGTACCCCTGCTTGTATTGCTAAGGTTAAGTTGTACCAGGACTACAATATGGAAATTAAATCCGATATTGAGTCTTTAAATGTGCTAAAATCTGACTTTAAAAGAGCTGAATCTGACTACCAAAAGAAAATTGAGGAGTTAGAGAAAACTGTATCTCTTTTAAAACATGAACACACCAACTACAAGACTCAAATCAAGGATTTAATATCCAAATTGACTGAGGCTCAAGCCCAGCTTGTCACAGCTGAGGCTCAAGCCAGGAAGTATGCTATTGCTGAGCAAAACTTCCAAGCCATACTTGCATCATCCTCTCACTCCAAACTTTGCTATCAAAACAAAAGTGGGTTGGGAACCAATGAAATTGCTCCACCACACTCTTATGAGTCTGTAAGACAACCAAGATGTGGTACTGAAGAGCAAGAGGTTCCATCTGTTGACCCACCTTGTAAAGAGTCAAAGAGTGATGCAACTGTGGAGACCATGACCATCACAGGGAAGGAACAGGTAATTGAGCCCTCCCAGACCAATGATGATCAATCCCTGACCACCAAAGCCAGAAGAAGCAGGGCTAAAGCAGCCAGAAAAACTGCCAAGAAGGTGGCTGAATCCAAGCTGAAGATAGACCCAAAGCAAAAGGGTGTATTCATATCAGCAGGATTCCAGGTGGTTGGACCTTCTGATTCAGGAAAGGAGTATAATACCAGTACTCCTATCCTACCAAAGGATCAGAAGTTAAAGGGAAAGGTTGCTGATGAGGAGAAAAAGAACAAGAAACAGCAACCCTCCAATTCCCAGAAAATTAACATTGCATGCATAATGTGTGGTCTGCAAAACCACATGGCTAAAGATTGTTACTACAATCCTGCTAGCACACATTATGCAAATAATGTTAAAAGAGAAGGAGTCAGGGAAGGTTTCACATTTGGACCATATCAGATGGTTCAAGTGTTGAAAAAGGAAAGCTTGTTTCCGAAGCAAGGCTTGTCTCGGAAGAAAACTCTTCTTCCGAGAGGAAAAAGGCTTCGGAAGTGAAAGCTGCAAAGACTCACAAAAGAGTCCCCTTGAAACCATCCCAGAAGAAGACTGCTTCGGAAGAAAAGGTGGTGAAGGTCTCTTCCGAAAAGAAAGAAGCTTCGGAAGAATGCCAAGCTACAAAAGCTTCATCAAGCTCATCTTCTATGATCAACCAAGGGATGGAATGGAAGATCAAGGAAGATGCTGTAGCCCAAACCTCTTCTTCAAAGACATCCATTGAACCCCCATGCATAAATTTTGGTTCAATCATGTCACTCTCATTGGAAGAACCCAAGACCAATAAGGCTTGGGTTTCCAATCAAAACTAATTATCTCACCTTATGTGCAGGGACATCCATATGACAAGAATAACAACATTTGGATTGTAGATAGTGGATGCTCCAGGCACATGACAGGGAACAGATCTCTCCTTCAACAATTTCAACATTATGATGGAGGTCCTGTCCAGTTTGGAGGTGAGGCCGGAGGATATATTTCTGGCAGAGGAAGTATATCCAACGGAAAGTTAAAAGTTGACAAAGTTAATTTTGTCAAACAGCTTGAACACAACCTGTTAAGTGTTTCTCAGTTTTGTGATCAAAAGCATCAAATGCTTTTCACAGAACATGAGTGCATCATCCTCAAACCTGGGATGACAATTCCTCAGGAATTGGTGCTTCTTAGATCTCCCAGGAGAGGGGATATGTACAAGCTTGATATGAACAATGCTTCCCCAATGGGAGAAGTATCATGCTTTCTTTCCAAAGCTGATAGTGATGAGTCAACACTATGGCATAAACGAATGTGTCATGTCAATTTTAAGACAATGAATAAATTGGCTAAAAATAACTTGGTACATGGTTTGCCTAAAAAGGAATTTTTCTGCAAAGATAACTGTGTTGCTTGCCTGAAAGGGAAACAACACAGGTCTTCTCATAAATCCAAAGTTGTTAACTCTATCACTACTCCATTACACTTATTGCACATGGATCTATTTGGTCCCACAAGTATAATGAGCATTGGAAGGAAATCATATTGCCTTGTGATAGTTGATGATTTTACTAGATTTACATGGGTATTCTTTTTAAGAACTAAAGATGAAACTGCTGAAACTTTAAAATCTTTTATTCTTAAAATAGAAAATCAAGTTGATCACAAGGTTAAAATAATTAGAAGTGATCAAGGGACTGAGTTTAAGAACTTTGTTCTTGACTCATTCTGTAACTCAAAAGGGATTGCCAGACAATACAGTGCTCCTAGAACTCCTCAACAAAATGGTGTTGCTGAGAGGAGAAATAGGACACTTATTGAGGCTGCTCGGACTATGTTAGCTGATTCAAAGCTGCCTCTAACATTCTGGGCAGAGGCAGTCAGCACTGCATGCTATGTGCAGAACAGAGTTCTTGTAGTAAAGCCACATGGAAAGACCCCTTATGAGCTATGGAACAAGAGGCCACCGTTCATTGGCTTTCTAAGGTCCTTTGGCAGCAGGTGTACCATACTTAACACAAAAGACAATTTGGCAAAATTTGCTGAAAAGTCAGATGATGCTATCTTTGTTGGATATTCCTCCCATTCTAAAGCTTACAGGGTTTATAATATTAAAAACCAACAATTTGAGGAATCCTCCAACATTGTAGTTAATGAGCACACTCCTTGTGTTAGGGGGAATGGCCCTGATCATATTTTTGATTTAGAATTGTTTCCAAACTATTCTAAACCATCTTGTGAGAATGTTTCAGCTGGAACAGGTGCTCAAGGCAATTCTGATGAAGATCAACTGTTTGAGCTTCCCAGACCTGCTCCAAGTTCTCCAAGAACAACAAATCAAGTTCCTACTATTGAAAGATCTGACAGTATAACCATTTCAAGAAATAGTGGAACTTCAACAAGGGACTCACCTGATGATCTTCAAGTCTCCTCAGGTGATCCTACACAACACCAAGCTGATGGAAGCAGCATTTTGAAGGAACAGGCAACTGTTAATGATGCTTCACAGCAAAGAAATGATGATGTTTCTCTTTCATTCAATCAGTCCTCATTGAATGAGATTGAAACAACAGCTGGACCAAGTATTCAAGCTCCAGAGCAAAATATGTCCAACTTGGACCTATCTTTGCAACTGGAGGTGATTCCAAGACTCAGAATTCACAATACTCATCCAGCTGAAAACATCATAGGGGAAGTCTCTGAGGGTGTGAGAACAAGGGGACAAACTCACAATGGGAATGTCTGCTTGTACTCATGCTTCTTATCCCAAATGGAACCCAAGAAGGTGGAAGATGCCTTAAAGGATAGTAGCTGGGTTGAATCAATGCAAGAGGAGCTGCTTCAATTCAAAAGACAGAAGGTTTGGAACCTATGTCCGCTACCATCTGGTCAAGTACCTATAGGCACCAAGTGGGTTTTCAGAAACAAAAGAGATGACAGAGGCTTGATTATCAAGAACAAGGCAAGACTGGTGGTTCAAGGATACACTCAAGAGGAAGGAATTGATTATACTGATGTCTTTGCACCTGTTGCAAGACTTGAGGCAGTTAGGATCTTCCTTGCTTATGCTGCATCCAAGAATTTCACTGTCTACCAGCTTGATGTCAAGTGTGCCTTTCTATATGGGGATATAGATAGGGAAGTCTATGTATGCCAGCCTCCAGGATTTGAAGACCCACAGCATCCAAACTATGTGTGCAAGTTGGATAAAGCTCTATATGGGCTGCACCAGCACCTAGGCTGTGGTATGAGACATTGTCTCAATTTCTTCTGAAGAATGGTTATACTAGAGGAACCATTGACAAGACTCTCTTCATCAGAAAGTCTGGGAAAGACATTTTGCTAGTTCAAGTCTATGTCGATGACATCATATTTGGTTCTTCAAATGACCAAATGTGCAAAGACTTTGAGAGCATTATGAAGAAGAAGTTCGAAATGAGTTCTATGGGAAAAATGGACTTTTTCCTTGGAATTCAGGTAAAGCAACTGAAGGAAGGGTTTTTCATCAATCAATCTAAGTATGTCAATGATATCTTAGAGAGATTTGATATGAAGGATTGTAAAGCAGCAAAGACACCCATACCCAGAAACCATGATTTATGCCCTGATTCTGAGGGGGAGGATACTGATCAACATCAGTATAGAGCAATCATTGGTTCTCTGATGTATCTCACAGCAAGTAGACCTGATATCATGTTTGCAACCTGCATTTGTGCAAGATATCAGGCTGCTCCAAAGGTGTCTCACCTAATTGCTGTCAAGAGAATCCTCAGATACCTCAAAGGAGCACCTAAGTTAGGTCTCTGGTATCCAAGAAATAGTGATTTTAATCTCTATGGTTACTCTGATAGTGATTATGGTGGCTGCAACATCAACAAGAAATCAACATCAGGTGGATGTCAATTTCTTGGTGGAAGGATCATCTCATGGCAATGCAAAAAGCAATCCTGTGTCTCTACATCAACTGCTGAAGCTGAATACATTGCTGCTGCAAGTTGCTGTGCTCAGCTGCTGTGGATTCAAAACCAGATGATTGACTATGGATTCAACTTCATGAGCACTCCTATCCACATTGACAACAACAGTGCTATATCCATCACTGAAAATCCAGTAAAGCACTCAAAGACAAAGCATATTGACATCAGGTATCATTTCATTAGAGATATTCATGAGAAAAATCTTATAAAACTAATCAAAGTTGATTCAAATGAACAATATGCTGATTTGTTCACCAAAGCATTTGATGAACAAAGATTTAAATATCTCATTACAGCTATTGGGATGATAAACATTGACTAGTTAATCTCAATTGAAAACCTTTTCAATATGTAAAGTCTTATGTCAATACAATCTAAGCCCTGTTACAAAAGATCCTTTCTTATTTAACTAAGTATAAGTTCTTCCGAAGAGAAACTTGCCTTCGGAAGATATCTAGTATAACTTCCGAAGCAAATTTCTCATAGGATAATTTTCTTCTCGGAAGTGTACTAAGTCTCGGAAGAAGCGATTGAGGTTATCTCAGATCTACTTCCGAAGCACTTAATACTCTCCACTTGAAAGCAACATGTATCTTCGGAAGCAATTTATTTACCTTCGGAAGTACATTTGCCTTCGGAAGAACTTTACCTTCGGAAATACCTTATACTCGGAAGAAAGATTTTACTGTGTAACGGAAATCTTTTGGGCCCCACTCTGTAAAAAGTAAAGATTTTGTTAATGATGTCGGATTATTTAAATGGCTTAACCTTACCGCCCCTGTCACATCATCCTCTGAACCCTCACATCATCTTATCCAAACCACCCTTTAAACCGCCATTTCACCCATTTAAATACTTCCGGTTAATCACTTACACTCTTTTTACCAAATTCACTGCCCTAAAAGCTTTCTTCTTCTCCAATTTACCTCTCTCAAGAACTTTTCCTCTGCTATCTTTCTCAAATGGCTCTAAACCCTCAGCACAACCAGGTCGCACTCCTTGACTCTTCAAGGGATGCTGACTTCTCTGATATTATCTCTTTCTTAGCCCAATCTTCATACTACACAGCACTGACTGTAAACCCTACCATTTACACCAACCAAATGTCCGAATTCTGGGCAAATGGTCGGATTGAAACCCTAAATGGGGTTCGTGCTATCAGGTCAAGTGTTTGTGGCCAAGAGTTGGTCATTACTGAACAAATCATCAGGGAGCATCTTGAGCTCCATGATGAAGGCGCACCGACGGAATTCCCCAAATCTGAGTTAGATAACTCTTATCTCCAAATGGGATACGGTGGAGATGTAAGCAGGTCTACAGTCTACAAATTCAACTTCTCCTACAAGTGGAAGTTCCTGCTACATGTGGTTCTTCACTGCCTATCTAACAAATCCGGGGGATGGGATCAAATTCCCTATGAACTCGGGTGCCTAGTTCATGGGTTGGTACAAGGCCTGCGCTTCAACTACTCCAGGTTTGTGCTGACTAACCTCATGGGAAATCTGCAAAGGGACACATTCTTTATGTATCCCAGATTTCTACAGCACATAATCAACTGCGAGCTAGATCAGAGTAAGCTTGTCTGTGCAGCTGCTCTGTCTGCTCCCCAAATGAGGCCGACCATCTTCAAAGTCTTGAAGAGAGTGTCTACCAACTACACTGGAAGGGATACCGCACTACTTCCAGGTATGATTGAGCCAATGGCTCCTGGTGACATCCCTGTTAACCCCACAGGTGATGAACCCACACCAGCAACTACCCTCACCATTCCAAATCTACCTTCTCCTCCAATCACTGTCACCTACCAGAGACGTACCAAACGAACCCTTGTTCAATCTACTCTGATTGAACAAGCCCCTCCTCTTCAAACCAAAAAGGCTAGAGTGGAACAAGGGGCTCCCACTCAGCCAGAGGTCCACCAATCCTTCACTATTGACCTCAATATGGGTCTTGAGTCTCCTCAGTCTCAGACCCATGAGCCCATAATCCCAGCTGATAGCCCTCAGGGTGAGTCTCTATACTCCCCTGAGCAGCCACCAAGGGACAGCTCAATGCCTTTTGACATTGATCAAAGTCCCGGGTCCTTAGGTCTTCATTCCTTTTCTTTTACTGACCTATTGACCGGAGCTGGTGAAGAGACTATGTCTCTCAAGGCGATGAAGTTGATCCACAACACCCCATTAAGGATCAACAGAGCCTAGAGAAACCTCTTGTCTCTAGCCCACACCAGCAAAGCCCTACTGAGGTGAGTCCCACTGATGTGGAGGGGACTCATGTAGATTCAGCTGCCACTACTGAAGGAGCCTCATTGGATCCTCAGGACAGTGGTAACGATAGTCAGACTGAATCTACGGCAACCATGCCCTATGATGCCTCTGAAAGAGACATCATTGTGCAAGGGAAACCAGGGTGCCAAGAAACCACATCTGGTGGTGAGGATGAACATACTAGGTATGTTACCTCATCTCCCCGTGATTCTTCAAAAGAAGATGAGGGAAGAATGCAACTCACAATAAGAGACCTACTTTCTAAAGTCTCAAACCTTGAATCAAAGGTTAAGACTTTAGAGGATAGGTCTGCCACTCAGCAACTTGAGATTGAAAGTCTCAAGGTCCAACTAGCTGAGAAACAGATTGAGAGATCTGTTAGGCATGTACCAGTTCAAGTCTCCTTGACCTCTTCCTCTAGCTCATCTACCTCTCAAGATGATGCTACCAAAAAGGGGGAGAATGTTGAGGAACAAAGCCAAAGACAGGATTCCATCAGTCAAGCTCTCACTTCTTTGAGCTCAAGACAACAAGCTGCCATCTTCCCTGAGCCTCCTCCAGTTGTGTTTCAAGTGGATCAAAGGATGCTTCAGGATCTAAATAGGATCTTCAACAAGTTCCTTTTAGAGTCCCTAATTGATCAACCCAGTCCAGATATGTCTGTGATTTACTTTGGAGCTCAAGAGCTTCAGAGGTTGAATGCACCTCCTACCACTGTTGAGGAAGTTGGTCAACCTAAGGCCCAAGTGGAACCTGAGATTGATTTCGAAGGGGAAACTAGGACTGATGGCCCAGCAACTGAAACAGTTGGGACAGAAGGTGTGTTTTCACAGGCTTCCGAAGCACAATTCGAAGCCTCGGAAGAACCAACTCAAACTTCCGAAGCTGAAATTGCTGCTGCGGAAGGACTGTTTTCTCTTTCCGATGATCTAATAGTCACAGATGCAATTCTGGAACTTGCATCTGAGGTTAATAGGGAGGACTTTCTCAGCCAACCACTAGCTATTACATCTGCATTGACCTCAGCTCCTACCTCCACCATCCAACCTGAATCTTCTACCAAGAACCACCAAAGTCTAGCACTTCCGAAGACATTAAAGGCAAAAGGAAGATGACTTCGGAAGAGCTTCAGGAAGAAGAAAGGTTGGAGAAACTTAAAAGGAAAGGAAGACTGCCAACTGGGAAACTGTTAGCTGCAAGTTCAAAAGCAGCTGCAGCCAACCAAGAGGCAATCAACAATAGAAGAAGGGTGGAGGTAATTGATAGACTTGTCAGTCTAGGGGCTGCCTCGGAAGATGTACTCCTGCTACCATTAGAGGAGCTGATAGAGCTTGAAAAGGCAACCTTGCTGCAAAGACAGCAAAAAGAAGAAGCTGCAAGGTTGGCCTTGGAAGAAGAAAGGCTGAGAAAAGAAAGAGAAGCTGATCTGCAGCTCAGGAGAGAAAGGATCACTTTCCTACTCTCCAGAGGATTCTCTCAAGAGGAGTTGTCTCCACACAATAGTGACACGATCTTATGGCTCTTTAACAAAGAGCAAGATCAAATGGAGAAGGAGAGAAAGAGAGCTGCAAGGGAGAAGCTGGTAGAGAAGAAGAAGAAAGAAGAAGAGGCTGGACTGTCTGCCGCCAAGAAGATAGGTGAGAAAGCTTGGATGAAGAACTATCTTAAAGCTCATGGCTTCTTGGCAGGCAAGTGGGTCCAATGTCTGAGAAGACTCTCCAACGACATGTCAGTGACATCAAGGCTGACATTCGTGCGGGGAGAAGAAAGGAGATGTATAGAAGGGGACAGGGGATGACCTTCAAAGCCACCCCTCAGCCAAATATCCAAACCCAACATCAACCTGAACCAATACCCTTTCCCTTCCCAATCAAAACTGAACCTGAACCTTTCACCCCTGAACCTACACCATCACAACTACCAACTCCCTCACCTCAACCACCTAAACTACCCATCATCCAACCTAAAACCTTACCCAGAACCCAAACTCCTAAACCTACCCAACAACCAACCAATCAAACCATCCCCTCAGCCTTCCAAACATCTCTCTATGGAGGAATTCAAGGCGATCAAAACCAAGCTCATCAACTGCACTACTCTGAGCGACATCTCATGTGAGGAGGATACAGTCAACCTGACTTATGTTGATGGATCCTCAAGTTCCCTCACAAGAGATGAGTTTCTTGATCTGCCAAGAGGAACTTTGGACCAAGCCGCAAGACTCCTTGGCCTCAATTCAGATACATTGAATGAGGAAGAAAAGAAGCTGAGGAGAAGGCTGGTGACTCTGCTGGACACAAAGAAAGGAGATAGGGTACCAAGACAATCTCTTGTACCCAGAAAGAAGATAGTCCAGTGGAGGTTCGAAGACTCTTCTCACAACTTTGTTGTTGAGAGAGAGAATGGTGAGATTAACAGGCTGAATGCCTCATCTCTGCTACACTTAAGCAGATTTGATATTGTTGAGTTAGCAGAGAAACCATTCTCCAACCCCTCAAACTCCGAAGTAGCTGCTCACATCAGAAATCATCTAGGCAGCCTTCACATGGCCGAGCTCACTGCAAGAAGCAAGGTCGAAGAGGAGTCAAAACTGAGAGAGGAGGAGGAAAGGAAAGGATCAGCAACCAAAGGCAAAGCCTTTCTTCAAATGGTTGAAGGTCCTGAACTTGAGTCCATAGTTAGATGGGAGTATGACTACAACTCCCGTCAACTAACTCTCTTCAGGGGGTCACAACAAAGGGTGCATGTCATTCAAAGTGATAGACTGGATCTCCTATCCACGAATGACTTGTACAAGCTTCTCAGCACCACTTCCGGGAAGAACAGAGAGACAGACAAATATCTTTTGTCCCTGGTGCTGAAAACTTTGAGAAGTAGAGATAAGTGAAGTTTTGGTAGCATCAGCCTAGGGGGAGTTTGTTGGATCAAGAGAGGCTGTTGCAACCAAAACCATATCACTTAGAAGATTTTGAGTACAACATACAAAGGACTTCCGAAGCCAAGTGTGGGACTTCCAAAGGAAGAAGGAGCTCTTCCGAAGTTTAAGTGTAAAATACACTTCCGAAGGAGAACTCCAACTTCCGAAGGTAAAGAAGCTACTTCCGAAGAATCAAGACTTGAAGACAAAGTTCTGAAGTCAACTTCCGAAGTATAAAGAAGTCATTAAAGCCTCGGAAGCATAGAAGCATCTTCCGAAGTATAAGTGGCTTCGGAAGAACTTGTTCTTCCGAAGCCAGTTAACCTTCGGAAGACACTTCTATTATCCAGTAGACATAAGTATGGTCTGTCTGACAGTCCGCTGCAAATCTCTGAGATACTGCATGGCGTTTTCTCAAAAGCCATGTAGTTGACCATACTTTAATCTACTGTTTACCTTTTTATGTTAAGTACAGTTGCCATCTTTAGTTGGTGACAAAAGGTAAGTCATGGACATGTCATGACTACCATATCTTAGATAATACTTTATCTAAGATACCTTAACTATAGCATTGTAGTATATGCTTTAGTCGTAGGTTTCCAGCTGGTATCAAGTATAACCGGCTGTAGGATCTAGTATATATAGTCTCTCATTGTAACTCATGTTCTAAGCTTGTAAGTGTCTTGTAATCTTGAGTTGAGAAGTAATATATATAAGTACCTTGAAATTACTCCTGCTTGTTGCTTTGATTACTTATTATATTATTATCAACTCTTGTTAAAGGCATTGCTTCATCTTGTTTGAGTGATATTATAAGTGAGTTTGAGAGAATTACAAGTGTTAAGTGACAAAACCCGATCCTGCAATGAATATCCCATCTAGTTTTTGATGAACTTGAATACCAAGAAAGAAGGTTAATTCACCCATTAAACTCATCTGAAATTCAGATTTCATCAGCTCTTCGAAATTTACACACAATCTCTTATTAGTTGAGCCAAATATAATGTCATCAACATATATTTGAACTACTAAGAGATCTTGATGTTCTTGTTTGAGAAAGAGTGTCTGATCAATGGTTCCTCTTTTGTAGCCATGCTTGAGCAAGAAAGATGATAGTGTTTCATACCACTTTCTTGGTGCTTGATGAAGACCATACAAGGCTTTATCTAGCTTGTATACCCTATAAGGATAATGAGGATCTTCAAAACTAGGGGGTTGTGACACATAAACTTCCTCATCAATCTTCCCATATA
Source organism: Flaveria ramosissima (assembly GCA_025215565.1). Lineage (NCBI taxonomy): Eukaryota > Viridiplantae > Streptophyta > Magnoliopsida > Asterales > Asteraceae > Flaveria > Flaveria ramosissima. Next base: position 35,712,978 of record CM046040.1, on the reverse strand, counting down.
AGAATGCACACTTGACATCCATCTGATACACAGTGAATTTCTTATATGATGCATAAGCTAGAAACACTCTTATGGCCTCAATTCTTGCAACTGGTGCAAAAACTTCATCATAGTCTACTCTATCCTTGTGCAATCAACCTTGCTTTGTTTCTTACAATAATCCCTCTATCATCCAGTTTGTTTTTGTATAGCCACCTTGTTCCAATAGGATGTTGACCTTGAGGCAAATCAACTAGAGACCATACCTTTTGCTTTCTAATTTGTTGAAGCTCTTTTTGCATAGCTTCAATCCAACTATTATCTTTTAAAGCAGCAGTGATGTTTGGAGGGACCACTTGTGAAAGAAAATAACTGAAGAGACAAAGGTTGGAAGTACCACTTTGGCTTCTTGTAGTTCTCTTTGTAAGATCTCCAATGATGTTGTTGACTGGATGAGTCTTATGGATTCTCATTGATGGAGTTGATTCAACTGGCATAGATGATTCCAGGTTAGTCATTTTCATTGCCTCAGACTAATCCAACCCAGGTTAAGAGTTTAGAAAATAGTCAAAATGTTTAACATGAGGTGTAGGATCATGAGTGTCTTCTGTATGAGCTGTAGGAGCATCTCCAGAATCGGTTTGCTCTTCGGTAGGAACTTCTCCAGAATCATTTTGCTCTTCCGTAGGAACTTCTCCGGAATCATTTTGCTCTTCCGTAGGAGTTATAGGAACTTCTACGGAATCATTTAACTCTTCCGTAGGAGTTACAGGAACTTCTCCGGATGATAAGTGAGGACTTGAAACATTTCCAATGTTTGTTGTATTCACTTGAGAGCATGGATCTGTTGAAGGGACGACATTCACATCTCCGGATGCACAATGTTCATTTCCACATGCAGTGTCTGCAGCTGCTGCTGATGTGTTTCTACCCGAGGATGTATGTATCCTTGGAGGATCAGCAGATAATGTTACTTCAGTCATATGAGGTGGAACAAATGGATAACATCCTTGATCAGATCCTGCAGTGTTCAAATGATCATAATTAAATGATTTAGTTAGAGCATCTATGTCAAACAACCATGATGAACCTTTAACTGACTTAGTAAATACAGATTCATCAAAGGATACATTAGGAGTTTCTTCCACAATGTTATGTTGTGGAATATAAATCCTATAAGATTTAGATGTTGAAGAGTGTCCAACAAAGAAACCATCATATGCTTTTTCTGAAAATTTCCCCAATGACTCTTTTATGTTTAAAACAGATACATGACATTCAAAGACTTTAAGATATCCTATGTATGGTTTTCTTTCAAACAAGAGCTCATAAAGAGTTTTGTTATGTTCTTTGACAATTAATGTTTTGTTTTGAACATTGCATGCAGTATTCACTACCTCAGCCCAAAATGTGATGGGCAATTGTGAATCAGCTAGCATTGTTCTGGCTGCTTCAATGAGAGTTTTGTTTCTTCTTTCAGCAACTCCATTTTTTGTGGAGTTCTTGGTGCACTGAATTGCCTTGCAATACCTTTGCTCTTGCAAAAAGAATCCAGTTCAAAATTGACAAATTCAGTACCATTGTCACTCCTAAAAATGTTAACTTTTGCATCAAGTTGATTCTCAATCTTGATCACAAAGTCCATTAATGTTTCTGATGTTTCACTCTTTTGTTTTAAGAAAAAGACCCATGTGAATCGTGTGAAATCATCAACTATCACCAAACAATATTGCCTTTTTTCAATGCTCATCATATTGGTAGGACCAAACAGATCCATGTGAAGCAATTTGAGTGGGGTAGTATTAGTATTGATAATTTTGGATCTATGTGACACTCTATGTTGTTTTCCTTTGTAACAAGAAGAACAGTGAGTTGAGCAATGAAACTCTTTGTTTGGCACTCCAATGACTAGGTCATTTTTCACCAATTTGTTCGTGTTCTTCATGTTAGAATGGACAAGCCTTCTAAGCCACAATTGAGATACATCTTTTGATAACTTAGATAGAAGGCATCTTTCATGTTTTATGAGTGATGTGTTGTTCATATCCAAAACATAAGTGTTTCCTTTTCTTGCTGCTTTGAGGAGGATCCAATCTTCTGGAACAGTAAAAGCTGGCTTAAGAATGTAACAATTAGTATTATCAAACAATGTGGTATAACTTTGATCACAAATTTGAGACACACTTAGTAGATTGTACTGTAAATTTTCACAATAATTTACTTTCTCAAATTTGAGCACACCATTTGTTATCATTTCTTCACCAACAATTTTACCTCCCTTTTTATCCCCACCAAATGTCACATAAGAAGCATTTTTATGTTTGAAATCATGGAGAAGTGAACAGTTTCCTGTCATATGCATGGAACAACCACTGTCAACATACCACTTGTTGTCAGCTTTCCAATATTGTTCCTGCATTCAGAAATAAATCAGTTAGAATTGACAACCCAAGTCTTAATGATCTTGGGTTTGTCAACAGTGTCTAAAATAGTTACTCCTTCATGAACAAGTCTTGAAGTTTCAGTTTTAGTTTTGGTTGATTCATTCTGAGTTGTTTCAGATGAGGATGATTATGTTGAATGGGATGTTGATGAACTAGGTTTTTGTTTCCCAATTTCTTCTAGATTCAACTTAATTATGTTCATTTGAGACTTTGGTTTTGATAATAAAACTTTATGATTAAATGTCTCACAATTTTTTGTTTTTGAATGAGGTATATGATTTCCCTTTTCAAATTTATTAAAGAATGCATCATCATCCTTTGTTTCCTTATCAGTCAAATCTACCCTTTTGTGGGTGCTTTTGACTGCTGGGAAGTTGGTCTTTTCTTTAATGGATGAGCACTTGATGATGTTTTGTCCTTTGATTTTGACTTTGATTTTAGTTCAGACTTCTTCAGTTTTGAATCCTTTTCACAATCAGTAGATTGAGTATCTGATTCAGACTTATCTGATTCTTTATTCTTTGTGCCTTTTGTCTTGTTCTTTTTGTTGAAATAACATTCCTGAGTGGAATGGTTATTTTTGTTGTAGATGGCATAATGTTTGTTAAAGTAGCAGTCAGCAGTCATATGATTGTTCATATTGCAAATAGAGCAGTAACTGCTGAAGTAACAATCTTCAGTATTGTGATTTTTTATGTCACACCATTTGCAATACTTCTTATCTAATTCTTTCTCAGAATCATTCTTATGATTTGCTAACTTTTGATGTTGTTCATTCTTCTTTAGCTTTGTAGGAGATTCTTGCTTTTCCACTCTATGCATCTTTTGATTGTTTGTTGCTGAATTCCTCTTTCGTAGATCATCTACTGAATCAACATTAACTTTTGAAGTTTTCTTTTTACGTAGATCTGGTACTGGAAAGAGGTCCTTCTTCCGTTGATGATCTGCTGATGCCTTTTTCTTTCCTTTTTCCATGGATTTATCTCTTTCCTTAGTAGAGGCAGATTTCTCATTTACTCTATTGGAGGATGTTTGTTGCTGATTTAGCTCTTGAAGACCTTCATTCAACTAAGCTATTCTCTTGCAAATGGTTTTAGCATGTTTTTTTGTTTAGGAGGGTATGACAGCTTTGTTTCTTCAAGCATTTTTAGAATATTTGTTTCAAAAACAACATTCTTACCCTTATTTAAAAGATCAACATCATGTTCATCAGAATCATCCAAGTCATCCCACTCATCTAAGTCGAATTCTAAATTAAATTGATTAATCTTTTCTGATTCAAAAGACTTAGTTTCATTCACCTCATTATCAATGTTTTGTTGATTTGAACTAGTTCCTATATTGGGGCTAGGCACAAGATGTTTTGACAGATTATTTGTCATTGATTCAGGCAAAGAAACATAGTTATTGTTAACTGGAGGTGCCACAACATTGTATAACAACCCAGACCATTTCTTTGATTCAATATGAGAATTTAGAAATTTCTCATATTGCTGAGATGAGAGCTGAAACTTCTGAAGTTTCACTTCGGTTGATGCATGATCAGCCATGGATTTGGTTAAGGAAGTGGTCAGATGCTCAACTTATGCTTTCAAACTGTAATTTTCAGAAACAATTTTGTCTAAATCCTTTTGTAAAGAGTTAATTTTAATTTGATATAGTTTATGTTCTCTTACATGAGATTCATTAAAATCATTGTTTCTTTAACTTTATCAGCTAATTGTTGAGCATGGACTCTATATCTTTCTACTTCCTCAACACATATTGATGAACATAACCTGTCTCTTACCTCACTTGCCATGGGTGGAACCTTGTTTTCCATGTGAGCCATTAGAGCTTGATTTTCTTCTAAAACTTCCTTCTCATACACACTCCAGTCACAGGTTCCATCTTGAAGAATGATCAGCCTAGAGTCTTTAGAGTTGCTAGTTCTGCTGGTGAATTGGTGGCTAGTGGGGATGAGTTGGTCAGTTGTGGCTGTCTAAAACATCTTTGAGTTGATGAGGGTTGTTTGGCCTGATGATTCTGTTGTTGTGTTGTGTCAAAATTTTGTTGATTGCATTCTCTAGAAAAGTGTCCATAGAGATTGCACTTGAAGCATCTTACCTTTGACTTATCAACTCCAATACGTGATGATTTACTTGCAGCAGCCAAATTCTTGTTTCTTCTCAATATTGTTTGGCTTATAGGAATCATTGCCATTTGCCATTGTAGATCCATCTCCTCCACTACATCCGGAGGCAGTTCTTCTAAATCTTGTTGGCACATGTTGGCAGTGGGCAATGTACTTCCTAGGTAAGCTTGAAAGCTTGAACTGAAGGCTACAAAAGCTGCCTTTTGTTCTTCAGAGTCTAGAATGACAGTGATAGACTCTGATTGATTGTTAGATGATGGTTTTTCGGATGATTTATCTCTTTGATCATCAGATCTTTCTTTCTCTTTTCTTGACTTACTTTGAGAAGATTTCTTAGAAGGTTTTGAAGCATAGAAACTTACTTCCTCTTCATCTTCACTCAAAGTACAAGAGTTATCACCATCATTACTGGACATGAAAGCACTTCCAGCACTTCTTGTTTCTTTAAAATGATATGGTGATACATGAGTTCTTATACTCTTGTTTCTTGATTTCTCATCCAGTTCAAGAGCCTCAACTTTAGCCACTAGAGTGTCTAGTCCGACTGCTTTGAGATCTATGGTATTCTTGAACATGGATACAGTTTGCTTCCAACTTTTAAGTATGGAGCATTTTCTTGTTCAGTTCCTCATTTGTGTATTTCAACTCCAGAATGTTTATTTCTGTAACAAGTTGTATAAACCTGTGGAGTTGTTGAGGAATTGATTCACCCTCAATATGATGAAAAGTTTCATATTGTGAACGAAGGGTGTCCTTCCTAATGCTTCGGATTTCATCACTCCCTTCACAGAGTGTATGAAGAATCTTCCACAAGGAATTTGCTGTTTTATAATTTTCACATCTGATCAATATTTCTTCTGGTAAAGCCATACTAAGCAAGCTATATGCTTTGATATCAACTTTAACCTTCTTAATATCATCAGGTGAAAGATCTTTGTGCTTATGGGTTGATTGTTATCATTATAATCCGGCCCAAGGGTGGGTGGAATATAAGGACCTTCTGTTATAGAGACCCATAAGTTAGAATCTGTATAATTTACATGATTCCTAAACTTGATCTTCCATGATTTGAAGTCTGCTTTTGTTTCCAACTTTGGCGGTTGATAAGATGATCCACTAAACTTTAACTAATGAATTTGTTCAAAGGATATGAACAAGATAGTGATGATGGTGTATAACTAAGATCTGCTATTCAATCGATTTGAATATAGATCCAAGTTAATCTAACTGAGTACTGCTGAACGACAAATCAATTTCACACAAACTCTTTTGTTTAAAAACAATAGATCTAATCAGTAAAAACTGACAAATCTACAGAACTCAGAAAAACAATTAAACACAACTAACACTGATAGATCAATCAATGTAAATCAATGAGCACTTGGCTCTGATACCACCTGTGAATCCAAGGATCGCAACAAGGAATTATTAGTGTTGGTTGAAAGCAAGTCAACGTTTGCGGAATCAACGTTGGCTTGGTTTAATTGTTTTGTAGTAAATTTCAATATCAATAAAGATTCAAGAACACACTAAAAGAAGCACAATTAATGAATAATATGTATTTCACTAAAACATGTTAATGATTACAAATAATGAATGAATGATATTAAATTTTGTGATGAATGATGTTACGGCTGCTAGGGTTTGGTTGTGAGATTTGATGTGATGTTTGCTGTTGTGGAATTGTCGTATTGCTATTGCTGTTGCCTTTTTGATTCTAAACCTAGGATCCATTTATATAGAAAATGATGTTTCTGTTAAGAAAACACCGGATCTCTTTGGATTTGAATTGTTTCTGTTAAGGAATCATCGGATTTCCCGGGATTCGCATAATTGCCTTGTTGACTTGTTGACTTGTAACACTTGTATTATACAAGTGTTTGGACTCCGCAGGAATATTGTCTTCCGTAGATGTTTTGTTCTTCCGCAGAAGTCTTGTTCTTCCAAGGGTACATTGTTCTTCCGAAGCAATCTTGTTCTTCCAAAGCAATCTTGTTCTTCCAAAGCAATCTTGTTCTTCCGAAGCAATCTTGTTCTTCCGAAGCAATCTTGTTTTTTCATCCTCAGTGCTGGTTGTTCATCTGTAGAAGATCTTTGGATGCATTTTACTTGTAAGAAACATATCTACGGAAGAACAAAATGTTCATCTGTAGATGTTTCTTACACTTAGTCAATTTCAGAAATTGACCAAGTATAATGTTGGTACCTGCAAACATACATAAATCAACACACATATAAATGGGTTAACCTATATATATAATGCATACACAATAATGAATTATAACCATTCATTACATATATTAATTCAAGTACTAAGCCTATACAAAATGGACTAGATCTACTGATCCTAGACCTAACAATACTCCCCCTTAGGCTTAGATACTTGTAATCAGCTCTTCAAAACTGAAAGTTCTTTCAATCTTGCCACCATCCTTTTGTTGAAGTATGATACTGCATCCTTTTGATCATCGTACTTGTACTTGATCTCCATTCTGCATATCCTTTGCAGAGTCTTAAAACTTAGGCCCAAAATGTCTTCTTCAGTGGTGAGTGTTTCCACTACACTTTCATTGTGCACTATCTCGAGCTCATCTTCCTCTGAGATTCTTAATTCTGATACTTCTTCAATGTTGGCTCCTTTCAGAAGCCCAACATCATGTCTTCTTCTTTTGTATGATTTAGCATGTAGTTTATCCACCACTTGAATCATGTGCATATATAAGCATAGATCATTCTGTTCTCTTTCATCTAACAACTTTGGAAAGAACTTATCATGCAGGTATGATGTGTAGCTGGGGTGTAGCAGTTTGATTTCTACTGGGTCAAAAATTCTTATCTTTTCACCTTTCTTCCCCTCAACATTCCTTAGTAGCACCATTTCTTTTGTCTTCTCCACATATCCCCACTCAGTTATGGGAATAGTATATTGATTTCCTGCTATGACTTTGATGGCTGCTGTTTTTTTGTTTGAGTATCCAACCCTCCTTAAGAGTTTATCATTAACCATAATAGAGGAGTTGATGTTTGATCTTTTTCCTTTTTGAAGTCTTTTCTTATGTTAAGCATCTTCCCTCTTAGCCTCCTTTAGTATATCATCTATAAATCTTGTTTTCATCCTACCCACTAAAACAAAAAAGTCTCTTCCCCTTGGATGGATTGGATAGTTTGAGATGATTAGGCTTTGCAGGTCTTTGATGTCTTTCTCAGGAAGTCTTAGTAATGCTTCTACATCATGGAAGTATTCAATTCTTCCAGAGGTCCTCTTGAAGATAGCACAGTCCCATTCCAGAGGTCTTTGATCCTTATTTTTCATATTTGAATACATTGTGGTTGTTCTTAGTTACCTTCATCTTTGTTTTGTTTCTGATATTGAACGATTCAACATATCAATTGTACTGCAATTCGATCAAATGGACCAACAACGTTCATGCTATACACCTAAGGCAAATGACAATGATTAGCTTAAGCATAAAATATTTCATTCAACATGTACCGTTTTGGGGAAGGTTTGTACTTTTGTTATTGATTTAAGGAGCTATGACAATTTAGTTTCTGAGCTGTTAGAAAGTTGAGCCTGAAAACAGAGAACCATCCTAAGCCTTATAAGCTCCAATGGCTTAAGAAGGGAGGCGAGGTGCCAGTAACCAAGCGTACCCTTGTTTCTTTTTCTGTTGGTAAAACATACAATGACGAAGTCTGATGTGATGTGGTTCCCATGGATGCGTGCCATTTTCTATTGGGTAGGCCTTGGGAATATGATCGCAATGTAGAACATAATGGGCGGTTAATACTTATAGTTTTCTATATGATAACATGAAGATAACATTGTTACCCACTAAACCCATGGAGGTGGCTACCAAACTTACTGCTACCCTGTTGACTCTTTCTCAGTTTGAGAACGAGCTGGAGGCTGGGGATAATACTTTTGTGTTGATAGGTAAAGAAGTGGTTGAGGGTGCTAATGTTCCTGATGCTATGATTCCTCTACTTTAGGAAGTTTCTGATGTTTTTCCCACTGAATTGCCTAATGGTTTGCCACCTTTGCGTGACATCCAACATCATATTGATCTAGAACCTGGATCACAGTTGCCTAATAGGCGACATTACAGGATGAGCCCAATAGAGCATGAGGAGTTGCGAAGACAAGTTGAGGAGTTGGTATCTAAGTGCCATGTTCGTGAAAGTATGAGCCCTTGTGCTATTCCTGCTTTGTTGACTCCAAAAAAAGATGGCACTTGGCGTATGTGTGTTGACAGTCAAGCTATCAACAAGATTACTGTGAGGTATAGGTTTCCTATCCCTAGACTTGATGATTTGCTTGATTACATTAGTGGTGCTACCATTTTCACAAAGTTGGATTTGAAGAGTTGATATTACGAGATTCGTCTTAGGTCTGGTGATGAATGGAAAACTGCCTTCAAAACTCTTGAAGGATTGTATGCATGGTTGGTAATGGCTTTTGGTTTGTCAAACGCACCTAGCACTTTTATGCGTGTGATGAATCAGTTGCTCAGGCCTTTTATTGGAAAGTTTGTGGTTGTTTATTTTGATAACATTCTTATTTATAGTGCTTCTTCCAGTGAGCACCTCATGCATGTCAGGCAAGTTTTGTACTTACTTCGAACGGATAGTTTCTATGCCGTAGCAAAGAAATGTGTTTTTATGACTCCTAAAATTCTGTTTTTGGGTATGCTGTTTCTGGCGAGAGAATACAAGTGGATGAATCTGAAGTAGCAGCTATTACAAATTGGCCAACTCCAACTACCATTACTGAACTTCGTAGTTTTCATGGACTTGCTTCTTTTTATAGACGATTCATCCCACATTTCAGTTCTATTATGGCTCCGGTAACAGACTGCATGAAGGGGAGGACGTTTGTATGGACAGAAGAGGCCGAGCTTGCTTTTCAAGTTATAAAAGACAAGCTCACCACAACACATATTATGGTATTGCCTGATGTTTCTCAAGTATTTGAACTTCATACTGATGCCTCAAAGGTCGGGATTGGTGGGGTGCTTAGTCAAGGTGGCCGGCCTGTTGCTTATATTAGTGAGAAATTGATTGGTCCAAAGCTGAGGTATAGTACTTATGATTTGGAGTTTTATGCAGTGGTCCAAGCTGTAAAGCATTGGCGTCAATATCTGTTTCACAAAGAGGTTGTGTTGTTCACTGATCATGTTTCTTTAAGGCATATTCGTACGCAAGACAAGGTGTCACATAAGGATGGGCATTGGTTAGCATTTATTGAAAAGTTTACTTTTATAGTTAAACATAAAACTGGAGTTTCAAACCGAGTTGTTGATGCCTTAAGCAGGAGGAGTAATCTGCTTGTGTCAATGAGGGTTGATGTACCGGGCTTAGATGTCATTCGTGAGCAGTTAGCCATTGATCCATATTTTTCAGTTATTATGCAGGATGTGCATACTAGGCAGAAGTCGGATTTTATTGTACAAGATGGTTTTCTATTCAAAGAGAATCAACTATGTATTCCTGATTACAGTGTACGTTTATAGATTATTAAGGAATTGCATAGGGAAGGGCATGTTGGTCGTGATCGTACTCTACAGTTGGTACAAGCTTCTTATTTCTGGCCTACCATGAGGAAAGAAGTGGATCGTTATGTTAAGAGGTGTCGTATTTGTCAAGTTTCTAAGAGCACAGCTAGTAACGCGGGCCTTTATATGACATTGCCGGTTCCTTTGCAGCCATGGGATGATATTAGCATGGATTTTGTGTTGGGGTTGCCACATACACAAAGGGGTAACGACTCTATCTTTGTTGTTGTTGACAGGTTTTCTAAGATGGTTCATTTTATTCCCTGTAAGAAGACAACCTATGCTGTTAATGTGGCACAACTTTTCTTTCGTGATGTGTCTTGCTTACATGGATTTCCTTCTTCTATTGTTTCTGATCGGGAGACCCGTTTTTTAGTCACTTTTGGCGCAGCCTATGGAGGATGGTGATTACCCAACTCAGTTTCAGTAGTGCTTATCATCCACAAATAGATGACCAAACTGAAGTTGTAAACCGTTCACTTTGTAATTTGCTGCGATGTCTAGTCGGTGATCATTTGAAAGCATGGGACCAGAAACTATACCAAGCTGAGTTTGCTCATAATCATGTTGTTAATCAAAGTACCAGGTTTAGTCCATTCCAAGTAGTTATTCTTCTCAACCTCAGGGCCCACTTGATTTAATGTCACTTCCTGCCTCTGGCTCTACTCCCAAAGAGATTCACGATTTTGTGGGGGGATTGCATGAAGCTCATAAAGCTATTCATCATAACTTGACCCAAGAAAATGCCAAGTACAAGAAAGCTGCTGATCAAAAATGAAGACATGTTGATTCTGAAGAAGGTGACTTTGTTTGGGTTGTGGTAACTAAAGATTGTTTTTCAGTGGGGGAGTACAACAAGTTGTCTGCCAAAAAGATTGGTCCTGTTGAGATTGTGCAGAACATAAATCCTAATGCATATCGACTAAAGTTGCCTAGCCATATTCGGTGTTCTGATGTTTTTAATGTGAAACATTTGCTGCCATATCATGGTGATTCTTCTGATGATGAGGCCGTTGAGAATTCGAGGACGAATTTTGTCTACCCAGGAGAGCATGATGTGGGCCCAATTGTGGATGAGCAAGCTATAGCCTTTTTGGAGACCCAAGATCGCTTATCAAAAGGGGCTTCACTGAAATGGCCATAACTTGGGCTAGAAGTCTATGTTTTGGGCCTGCGACCAGTCAAAATGACCGTTGGATCAAGGAGCACGTTTTCACAAACGTCGTAGGCGGTTTGGGTCATTCTTTCAGCCTAACAATGGCTTATTTTATGAGTTATTTTAATTTTTGTCTTATTTTTAGATTTTGTTGGACTTTAAATATGGCCCAGGTTTTGGTCCATTTATGTTTTGTGGCCCATTCGACTTTTGTTTTCTTTCTTTATATGCTTGTAAGAGACGGGTGGAATAATCATTGAAATTTATTAAAAAACCTTTGTTTTCTCTCTATCACAGTGAGTGTTAGTGTGAATTCCTGATTATCGGTATTTTTTGCGAATCAACGATAGTTAGAAGAATTGTTCCTAGTATTCTTGTTGAATCAACAGGTTCAATTATTTATCCTTCTGTTTCCAACTGCATCAAGACATTATGAGGAAGACAATGTCATACAAGATAGAATTAGAACCGTAATATTAGAAGTTCAAGAAAAAAACAAAGAGCTATGTTTTAAAGACATTAATTTCTACATTTAAATGTGTCTTCAACCATAAAACAAGACCAATTTGTTCACCGATGAAAAGTGAAAGCGTCACAGATTAGGATAGCCATAAAAATCGACTGGGGTTGGATGATTGGATATTTCAAGTTTGTATGGACGTAAATGAACGGAGACAACCATTGATTGATAGTAAATAAGATGCTCATATGAACAAGAAAGAAATCTTAATTGAGGATGGTAAGGAATCTAAGTAAATAACTTATTAAAGAGATCATAAAAAATTGAATATGAATTACAAAAATTACCACCAATCATTGTAATTAGATGCAGCTGATGGATCAATCAATGATGACCCAGATACAAACATAGGTGGCAGACAAGGTGAGGGTGTTGTGCCAGTGAAATATTAAGAGACAGAAGTCAAAGATGCAAGTATTAGGTAATTGGTTAATATATGAGTACCTTACTTACATTATTGTAATTACTGATTTTGGCATAAAAATGGTTAGTTTTTTTTAATGGACTTACAGTTAATTGATATGATTAAAATTACAACCAATCTTGAATCTTGCATAATTGAAGAGGAGGTCATCGTAGAAAAAGGGAATGCGGTTTCGATGGATTGTGAGAGATCAAATGATACAATTATAGATATGCATCAAATATGTGTAAAAAAATAGTAGGTTGATGCTACGAGTTTTACTTATAATAATGTAATTATATTAAAAAATAATTGAAGTTAATCATAACATAAATGACATTTGATATTGACGTAGGATACCAATACTTCTGCAAAAAATAGTGGAAAAGCGCATGCAGGGGGTACAAAGAAAGAGGATGCACTGGCTGTAGATATTAAAGAGAGTAAAGTGGATGTAGTAGTCACGTAAGGGGATGGTGAGTGAAAAACATGTTGTACCTATACTTTTCCAGATACAAACCGGTTAATGTTCTTAGTAGAAACACCTATAGGTATTGAAACTAAAAAAGACTCCATCAATTTAGAGAGTACAGTGGTAAGAACAACAAAAGAAAGAAATAAAGTTACAAATGAGATTAGCGGTAAAAAAGTTTTAAAAAGTGAACGTCCTAGATTTAGCCTAGGCTTATATATTGCAAGAATAAAATTCTTCGAGCTTATACTCAAAGTCAAATTATTAATAATCATTACAAGTTTATGCCACCAATAGACAATACAACAGAGAAAAGATGAGCAAAAGGACACGCCAGATAGAGATGTGGCAGATGAGAAAATATTGTCGCTAAAGTTTTATCTAAAAACTCTATAATATGTACATATATACTACATTTTTTTAAAATATAAATTAACTAGCTTACATCATATGTATTGAGATTAAAGAAACTCACCAATAAAAAGATGATCGTGAAACAAAAAATTCAGTTTGATCTGTTCACCAAAATATTGGAGGAAAAAAGAAGGAAATGTAAGTAATTTCATACGTTTTGTTAACCCCCAAATCATATAAATAATATAAGTGATTAAATTAATTTAAGTGCCCTTGTTTGTTGTTGTAAGCAAAGAAGGTAGGGTGAATTTGTTTGGGGAAAATTTAGCTAAAGCCGTTGGTAAATTATTTACAAGGAAAAAAAATATATTGTATGCTTTAATTTATTATTCTTGCTCACCCTAAATCACTACAAGAAAACAGGGCTATGGCGACGACATTTGTCGTCGCGATAGGGTGCATTTGTCGTCGCCATAGCACTGGTCGTCACACATTCGTCGCTATATCCCATTTTATTGTCGTCGCCAAAGATGTAGTCGCTACAAAGGTCTATCCCGACGACATGTCCTCGCCACAGAGTTGTCGGCAAAGAATTTCTCGTATTATATTTTAATTAAAAATATTTTTTTTCTGGGCTATGGCGACGACATGTCGTCATCATAGGTCTTTTATTATTTATAATTATTTTAATAAAAAATAAAATAAAATAAATTTGACCAACACTATAGTGACGACCGTCGCCGTAGACCAACTCTTTTTATATTTAATATTTAATTTTCTATTTATGTTTCTGATTTTTTATAATTTCTAGGTTATGAAAACAAATTTATATATTAAAACGAGAGCTAATATTATAAATACCTAAAAGAAAGTTGATATGATTTGAGTTATATACAAACGAAACTACTAATGCAAATATCATTTAAGTTTTTACAAACCATACAAATTAACTATTTAATTATCATCGTCTTGATCATCTTCATCGTTATCAGGATTTGATTTACTTCTTTCAAGTTCATTCATCTGTTCATGCAGTTCAGCACTTGTTGCCTAAGTGTATATTGATTTTTAATTTTTCCCTGCATTAAAGAACAAAATAAAAAGTTATTAGTATTTTTATAAAAGTTCGACAACATAACTTTTGAACTTTTTTTTACTTGATGTTATATGGAAAATTGAAGTTAGTAACATTTAAAAGATATGCATGAACATATATTTAAATTGAATAACTTACACTACTGGCAACTTGAGGAAAATGAATATGCATGGTCATGTGGGTCACGACCCCCGCCGTTACCATCGTGTGCAAGCATGATGATATAACGTACAACAAAAACAATTAATAAATCTTAAACATATTTTATAAAATACAATTCAAATCTAAACATTTTCTAATACACATTTTAAGTCTTAAAGGAATAACCAAATCAACAACTAAATAACCAAATAAACTTATATTATCATCTAGAAACTATTTAAATCCACAAATCAATAACCAAATAAAAAAACTTATATTATCATTCTAACAACACAAACTAATAATCAAACTAAACAACTTTTATATTATTATTCTAACAAAATAAACTATTATTATTCTAGCAATGCAAACTAATAACCAAATTAAACAACTTATTTATCATTCTAACAAAACAAACTGATAACCTAATCATACAAATTTTTATATTATCATTTTAACAACACAAACTAATAGCCAAATCAAATATTTATTTTATCATTCTAAAAATACCAACTAATAAACTAATCAAACAGCTTTTATATTATCATTCTAAGATACAAACTAATAACCAATTCAAATAAATTATATTATCATTTTAACAACACGAACTAATAACCAAATCAACCAATTAACTTATATAATCAATATAACAACACAAGCATATAAGCAAACCAAACATATTACATTATGATTTTAACACCACATTTTAACCAATAATCAAATATCACAACTTATTTTATCATTCTAACAACACAATTCATTTATCATATTAGTTCATAGAAAGAAGATAACATACACACCTTATAATTTTAACAAAGATGATACAACCCTAGAAGGCTAGAATGGTGGTGGTTGAGTCGTGGTGGTGGCTAGAGGTCCCGGTGGTGGAGGCTTTTTTATGGTGAGGGTGATAGGAGTGGTGATGGGGGTGAAGGAAGTGGAATCAAAGCTAGAAACGATGTTGGTGGTGGGTTTTAGGAAAGTGATTTGCCGGTGGGGCGAAGGTAGGTCGCGGTTATGGTGTGATTTGTTTTGGTAAAGTGAAGAAGAAATGATAAGGCAGACTGTAATTTAGAACAAACTGCACCCTATGGCGACGACATGTCGTCGCCATAGGGTTGTATTATTTTTTAATTTTTTTATTTGTTTCAGGCGGGATAAACGCGCGCCTAAGTGAAAACACCTATGGCGACGATATGTCGTCGTCATAGGTCTTTCATATTTTTTTAATCTTTTTTTGTTTTAATTATTATTATTATTATTGTTGTTGTTGTTGTTAAAGTTAATAATAATAATAATGATAATAATAATATAATAATAATAATAATATAATAATAATAATAATAATAATAATAATAATAATAATAATAATAATAATATAATATAATAATAATAATAATAATATATAATAATTATTATTATTTATTATTAGTAGTAGTAGTAGTAGTATAGTATAAGTATTATTATTATTATTATTATTATTATTATTATTATTATTATTATTATTATATTATATAATTATATAATTATATAATTATTATTATTCATATCAATATAAATACTATTATTTATATCATTTTGGTAAACAAAACCTAGGTACCATAACTGTACATTGTTAATTTTGTTAGACATCCATTGATCCAACGTTAGACATTCATTGATCCAATCTTTATGATTCAACATTAATCGTACATATTCAACATTGTTTGACTCTCACTATAATACTTAAGCATAAATAAACTTTGCATCTAGTAACTCTTGATTATCTATTGAAGACCATCACGATTACTGGATATGTTTATGTTAGTTGTGAAAATTGCATACTATAGAATGAACAAAAGCATGATAATTTCGTAAAATATCCTGCATCTCGGCGATTGTCACTATTGGATCATAGCTAACCTTTGACATATGTAATCGACCATAATTGTCATAACCTAAAATATTTGGCATTGTTTAACACTCATTGATGATAGCTAAGCTTAAATATAAATAACTTACCATTAATAAGCATCATTTCCCGTAAATTACAATCGAATTGCATAATTTAACACTAATGTGTGTGATCATAGCTAATTTAATAACCATAATTTAATAAGCATCATAATTCAATCAGAGCTAACCTTTAATGTATTTGATCGACCCTAATCATCATAACCGAACATATTTGACCTTTTTATACACTTATTGATGATAACTAAGTATAAATAAACTTAATTTACCATTAACAAGCATAATTTCCATAAATTACGAACATTTTGTTTAATTTAACACCAATGATCATAATTGGATCATATCTAAGCTTTGACATATGTAATCGGTCATAATCATCATAACCTAAAATATTTGGCCTTGTTTAACACTCATTGATGATAGTTAAGCGTAAATAAAAATAACTTACCATTAATAAGCATCATTTCCCGTAAATTACCATCGAATTGCATAATTTAACACTAATGTGTTTGATCATAGCTAATTTAATAAGCATCGTAATTCAATCAAAGCTAACATTTAATGTATTTGATCGACCCTAATCATCATAACCGAACATATTTGACCTTTTTATACACTCATTGATGATAGCTAAGCATAAATAAACTTAACTTACCATTAACAAGGATACTTTCCTGCAAAATAACCAAGATCGTGTTTAATTTAACACCAATGATCATAATTGGATCATAGCTAACTTTTGACGAATGTAATCGACCCCAATCATCATAACCCGACATATTTGACCTTGTTTAACACCCGTTATGATGACTAAATATAAACAAACTTAACTTATCCTTAGTAATCATAATTTCTCGTAATCTACTATTAATGTATATTACATAACACTAATATTCATAAATTGATCATAGCTAAACTTTGACATATTCAATCGATTCTAACTATTATAATCGAACATATTTGACCATGATTGACGCTAATTGTTAATAATTATAATTATCATAACTTATAAAATTAGTTTTTTTTCTTCTTTTAACTTAGAAAATAATTGACTAAATGATTGAACATATATCATTTAGTCAAAATTAGAATACAATCTTAAATTTCACCCAATACCTAATCCATATTATACCACCGAAATTCACCTTATCTTTAAAAAATAGTAGTCGTAGCTTATCTTTATCTTTCTTTCAAAAAATAACATTTAATAAGATTTTGTTCCATTTATAAAATAAATTAAAAGCATATAGTATTATTTTAAGAAAATAATACAAACATACACACGGTTTATTAAATAATAATATTTATTACATTATTATTTTTATTATTACTTATAATAACAATAACAATAACATGTACATAAATTAATAATAATAATAATAATAATAATAATAATAATATAATAATAATAATAATAATAATAATAATAATAATAATAATAATAATAATAATAATATTATTATTATTATTATTATTATTATTATTATTATTATTAATTATAATTATTACTTTATTAATATCATATTTAAGAAAATCATAAAATCTTATGGCGACGACATGTCGTCGCCATAGAGTTTTCATAATGGCGGGACTATTTCCCTCCTAGTTATTTTGGTGGGAAAAAAAGAAAAAAAATGTTTTGACCTATGGCGACGACATGTCGTCGCCTTAGGTCCACACATAATTTTTAAAATTCTAGCATTTTTTTAAATAAATCAAAATGTAAAAAAATAACCCTATGACTACGACTTTTCTAAACCAATGGCGAGGACTTTTTTTGTCGCTATAGGTCACCCTAAGGCGACGACAAGTCGTCGCCATAGGGCTAGAATAGCCAAAATCTAAAGTAACCCTATGGCGACGACATGTCGTCGTCTTAGGGTGACCTATAGCGACAACATCATGTCGTCGCCATAGACTTAGTCGTGATAAGGTCTTTTTCTTGTAGTGAATTATGATGGCCTATTTGATAGTTGATAAGTCACGTAGCTTTGATGCACAATTTTACACTTTGGGATTGACACAAAAGGAGGTACAAGGATTTGACAAAACATGTAATATTAATACCTTTAACAATGTATTGCAATAGATTACATGATGTTACATTACATAAAACTTCAACCAAACAAAGTTAATGTTAATTAGTGATAGTATGAGGGCATGAAAAAATATTAAGGTTTATTTAAATGAATGTATAACAAAAAAAATTATGTGCGATTGCATTGGAAAAAAATGACATGAATACAGGTAACACAAGCTTTAAAAAGAAAACAATTATTATTAGAGTAAATTACAAATTTTGTCCTTTTAAGTATGCTCAAAATTACGGATATTGTCCTTAAACTTTAATAATTACACTGAGTATCCTTTATTTGAAAATTTATAACGCTTTTTGTCTTTTTTACTAATATCAGTTAACTTTTTTTGGCATATTTGTTGATACATATGTCCCTAGTTTATGTGCTTAATGTAAAAATATGTCATGGCTTACATATGTGTAATGAAACAATGTAATAATATATGACTTGTGCTTTGATGTTTACTTATATTTGATTCATATATATAAACTTATTATATAGGTTTGAAGTTGTTATATGATGATTCATGCTTATGGACCATACGCATGAATACATCATGCTAATGAACTAGTCGCACGACTGAACCAGACGACTGGATCAGTTGTACGAGTGAGACATGAGATTGACTCAGTCGCACGACTGAACTTTCAGTCGTGCGTATGAATCAGTCGCATGGATCAGTCGCACGACTGAACCATGCTAATGGTGCAGTCGCACGAATGAAGACTGCAAACCTATAAATACCACTTAATTCGTGGAAAAACAGGACTTTCACACATACTCATAACCTAGGCGTCCAGAGCGTCCAGAAAGCCTATTCCAAGTTCATAGTTCGCATCTGATCTGTTTCTACTCGTTCTTAACGTTTCTTTAATCGTTAGATTGATCGGGATTGCGTTCTCACTGATTGGATCGCCAATCAAATAGGATTCCGCACTATTTGATCTGGTTTCACGCATTATCAGTTAGTATTCCGTACGTACACGGTCCTGACAAGTGGTATCAGAGCTTTGGCTCTTGATTTTGCGTGTGATTCGATTAGTCTCGGGGTAAAAATCACGTTTTTCATTCAACGGAGTCACCTTTTGAGTAAAACAGTGTTTTCGACGTCTCTAGGTCTCAAAGTTTATGTTTTTCGGCATATGGCAGATTAGGGTTCTTGAAAAATTGTGTTTTTGTGTCAAAGTGTCAAAAACCTTCGATTTTGCAAAAACAACAGCCTTCAGTCGCACGATTAGCTCAATCACACGACTGAATTCAATCGCACACCCCATTCGTACGATTGAACTCAGTCGCTCACTCATTCGTACGACGGAACAACCCCGTTCATTTGTCTCCAATCACACACTCCATATGTACGACTGAATGCATTCGCACACTTCAATCGCATCCTTCATTCGCACAACTAAACCACTTCAGTCGTTTGAGTCCATTCGCCTTGTCCATACGCATGACTAAATCCAATCGCACGATTGAATTCATTCGCACTCTTCATTCGCACGAGTGATCCATACGCATTGTTCATTCGCA